>NNCF01127140.1:574880-752205 GCA_002313205.1 Laupala kohalensis | reverse complement strand
TATATATATATATATATATATATATATATATATATATATATATATATATATAGAGAGAGAGAGAGAGAGAGATAGCAAAACTTTAATATAAGTGGGTATATATATACCCACTTATATTAAAGTTTTGCTCCCTATTTTTTCTATTAGCCCATTACCAAAATACAAAATATTATACAAGATAACAATTGTAAACTATAACTAAAATAATAAAGTAAGTTAATTAAATACATACCCAATAATTTTTATTACTTGTCTAATACTGACCCAAATGATTACTTATTAACATAATGAAAAATGTCATGTGATTCCGTCTCTAAGCTGAATGTCAGCGTCCTTCATAATTTCGCTGATGGACGCTGCGGCGCCGTCGGTGAGTGTTCAAAAAACAAAACCCGCTGCCCGCGGTCGAGGAACAGGAAGGTCATCGTAACTGGAACTACCTCCGCTCCACAGTTGCAACGTAACTGTTATCGCTCCAACCACAAATAGAAAAGTTCCACATATAACGATCTCGCTGTCGCGTCGTTGCAATGGAGTTAACATATCTCGACCAGTCTCGCTCTTGCCTCGTTGCTACGGTGCCGCTTGGAACAATCTTGCATATGCAGGACGCATCGTTCTCGTGACAGTGATTACGAGATATCTACGTGTGAGCACAGTTCAGTCACATCTTGACCTCTGAATGAAACTATTTGTCCAGTCATGGATTTCAGATAGCAGAACACGTTTCCCAATAACACAGAAACAAAGAGAAAAAATGGTCTGTTCCAAAGACTCGTTATGAAATTTGGCGCGTTGAATCTGAATCCAGAATTGTACCATCACCCCCAGACTATTCTTAAATCACTATTTTTTTAATTTTTTTTTTTCGCAATTAAAAAAATGAAGGGAGAAGCAGCAATCTGGCCCCGGATTCAAATTCAACACTAGGATAATCAAAATAAATTATGTTAAAATATCAGTTTATAATTATTCATCGAAAAAGTAATGCACACTCCTTGCAATTCTTTTCAACGGAACTGTAAAGAGGAACTACTTCGCAGCTTTCTGGATTTCCTCGCGGTATCGTCAGAATTCTTTATATACGTGCTTTGACAAATTCTTTCAAGAGACGTTTAAACGAATTCACTGACTTTTGTTTTGTTAGGCAATGTGTTGTACATTTTGATACTTTCCTAAAGATTTTTTTAAAAATTTTTTTCCTTTGAAAAGGAACAACAATATTACCACTCTGTCTAGTCTGAATTACGTCACCTTGTCCTACAATTTTTAACATATTTTTCCAATTTTTTGCCTTCAAATCATTTCCTATCTTATAAACAAATAAACATATTAAATGCAGTCGCTGTGTTACAGACAAAAACTGTAATGTATATAGCGTATCATCTACTCTCATATACATACTGCAAAGAAGAATTTCTCTTATAGCTCATTTTGCATGTTTTGTAGTGTTTATGTGCGTTTCCACCATATTTATCAAAATAGTTCTACAGTATTCGAAGAGAGGGTCTAGGTATTATGGCAGAATGTTGCATTGGTATTGATGTGACTTACTTTGGAAGGAATTATGTCTTTCGTATTCGAGTGGGACTAAGTGGGTAGAATGTGATTTTTTAAATTTTCGCAATTTTCAGGTTCTTGGCGTTTACGCATAGAGCATTGCATATTATTGTCGCTATGTCTCACGTCCGAATTAAGATATAATTTCGGTTTTTGTATGTTGCTATGTTCTGAAAAATTTTATAAATACGAATTTAGTTTAAATTAAATATGTAGTTTATTTTAAAATTAATAATTTTTTGTTTATGATGTATTTAATATTTATGTATAGTTCGATTCTCTGAAAGACCAATACCTCTCGTCGGATTGGGCATGATGCTGAGCTACGTACGTTCAACTGTCAGTGGAAGCAGATATAACGCACGACGAGCGTCACTAGGTGGCGCGCAGTTCGCTTCGTGTTATCGGCGTGTCGCCGCTTGAGGGCGCGGGAGCACGCTCTGCTGCGTTCGCGCCTCATAATTCAACACGACGAGCACAGAGGCACGCGTGAATGGTTTCATTGCAACGACCGCCGCAGACGCGTTCCTTTGAAAAGATGGCTCTGCCAACAGNTATATATATATATATATATATATATATATATATATATATATATATATATATATATATATATATATATATATATATATATAAAACTGACGAAGTTTCTCGAATTGCGTAAATAAAAAAAGGATTTTATCGTGTCACTTATTATGATACATCCGTGGTTTGTTCGAATATTAAGTACCCTCGAGTTTCCATAGAGTCACCTTTGTTCTACTAGCAATGCATTCGATTAAAATCACTAAATATTTATTAAAGCATATTAAATATGACACTAGTAAGATATATTACAAAAAATTAATAGTACATAAACAAATGTCTTCATGTGGAGAAAGACTCAGACCAAAGTCATCTCATCCACCTAACCAGTTGAGAAGCGAAGAAACTGATAATAATTGTTGTCTAAACCAATATGGTTTATGTCATAAACAATACATTTAAAATTTTGAAATATTTGAGGAATAACGATGTACCTTCACTCTATACTGTATTTCATTCTGCAAAAAGCTATTGCTGACTGGGAGAAAACTTAGTTCGAAAAAAAGTGTGGCAAAATAAATTAGTAAAATACATATGTCGCATTAGTGAACAGTTTTTTGATACATTTGAATTATCTGGGATATCATTTAATAATGAAAAGTACTAATATTCAAAAGTATTATAAAATAATGCATCTTGTCTGCATGTAATAAAATAAAATAATAATTATCTTTTTGTTTTTAGTTGACCTTGCTATTAAAATTTTGTATAATACTTACTTTTATACACACATAAAATTTTCAAAACACACAAAATTAATTAAATGGATAGATGATCCATTGCATCTAAAATTATATTATAATTTTGACAGTCGTCATCTGGTAGCTACAAAGTTAGATGTAATTCCGTCAAAGGAGTAAACTATTTTCTGATGAATTTCTTTTTGAATCCCGTTTCACATCATTTTGTTTTATTCTGTACTTCGCAAGGGATATTCAAATCCGCACTGGATGTAATTTTTATTTCATATTAAAGCTAATTTAACTCTTCTCCACTTCCTCTTGCCCTCAGTGGACTCCTCCCACCACGGATTTCCAACAATGCCTTCCAACAATGCAAACCAGGAATTCAACTCCATTTAGTGAGGGGAACGTTATCTGTAACAGTCCTCGGATATGTTTTGTTTCAAATTTTGTAGCATCCGAGTTTCTGTTATTGTAGTGAGCAATACGAGGCGAATTTAATGTTCTGTACCGTTATTGTGTAATGCAAATAGATAAATATATTTGTTAAGCGTGTTCACGAGTGCTCAGTGGCTCTGTCCGATGAGAATATTACTGTTACTTATACGAGCCACAGTTTGCGGAGGGACGCTACAATGTGACAGGTTTGCCATTGTGTTGCTTTCGCTATCTCGCGGAAATTAATGGCATCACCTTTTACGTCACGCTGGTAGCCAAAAAATCTTTTTGGCGTAGAGGAGCTTCTCAGCGGGTATGTTTAATTAATTCGAGATACAATGCTTCTAATGAATGTGCAGTCCCAGCAACGATAAGGAAGACCGCAAAACAATGACAGCTTAACACTCAGTGAGGTGATAAAACACTAATATCGCAACATGACAGTTCGTCCGTATGACTGATGAGCTTTGGTTGAATATGGTATGTTCAAACCGTCGTCATTCTCATTTGAAAAGCAGTTATTCGCTGCACGTTCGGTGCGTGTACCATCAAAAAAATGATTTGCGAAATGTCCGTTATACGCCGTCTTTATTTACTCAACATAAGTATGAAAGCAATTTCTGTATTTTAATTAAAATTCACTATTTTGGTTTCACGTATATCAATGTTAACAGTTGTCGATCTATTTTATATGAAGAGTTTATTTCAAATAAACATAAACCCATTAATCTTTAATATCAGAATCACAATGCATTTTCAAATACTCATATGATATCATATGAGTATTCAAATACTCATATAGTATCATATAGGTTTCACCGTGCCTTTATAGACAGTCAAGAAAACTCAGATCCACATTTAAAAATATATCTTTTCTGTATTTATTCATTATGAATAAACTGTTAAGGTTGACATTGACATTGAAATCGTTTCGAGGTCCTCCTGAATTACAACTCAAAACTCAAATCCCAACATATCTCAAGACTTTACTTAAAAACTTTAAAAGAAGAAGAAGAAAGAGGAAAATGAAAGATACCCTAGCCCTAATGGCGTCGGGATCAAAAAGAACAAGAGGTGACAAAGGGAGGTCAGGAAAGAGAAAGGAAGGAGCATGGCACAAGTAAGTGGAAGTAATGCCAGACTCAACTCGGGGCCACGTGTTTGCCAAACACGTACTTACTAGATGTAAGTTCCCTGGGGGGAAAATGGTTGGAACAGGCAAAAGTGATAGGGATACAAATCTGAAAAAAAAAACAAAAAAAAAAACATTTGAATAAATGTATGTGATAATAAGTGATTGTGTGTGTGTTAGCTGCGATTCCTCTAACATCCCTAGGGAAGGAGTTTGAATAGAAAATAATGACTGCTATTGACGTTATAGTTCAAGTTTAAAAATCCATGATATGTTTCATGCGGAAGAGTATTCTCCCGGTTCCTTTTTGGGTGATGACATATAAAAATTTTCAAAATTAATCGACATTTTTGTTGAATTTTTTGGACCCTCAGAATCGAGTGTGAAATGTGCCAATCCCAATGCCCTCCGAC
Source organism: Laupala kohalensis (assembly GCA_002313205.1). Taxonomy (NCBI): domain Eukaryota; kingdom Metazoa; phylum Arthropoda; class Insecta; order Orthoptera; family Trigonidiidae; genus Laupala; species Laupala kohalensis. Next base: position 747,394 of record NNCF01127140.1, on the reverse strand, counting down.
CCCATGATGGAAAATATACTATTTAAATGAAGAGTGTGATGGAGATGAAATGTAGATATAACCGAAAAATAACCGATATTTGAGTAGCGACAATAGCTTCGGAGACACTCAAAGGAATAGTGACACTCCCGATGCCCCGTTTAGTTCACCAGCCACCACTCCCCACCCCTGGCATCTGTGAGGAATCAGTAGTTTTTGGTATCGAAATCGAATAGTGACACGTCTGATATCGTTTTAATCTAAAATCATCCCCCATGTGAAAGATGACATTCCTTGCACTCTTAAAAGACAGAGTGGAAAAGGAATGACAAGAAAAAATAATTGAAAATACCTTATTACGTCGAATCGTCAGGGTTACAGGGATGACAGTGACAACTAATGCTGTTTAGTTCAAGTTCAATTCACATGGAGGCGACAGTTCCCTTAAAAGTGGGAGATGAGAAGAACGCGACATGTAAAAATAATGAAAAACGACAAATATTACTGACGAATCGATAGTCTTCGCGGTTTCTGCAATGAATAGTCATTCTCCCGATGCCGTTGTATTGAAGTTCCGACCAAGCAGAGTGCACGACATTTCTAAACGTGGGTTGCGGAAAATCGAGGCATGTAAAAATTATCGAAAATGACCGATATTATTGTCGAAAAAGTGAGTTCTGTCTGTGTGTCAATTGGTGAATGATATTGATGCTGTTGAAGTCCACACAGAGTGGAATGAGGAAGATTATCACTCTGCGTGACCATCCGAAAATTAAAAAGCAAACCTTCATATACATTGTAATATGGTGTCAACCTCGGATATTATAGTTGCTAAATTTGGCGGTATTTTGTAGGTTTAATTATGAAGTGGAAATGCCACATTCTGCCCGTCTTCTTTTCAGTCACCTTTTCTTTCTGAATCATCTTTCGAGTAAGAAGAATAGGACGCAGAATGGAAGTGTGAAGGTTTTTACTACGAATGTGGACATTTTAATGAAGCGTTTCAAGTTAAAGAAACGTTTGATCAAAAGAACCGTCAATGCATCTACTAGAATAGAGGAGACATATCATCTTGTCCCCTGTTTAACCAATTCATGCTCGCAGGTAACGCTGGGTTCATTCAGCTAGTTAACATTAAAACAAAATATGTCAGCAACACCCTTTGGATTATTTCATATAGACTGATCCTTCCTTGAATTTTATTTCTACACGACTCAATAGTCTGAAGATCGTAAAGGACAAATGACGTGATAGTAAAAATATCTATTTTTAAAGAGGACTAACGTATCTATTAATATGAAGTCGATAGATTAGGTTTTATTATTTCCCACTCTCGTGTCTCTGGAACCGTTTCACACAACTCGTATTAAAAATTATTTTTATAGGCACATTTCGACAATTATTATGCTTTTTGCACAAGAAGAGAGACCACTTCCAGACTCGCAGGCCTTACCAATTCTAACTTTTTTTCGAAGAAAATCTATCCGTCTTTTTAACATTTACATTAATATCTCATAAACTGCTGATATTATGATGGTAGCAAAAGCATTTTCATCACAATTCTTTTATAAAACTTTCAACTGATTTTTGATATGACGCACCGGTCAGACCGATATAATGAGAATTTCCGCCAAAGCTTATATGTAATACTTGCATCATATCGTTGTTTGATAAATGAAAACCATGTTTCTCTTCTGATTATAAATAATTTTTTTCAGAACAGAATATATTGTATTTTACCTTTTTTAAGCCATTATAGAATCTGCAGAGAATTTGTCAAGCATTGTGTAGCAATATCATAGAATGTTTTAAAACATTTTCGTATTAATGGTTTATTGACATGTGCGTTTTATTATGTTATGTCTTTCTTTATTTTTTTCCAAGGAAATCTATTTATTCTTCTGAACTGTAAGAAAAGAATTTGGAAAATCTATATTTTATATTCTTTTTACTTTTCTCATCTTTCCTGTGTTTGCACATATTACTTAAATACGAGGTCAAACAAATTGACTTATCATTTCATTTTAGAGTTATAGATTTGATTGAATGTACTATACGAACGTTAATTAAGTGATATAGCATTGTTCCTCTGAGATATGTTAATGTTTTAGAACCTCCATCCTATCATCCTCAACAATACTCCTAGAAACCTTTGTGAAAGGAATGCGTTGACGACTCCATAACACATCTGGGAATTTCACGTCTCGTGGCGTTAATTTACTAAATTACGGCAGGATGTACCTTTCGGAGCGGCGTTGTTCGGAACACGGCTTTAATCAGCATACAACAACGCTCTACCACAGTACACCTTGAGGGAACGCACCAGATAATGAGTCAACGGTAATTACACCTCCATGAAAGAGCAAAGTCACTGCCGATGTTCAAAGCTGTGTGTTCGGACCACAGTGACCACCACAGACAGGGTTTTCTTCTTAATGTAATCCTTGCGACTAACAAAGCCATGGATCTCCAGTTTCTTGTCTTTGATTAAAAATTCAAGCGTGGTCGGTGGGAAGATGGGACAGAGTGGTGACGGGAACTCACAAGTGGCGTCCACGATCCCATGAATAATTTATGGTGAGCTTGTAACATGGCCGGGATTAAGACGCCGAAGGATTGGATTATAGCTCTTATCAAGTCCTTTCATTGTTGACCTACGTGCACGTCGGGGAAGCTGGACCTTCAAACGGGAAAAGGGATTACAAGCACTTAGAAAGTTTTACAAGTTAAACTAGTGGTGCAAAACCAATGCGCATACTTTCTCATAAACGTTTCTCCATTTGCAGCATAGAGCGACAAAAATATGGTAAAAAGTAATTTCGTTGTAGACACAAATTGATAAATTTTCGCATCTGCAGTGCGTTTGCTGTCCTCCTATGAATTTTATCATTATCATAACTTTCATTTCAGTTTACGAAAAGTGTATTCTTCGTCTGCTTGGTTCATTTACACTGCTAAATATTATACAACCATACAGGGAGGGCACAGAGCTAGTGACCCTGCGGTGCGGGCGTAATCCAGCTAACGCGTCGACACACGCTCCCTCGCCGTACCGCACCGGTCAGCGGCCCTGGCGCGCAACCGGGGATTAGGCATCCTGTCATTTTTTTTTCATTTACTTTATTTTAAAAATTTTAATACATTTCACACAGATTAATACACTTCATGTATATTTTCATTTAGCCATATATATGCTAAATATGATTCAATCTTCTTAAAACAGTAAACTAATGTGTAAGTGCAGCAGACAGAAATTATTTTACCGCGTCTATACTAAACTTTCAAGCGAAATACCGCTAATGTGGATGTAATGCATACTAATTCTACTTTACGTACAGGAAATTTAAGCAAAATCGTTGGACCAGTTTTTGAAAAATATTCAGAAATGTACTTTGACCTTCATGTGAAGTGCCCTTTGTGTTCAAGTAAAAAAAAAATTGAAAGAACGTGCATGTCAGAAGTAAATTCCACCCTAAATACGAAAAATGAAAACAAAATATTTTTCCATTCGGTCAGGTATGCTGCGTACAGGCGTACAGATGGACAGACAGACGGACGTCCAGCCAAAAATCACTTTTTCGGAATCAGGGGTCTCCAAAACGGATGTTTCCGCAAAATCTCGTTTTCTAATTTTTTCACGATTACAATACTTCCGATATACTACGCATATGAAAAAGTAAAAATGTGTTATTTTAATGATCTTGTGTTTATTTTTATTCTAAGATGTCATTTCGTGTGATAAATGCACAATCGCATTCTGACTGAACAGTTTTTTGTTACGTTCTTTGGGTAGTAATATTTTATATTCGAATGAAACAACGAACTGAAAATTTTAAGAGGTAAACACCCAAAAAAATAAAGTTCTAAAGTAGGATGCACTGTTCTCTATTTAGAAATATGTCTAATAATATACTATAAATATATTAATTATTATTATTCTGCTGAATATATAAAATGATAAATAAGAAATTCATGATTATCAAACTAATGCACAACAAAATTTGTGAAACTGGTAATGTAAACAAACAATTTTTTTGAAACGTTTAAGAAGGACCTAGGATTTGGGATATAGAAAAAGCAGTATATTTGTGAATAAACTTCAAAAGAATGATGGTTTTGTATAAGAGAAGGGAGAATCACTACTATAGAAAGTTCATGGAATGCTTAAGTGGTGTTAAATCAATTATATATAATAATTACTATTATTACAAGATAAAAGACCACACAAAAAACGTACCACAAAAACTTTGTGCTGAATAGAAACTTAGAAAAATATATCGGATATAAAAACAGTGGTTAGATGCATCATGTAATTTTTTCAATTGCAGACTCCATAGGTTTAAAACTGGCTTCAATTTAGATTGTGATAAAATTTCACTTTAAACATTATTTTACCAATTTAAGAGAGTTATTGTCTATCTTTAAAGAAAATCATTAACAAGAAGTAATTTTATAGTTTTCGCCCTTTAACTTCATTATATTATAAATTGAACGTTATAATATATTACTTCATTGATTTGAAAAGAGATGTATCATTCCATTGTATTTTAGAATATTATTTCATATTATTAAATATTGAATGCTAATATTAATAGCATGTATTGAATGATAGGTTAATAAAAAATGAATACGAACCAAATTGTGTAAAAGGTCAATGGTACTGATTATGGGTAAGTCTAAAAGATGTTTTTCGCAAACGAGTATTTGAACTAATTATTTTAAATACGTAATAAGCAAATTATTACGATGCAAATGCTTTCCGAATCAACGTAAATATCAATGAGTATTATAGTTTCGTCTAGAAAGAATGAATAGATAAAATTAAGAATTAGGTATAATTGCCGATGTACCGTACCATATGAAGTGGGAAAGGTGGTATACGTTAAAGAATATTATTATTTAACGTTATATTTCACTAGTGATAATATTCTTATGTCTCGTCCTACCTCGTTTTTCGTTCTATTTTTAAAAATTCATCTATTTAAAATCACTTGTGCGACATGTGGTCTTCATGGCACCGCTGTATGAGGTTATATAAAATATGCATTCAGTGGGTCAGCGAACAAGTTCTCTGTTCATGCGGCGTTGGAGTGAACTTATTTAGCTTTGACACATTTGTCACATGTTTAATGAGCAAATATTGATTTTGTCAATCTTCACAAGCTGCCATCTCATAAATATACGGCAACAAATTTCATTATTGCGACGATAATGACGTTTATAATGAGTACGAAATTTGTTTTATTTGGAAAATTTACTCTGAACCTATTTTTCCTCATTGTGAAACTGAATGAACGCGATGTTAATCAAGGATATATCGTTTGAAAAACGTGCTCTAAATGAATATTAACACATAACGAAGTGGGAAACAGTTAAGAACAGATTGATGAGTGTGTTGCAACAAAAACTAGATTATGAACAGAGAACAGAGATGGATTGAGGAATGTAAAAGTAGTCTCCAAAAGAAAGAAAATCATCATTGAATTTCTTAGCAGATCTACAAGGGATCTAGACACATCACAAGACACTGAGAAGTCAATGAAGTGTGCAGGGAGAAGAAAAGATAAAAGCTCGAAACAGAATAACAGAAATAGAAAAATTCTTTAAGATTATTAGAACATCAGAAGCTTATAATGAGATAATTCTCTCAATGACGGATTCCAGGCACGATCTGGCATCATTAGAAACTAGGATGGTAGCCTGCTATGTGGCAAGAAAAATGGGAAGAGCTTCTCAATCGTGGTAGAAAGAAAGGGCTAGATCCTCTAAATGGAGCACCAGTAGTAAATGTCAATGATGATGATGATGACACAATAACTCCACCCACCATTGAAGAGGTCCTTATGGAAATAAAGAAACAACAAAATTAAAAATCTCCAGGATTTGAAGCATTGCCCTCAGAGCTTATGAAATGCAGCACAGAAGTATAATAGCAGAAGAGATGCATAACCTTATTGTTTGTGTAGGTTTACAGAAAATTCTTCTTGGAGATTGGACTAAAAGCATAATATGCCCAATTTATTAAAAATCCTGCTATAAATTAAATTACTGAGACATTTCATTATTAATCAATGCATATAAGTTATTTACCAACTTTATCAGAAACAGATTGGATTCTTACTCTGAATGGATAGGAAAATATCAGTCAGGTTTCAGGAAAAGTAGATCTATTATAGACAACTTATTTGCTATGAGGCAGCTGCTAGGAAAAACATAGGAATAGAACATAACTGTTCATCAAATATATGTAGACTTGAGACAGGCATATGATTCTAAATACTGAAGTATATTATCAGTCATTCTTGAAAATTTTAAAATCCCGAAGAAACTAATACGACTGATCAATCTCACCTACCATAATACTTAAGTCTACGTGAGAATCAACGACGATATGAGTCAGGGTTTCAGAGTTAAACACGGCGACGGTCTGGCATCAATTTTCTTCAACTTAGTGCTGGAGTTTTTTATAAGAAAGCTGGAAATAGACAGACGAGTAACTCTGCTGCAAAGACTTGTGCAAATAGTGGGGTATGCTGTTGATTCTGTACGTAGGGAAGAATGGAAACGATTAATGTTGCGTACACTTGGAAGAGAAAGGTAAAGACTCTATCAAAGTCTGCACTTTCGAAATTAGACACATTCAAGAGAAAGACTAAGACGCATTTACGGCCCTCATCACAACAACGGGGTGTGGAGAATAAGGTACAATGAAGAATTGTACAATCTTTTTCATTCCTGCCTGGTGTAGTACAAATCTAGACACGCCAAGCTTGTAGATATTGCTTTAAGCGAGACTTCTCGCCTTGTAACAGGTTGCTTGAGACTAACTCCGCTGGAAAAACTGCACTGCTTGGCCAGTATAACGCCACCTGATATCCGCCGAGAGGTGGCTGTCAGGAATTAAAGGTATAAAGCAATAACATCTAAAGCTCTCCTCTATACGGACAGCAGTCAGCTCCACACCGCCTGAAATTTAGGAAGAGTTTCCTCTACGTGACAGATGATCCAACCGAGTCAGTTCATCAGACCAGGCTAAAAACCACGTGACAATGTTCAAGGCAATTCCTTTATTCAATTCAACGTGATGTGAACCTTGGCACGATTGACGAGGAAAATACTGTTTGCACCGCGGGTGGTATCAAATGTGAAACCCCGTAGTTACTATTATTAGGAGAGCCAATTAAAGATCATTCCTCCTGCAACCGCCTTAAGAAAATTTTAACTATTCGTGTTGTATTCAACAATAAGCTATTTGAAAATTCTCGGGACTTCTTCGTTCAGATTCTCTGGTGAACTTAGAGACCAATGCTCATAAACAAAAGCACAATTCTTCACTGTTTAACTCAAATGAGAGTACATTGTACGGAAGGGAAATACCCTAATTACTTCTTGAACTTAGAAAGTTAGCAATAGTCCTTAATTTACAAACAATTTGTTTACAGAAAAATCATGTCTTAATGGTTTGACGACACTGAGGACCATTTAAGAGAGATTAACGTTTAATGGGGGAAAGGACTATGGGTAAAAATTGGAAAGTCAAAGAAGACATTATGTAAAGAAAAAAGGCGTTCGATTTTTCTTAATTACGAAAATAATTCCCGTTGCACATTCTTACCCGTAACCTTGCATGACAAGTCCATGATAGTATGAAGAGACATAGCAAGAAATCACTTTTTTCGTAGCACAAGCGCAGTAAATCAGAATTGAATTGCGAGATGCATTTGCGTGTCACACTGTTGCTTTAAAAGCTTCTAAGCGTGCATTTCGTGTGCGTTCAATGTTTCGAAACGTAAGCCTTCTTCCAGCAGCGTGCAGTATCCATTCCTTCTCGCGAGCTGCTAGCTTTGTAGCGTTGGCTTCCCGAAGCGAATCCTCGTGGCTTGCGCTGTTAAGCTTGCTCATCAATCAAACGGCTGCTCCTTGGCCAAGCGGGCCACGACGACGCGGAGCGGAATGTGACGTTGCTGCGGGTCAAAGTGATGTTCCTCAAGATACGAAACGCTTCGGAACGCTACATAAGTCCTTTCACTCTAAAAGAACACAAGGAAATACACATTTGAAACAGAAGAATTCATTCGTTAATTATATCGATTGTTGTGTTATTTTTTTATAATTATTCCAATATTGTAAACAATCTTTTAATTTAATTAAGTTTTAATATTCACTCAGAGTGTTTCAGCTGCTTTGGCTCACCATCAGGTGAATGTTGTTAGCATGTTATAGTGTATTTTTTCATCAATGTATGTAAAACCATTGTGTAAGAAGTTAACACCCTATGTTGTTGTGAAATTTCTGTTTTGTGAAATTCTGAATGAATTTCTCTTCTGTGAATTTAACTTTCCAACTGTATAATAAAGTAAGCATTTTTTGTCATGCCAGTGGTTATTAAAATTACAAGAGTTGAAATTATTGAACTGATTAATTATACAAGTGCTTGATTCAAGTTATAAGAAATGATTTTATCCATAAAAACACTTCCATGCTACTTTTTATTTGAAGTGCTTCTCCGATGTACTCATTAAGTACTTATAACATAAAAGAGTCACAGATAATAGAAAAGGTTTTTATTAATTTTCTAAGAATGAAAGAAAATAACAAAGTTTAATGAGCACGTACAAATGGTTGAGAAAACGAGAACAGTAAAGAAATACAATTTTGAAATAATTGCAATATTTTGTACACAAAAGAAGCGTACAGGGGACAAGGAGGGTAGAGCTCCACAGTTTCTTAGTTTCGTAAAGAGTAGGAGAAGAGATTTTTTAATCTCTGTAGTAACTTGGTGCACATTTCGCGATAGGATGAGTGAGCCTGGGGGTCAGTCTGATATTCCTATACCGTGAATTCCAGCCCCACTCCGAGGCAGAAGTTCAGTACTTTTCTCCCTTACTATTACTCGAGATTAACATTTTACAAGTAAACCAAAAATCACTTGTGCGTGGTACGGAGTAATTATGGCAGGAATTGTTACACCCTGGAGACTTATTTATTTGGTACTTTTCAAATTTTACTGTACTTAATTTGTTCTCTCGTTGCAAGCTATATTTGTACATTTCAATGTTCTCTCAGAGAATACTAAAGCAATAGAATTCCAGTCTATCATTAAATGGTAACGACATAAAACATTCGTTGTCCCTAGAATTTCTATGCCTCAAAGAGATCTTTGAAACCATATGTCAACTCCGAAGCAAGACAAGGACTGAGAGAATAAAACCGGTAACACGTTCACGGAATTTTATTTTAACGCGTTGAGGAAATCACACAGACGGGTGTTGATGGATGACGGTTGACGTGAGCCATAGGCTGGCTCCAACGGACCGAAAAAATGGGTCCACACTATCTCCGCTCCTTTGTTTTAGTGATGGACGGACGCGGCCATTTGTCATTACCTTAATCTTGTCCATCGTCCTGCGTATAGCGCCAACCAAGCGTCACCAAGTGAAATTGCGCCAAGACAGTGATGTTCCGGGACGAAGAAGAAAATATATTTCCTCCGAAACCATTATTTATTACTTGGAGCTTATTGAAGTGTGAAATACGTGAATAAGATTTATATGAGATGTTAATGGTAAGAAATAACACGAGAAGACACGTTTAACCCTCGATAGGCATATTGTCAAAAAATATACTCCAGCACTAACGTTAAAATAAAAAAGTCAAATATAGATTCACTGAATTACATTGACAAAATAATTGTTTTAAAGATACATAAAACAATTTCGTACAATACATAATCAGGAACAATGAAATTGCACATTTTGTTTATCAGCTGTAAACGTTCAATAAATCCTTTAAATTATATCTTATTTTGATTCAAACAATTATAATAGATTATTAGTTAAGAGAAATTAAGAAAATATTTGTCCTCTATCAAATGGATACTGAAGGTACTTTAAAAATTGAAAAAAAAACAAACAAGTATGGACATTGGTATTCACTACACTTATTGTTAAAAGCTCATAGTTTCTAACAATAAATATATTAAACATAAAACAGAGGCATATTATAAAACGACAAATTTATTATTTTAGTGTACATTAATCAAATTAAACTTATTTTATCTCGATTACTCAAGGAAGAAATAGGGTAGATGTGGGTTCCTCCACAATTTAAATGGTTGTGCTAATCTTTTTATTCAAATATACTGTTGACGACAATTAACAACAATTGAAATGTTTTTGTCATGAATCAATAGATTTAAAAGACAGGAAATACAAGAGAGGGGTGAAATATTCAAGTGGTGTCTTTCACGGGATTACTTCGGTCATTGAAGATACACGTAAACCAAGCACCGCGGACAAACACACGCCATCCTGAGCAGGTTTGGAACATTAGTATCACTCACCGCACAAAGGAGGGGGAGGAAATGAGGTGTGGATGGTCTTTGAATGTGTGCAATTTTTTACACTCTGCTTCTAGTGTGGATTTTATTGAGCCTACACCCATGAGACTAACTATCCGTAACATTGAAAGTGGGACATTTCTGCTTGATTTTCGAGAAATTTTCACTCCTCGTTACTCCCTTCGCGAAATGGGTAACACAGAAACCATGCGATCCGATTGTGTCTAGAAAATACATGGGAGAATCCTCGTCTTAAATTTCATGATGATGCAATTCAAAACATTTTATGGATAGATGAAGGAAGCGTGTCGCTAATTTTGACGCTCAGTTTTCTGTTAATTGACGGTGACTCTTCATTTGCAAACGCAATCGTAGCATGGTGGTGGTCTCAACTCCTCCTGCTCTGTTTTTTTACTGGAGATGAGTAACATTCGCTAATAAGGTTTCACTAATAATCATTACCATTATTAAAGTATTTATTATCAATTATTATTGTTTATTTATTACTCTTTTTCTTTTTCACAATTGCTTGGGCTCGTATTTTCTCAAAACAAAAGTATTTGTACGTTATGATCAACAATTCACAGTTAACAGATATCATTGCACTGTTTCTTTGGATTCATTTCCCTTTCTGCAAGGTCAACTGGTTTTGCAGCATTCTTATCTTGTTTCCAAGTTTTGATATCATCAGATCAACGCTCACATTGTCCTCGCGGTGGAAGCTCTCAATCAACGCTCAGGAAATTACGGACAATATTGGAAGTACGAAGTAGGACAGTTTTTTAGATGTTTTGTAAATGGTGTTTGTGCAGATTTAATTTCTCCGTGGCATTTTTGTAGGTCCTTTGTGTGTAATACATTCACTGAAATTACTATTGGTATTATTGAGACATCCTTCATCCTGTAGATAAATTTCTATTTGACTGCAAGTGGTTAGTATTCTCTTTTCTTTCCTGCTATTTTTGTCACAATTTCTCGTCAAAGGGGGACAGCTACATCGATGATATGGCCTTTTTTGTTTTTATCAAACACGACGATGTCAGGTCTGTTTGCTTCGACTGTTCTGTCAGTGATGATTCGGCTGTCCCGTAATATTCTTGTCTGTTCGTTGCTGCACACTTGTTCAGATTTGCATTTGTAATAAGGTTGGTCGACATCTCTGAGACTATACAGTTTCGCAAGTGCCCTACAAAAGTGACGTAGTTGTGTCTCTCTACAAATTCAGTTTGTGCCAGTGACGGGCCTCTACAGCATATGTGTTGGATTGATTCATTGGTGCTTTTAGAGCGGTACCAACTGTTTATCTGTTCGCCCATGATATACCTTCGATGAGCACATGGTTTGATTACTTGATCTCGAATAGGAAACCCGTAAGTCTCTTTGAACAACCCCCTTGACAGCAACCATTCCATTGAAATATTTGTATTGATAGCACTCGCAGTTAGAGCTGCTGCAAATCTATCATGTAGTTCCTTCCTTTTTCAAGATTCAATTCGGTATTGTGTTTTCATGTAAATAATTTCTGTGTTAACATTGGTCAGGTAGAGTGGACTGATAATTTTATCCTAGGGATCGATGGCATTACTACACATTACTTCGCCTACTGCGCTCTTGGAACGTCTTATTGAACGTCTTTTTACATGGTACTCACCAAGATCTTCTTCATTGTGGGCCCCTCTGTTCATTGCCCTCTCCTCACACTTAAACATTTCAATTGTTGCACTCGGCCTGCTGACATTTATACAACAATTTGTGGTTTACAAGGCCCAAAATAACATTATCAAATCCCCTCTACACTATTACACGCTACCCAAGATGTCTCGTGATGTCGGACTGGATGAAGACATGGCCAATTTTGTGTTCCTGGTTGAGAGTCTCATTCCTTGTGTCTTACTAATGTTCGTTCTCTCTTTCTACATAAGCGATTATTCCCTTTCCATTCACTTTCTATGTCTGTCACGTTATAGAGTTTCCCTACTCACTTCGTATTAATTTGTTTTCGTCTTTAGCAACATTTAATATTATTATTAGCTCACTGTATGAATGCGCTTTGCATGTCCTCTGACGGATCACAGTGTAACTTCTTTTCTATTGTCTAAGCAATGACGATGCCTTCTCTGGCTTACTAATTGGCTAAGGTGACCTTTGACGGCTCATTAACTCCTAAAACGCTATTTGCTTGACCTGTTCAAGTCCCTCACTCGTTTGTTCGAACTTTTTTGCACTGCACGAGTCCGATTTGCCCTTTTCAATCACGTTTTCTTTCGTCTCACTTAACAAAAAGAAACTCTCGCAAATTTTTCACTGGTTGACTCAACAAATAAATCGTTGCAAATTTTTCACCATCTCATCTCACAAATAAACTGTCGGAAACTTTCTCCCCACTTCTCTCACAAATAAACGGTCGCAAAATTTCTCACCATCTCATCTCCCAAATAAACAGTCTCAAAATTTCTCACCATCTCAACTCACAAATAAACAGTCTCAAAATTTCTCACCATCTCATCACACAAATAAACAGTCTCAAAATTTCTCACCATCTCATCCAAACGCTTCTGTGTCCAATTTTTTTATAGACTATTTCGCGTCACGTGACGTTCCCCCTCTTATCATTCATTCTTTCTACTACAAGCCCTTGGTTCTTTTCCCCCTCTTAATTTTAATTGGAAGTTTCCGAAAAGATGTACGTTGCATTTTCATGTTCCCAATCATACGACTTGGCTCCACCCTCTGTGATTTCCCATTGGTTGTACCCACTCTCTCTACTTCCAAGATTCTTTCCTTTAGACGAAGGTCTGTCGGCAATTTTGTAATTTTTACTCTGCACATCTGCGCTGGGCGGCATGCTTCTAAGATCCTCTCTTTTATTGTTTTATTGCTAGGCGGCGCGGTACCATCTTCGTTAGACATCCTCCCATTTTTGCTACTCCTTGCTCTGAGCGTTGGCCCTTCTTTTGAACCCTAATTTTTATTACTTCCTTTTGAATTTCTCCATCGTGTGTTTTTGCTGAACCCATAGCCCCAAAATTTCACATTTCAAAAAATTCTTTGCTTTAGGAATCATGTCCCAAGAGACATGTACCGTGAGACTTGGGAAATAATATTCTCTCTTTTTCGGTGTTCTCTTTTGTATTGAATTTCGACGCTCATTTTTCTAAAGATTCAAGTTCAAACTTGTCTGTCTCTGAACATGTGTTCTTGTTTCTACATCTTTTGAATTTTTTCAAATAATAGTTATTATTACGTTTCTGTACTTCAAAACTTTCTACAGAGCCTATGATGTCGCCCCGCCACTACACTTCAGACCACCCAGGTCCGTTTCTGCTAGCTCCCATGTTGACCCATGCTATTATATTAAATATTTTGAGAACGTGTGATTGAATTATCAATCAATTCAATCCACGGTCGGTCTCTCTCNTATATTATATATATGTATATATATATATATATATATATATATATATATATATATATATATAATCAAAGAAAACGTCGTACATCCAGTTTTGTTGACAAGGGGCATGGAGAACCTACATTAATGGTACGACGCCTATTATATGAGTGAAGTGAAACCGGTTATACACTGCATGTAGTGTGTTACTCAAGGGTCTCAAGCATACTATAGGTATGTAAGCACTAAGCAGCGCTGCCACTTCGACTATGCGACATACGTTGGACTTACCTTTCATTCATTAGTGTAGCAATACGTTAGCGTAAATACGTCAAATTTGTAGGGAAGATTGAAGGTCACATCCCTAACCTACCTACAAGGAATAAAACATTAGGGAGACATTGGAACAGAAATATGTCCAAAATACACGTCGAAGCGAAAAGTGCATTTTTGCGTTTCTCCACGTAACTTGATAACGAGGTGGACGATTTGGTCCGAATAAACGGGGTTGTGATCAGGACGTTGAGCCCAACATTTAATAAAACCAAACACCATGGGGTTTAATGCAGAGGGAAAATTATATTAATGAAACGGTTTATCGGGCCGTGGCAAGCAGATTGTGTTGTCTCTTCGAGTCGTGGCAGCAAAGGATACATTTGGACATACCTTGTACTTGATGTGGGACACGGAGGGACATAACAGCCAAAACCCAGCCATGTTTGATACACGTAGCGAGCATATATGTTGAAGAATGTGACTTTGACACACGTCAAGGAAAATTGTAGTTTCACGTTTCATGTTATAACACGTGAACCATTCAAGGGAGAAGCGCAGTAAACGCTGAATTGTTCAGAAGAACATGGGTATATTATTCAATAAAAATATAATATTCGAAACAAAAGGAAAAAACACACAAACAAAATAAGGAAATTTCGGATGAGCTAAAAAGAAACCAGATAGATTAGAAACCTTTGGATGAAAATAACGGAGGCAAAAGGAAGGAAGAAGTCTACAGTAAATTCGACGAAGTTAGAAACTGACAATGGATTGCCAGATGGAACTGAAACATCATGGGAGACCTCTGTGTAGAGAATAAGTACTAGTGAAGCAGTTATTCCGGACACAACACTAGAAGCATGGTCAGGCAGAGAAGGTAAAATGAGAAGGGTGAATTTGACTAAAATAGAGGAGACGCAAAGGCATTGCGTAGTCATGGACATAGTACATCAGAGAGTAGATAGGTTAAACACCATATTTTTAAGGGGTCGAGTATCGGTGGCTAACCACTAGTTTGCAAACCTGCATTGTAGATGGTGTATCAGAATATGGCAGTCCATTGTTCGTTTAAAATGCTGAAAAACAAATTACAAGAGAGAGAACATTTATGAGAAGGGTTTGGAGATATTGTAAACAAGGTAAGGAATATGCTGGATACTTAAGGTGATATAGATGGGAAAGTGAGTGAAACAATACAGGAGGCAATAAACGAGCATATTAAGACAATTGTATGGCAATTGCAAAAGGTAAATGAGACAACTATAAATGTTATAGGTGAGTGGATGAATATGTTAGGTCAACAGATTACTGAACTTGCTGCTTCGTAGAAAACGGAGCTTTTAGATAGTTTGATTGGTTTGTCAGATAGACTACAGGAAGGCGAAACAGTACCGGAGAATCCACCGAGGACATATGCATGTGCTGCACGGACGGGAATCAAACCTAAAAGGGTGGTGCTCATAGATCGTAAACATAGGCAGAAGCCGATACATATAGCTAAAACAGTAGAGGACCTTTTGGCAAAGAATACTAGATTTGTCAATGTCGTAAGTAGTTGTCTCACGCAAAAAGAGGATTATTTGCTAAGTTTACAAGAAGCGGAAGGGGAAGAACTAATTAGAACAATAATCACGGAACAGGAAGAGCTACAAATTGGATCAGTGTGGAAAATGCTACTTAAAGTAGTTTTTGGTGTTGAAAAGACATTTGGGGGAAGAATATTTACAGAAGTTTACGGAATAAAATTTGATAGATATGGGTAATGAATAAATGGTTTGTAATGAGCAAATAATAAATAGAATAGGTAGAGAGGTGGGACGAACACAACAAAGATCTCGGAATGGCGGGTTGGTTGACACAGATGACCAAACATAAAGGGAGAGTGTTCCTTGGCTTCAGGTCTTACACAGTGGCTGAGAATGTGGAGCTGTTGTGATGTTTCAAATGTCTCCGCTATGGCCACATAGCAAGACATTGCCAGGATAAGAGCCCGTCTGTTGCCATTGCGGGGATAGAACACACAAGTATGAGGAATGGAAGACGAAGAATGAATCGCCGAAATGTGTTTGTTCCTTGCGACGAGGGAAAAATGGGAATCATCTGATTCGAGATGTAGAACAGCGAATGCGAGCAATACTGCAGAATCAAATAGACTATGGAGTATAAGATTATAGAAGTCAATCTGCGCGGGGGATTAATAGGATCACAAGAGTTGATACATTATGTCCAGCGAAATAAAATAGACGTTTCCACACTCCAGGAACCGTGTACCAGTCAAGGAAAACAGCAGTTTGTCCCGTTATTTTATCGGACTATCGGGAGGGAAGTCAGCCATAATTGTCGCAAATAGGAAGATATATGTACTTATTCTGCAACAATATTGCAGTAAATATTTACAGACAGAGCTACGAAGCAAGGAAAAATGATTAATATTAATGATAAATGTGTACGTTGAATATAGTAGGAAAGGGCAGAAAATATTTCGTCTGGTTGAGGAGATTTCTGCAAATGTAAAACATGTGATGTGATTTTACACACATGTTTAAACAAATGAGCGTGACAGTTAGAGATGATAATTTTCACCCACAATCTGACAATATGTAACGACTATGGCGAGAAAATCTTTGTGACGGACAATGAACAATCTACAATAGACGTGACGATGCAGAATAGGGAGAAGACTAGTGACAGGTTGGCAGACAGGAGACCAAATTACAAGCGACTATTGAACAATATAATACACTATTGAATTAATAGTGGCGCAGAAAGGAGTACAGTGATATAATATAATTACTGATCTATAGATTGGGAAAAGTATAGCAGGGAAACAAGTCACCGAGAAGTATATGAGTGTGAATGCCGAGAACATGAGTTGGATGACCGGGTGCAGAAAATACAGATGAAAATGTTGTGTGAAGTTCAGGCTTGTTGTAAGAAGAAAGGAAATGGTTACTTCAAAGGCAAGAGTTGGTGGAACAGTACGCTAACACAACGAAAGAAGACAAGAAATGGGTTACGAGGATTATACCAGAAAGAGAAAAGAAGTGTCGTAAGGCGGAGAAAGAAGAAAGAGGGATACCTTCGTACGCAGATACTATATATTGAACGGCTAAGGGAATGGAAATGAGAGTGTTTGGAGTTGCTTCAAGAGGAAAGTATTAGCACAATATTTAAGGCTTGCCCTACATTATAGGAAGGGATAGATTAAAAGGGAAAGCTCTGTCGAAGAATGTGGAAGGAAAAGAACAATTAAGGCATCTTGAATGAATACCGGAATTGAAATATTGGATACATTTTTGGGACCCGAGGAAAGGTATCTAAATGATGGAACTATGATATCGTACTAAATTTTGAAACACGGCTTGCCAGAAAAGAGGTAAAGCAAATGGTTAATGGTTTAAATCTGAAGAAGAGTGCAGGTTATTATAATATAACCAATGAAATGATCAAAAATGTTTAGACGGTTTGGAGATAAGAGAGTTATAAAATAAATATATAAAATAACGTATAATTACGGCTATTTTCCCATGGCTTGGAAGATAGAGGTAGTTAAGTTATTTTTTATACACAAAATAAGAGAAAAGAAACAATGTAAGTCCTACAGGTCAATCACACTGCTACCTATGCTTGGTAAATTATTGGATAAGTTTCTATTGGATAAGTGAGGGATATTGCACGGACAATAGCCCCAGATTTTATGAATATCAATATGCTTTTATGGCACGGAAGGTGACAGAGGATGCTATGAATCGGGTAGTGCAACAATAAGAACAAGAACGCTGAAATGTATGATAGCAATCACTATTGATTTTGAGGGTGTCTTTGATAATGTCGATTGGCAGAAGTGTTTTCAAAGCTATGAATTAGAACAGAAGATGACAAATTTTGTGATATCACACTTCGAGTAATGTCCTCTTAGACATTGGTGACAAGGGGATTTTGCGCCAAATAGGAATAGGGTGTCCACAAGGCAACCATTCCGAATCGACTTTTCGGAACATTGTTCTCAATGAAGTCTTAACACAGATGGCGGGGAGTGATGTAGTAATAATGGTTTATGCGCATGATGTTATAGTTTTGCTGGGAGAGGATAGCAGACAGAAATTGGAGGTTAAAGCAGGAGAAATACTGAGACAATTTGAAGAGAAGAACAAGATGATGAATTTAAAACTATCCCAAACCAAAACACAATGTATGGTTTTCGGTTTAAATACGAGTGCAAGAGATCCAATAGTAAGAGGGATACGATGGAGATTGAAGTTGATGGTTAGGATGAAATATTTAGGAATAGTATTAGATAGAAAGCTAAATTTTCTAGAGCATATTAAGTATAGATGTACAAAAGTGAAAAGAATGTTTCATGGTTTACATCAAGTTTGGATCAGGCATAACAACACATTCAATATAGAGTTACGTAAATATATGTAGCCAACGGTAACGTACTTCTGCAGTGTCTGGGAAGAACGAGTCAAAACAGTGCACGTAGAAATACAATTACGAAGTATGTTCAATAGCATCGAGCAAATGTAACTGACCTGCATCTACAAAACACTAGTGGTGATTCTTGGGATTTTCTCAATAGATCTCAAGTGTTCTCAAACACGCGACTCGGTATAGAGTACGAAGGGATGAAACAATAGAATTTAATAGACAGAAAATCTAAATAGACTTTAAAGAGTGAAAGACGAAGATAACTCCAAAATTAGTCCAGATGGGACGCGACAACAGAAGGAAGTTGATTATACAAATTCATACTGATCGTTACCTATGCACAGGAATGTAGTCATTGGTTCAAGCTCTATCGATCACTTTTAGAGGTTCATACTGGCCATACCAATATGAGCAGTTATTTAAAGATGACCTAATGGAGGATGCTTAGTGAATACGTTGGAAAAGGGAAGAGAACAGGCGTCACATAATTTATAATTGTGACATTCATGCAGCGGAGAGGGGAAGACTAGTTGCACTCATGAAACAGGCTGAGGTTTATTCAGAAAAAGAATGGGTAGCAAGGACGGGAACTGTGGCAGTAAAGACCATACAAAGAACACAATATAAGGGAATGAAGGGAAAAAAGGCAGAAACTGTGAGAGGGACACCAACCTGGGTAATGTCCTCGTGATGTGGAACCGGGAACAGATCAACAAAATTAAATAAAATATAGTCATTATATGTGTACTAGTTTCCTTTTTGGCACATCATACGTTTGTTGTGTCATTTCATGAGTAACGCCGTCATAACTCGGTGCCTTTTTCCGCCACATTTTCGTGGCTGTCTGCTCTATCTGGTTATTAGCTGTATATCAACCTCCTGTATCTTATCCATTGCCCAGTCTTGTTGTGTTCCCTTTTTTAATTGTCTGTTGGAGCTTCTCTTCGGTCTAACCAGCTGTTTGAATGATCCCCTTCCTTTAACAATATATTCCACATTTCCTTCCGTCTTATTCTATCCACATTGAGCGAACTAGATTTCCCCAAGAACTTTGTTAAATCCATCGGGGAACAAAAACTTCCCATTTTGCCTTTTTTGCACAACTTCTTCTTTAAATTCGTCCTCAACTAAATGTACTTCTTTTACTCTGTCATGCTCTCTCCTGTTGAGAAAGGGCGACCCGTGGCGCAGTGTGTAACGCGCTCGCCTTCTACCTCTGGGGACGCCGGTTCAAACCCGGTCCGATCCAAGTAGAATCCGAGGTGGTGGACGGAGCGGTGCTCGCGGCAGGTTTTCTCGGGGTTCTCCCGTTTCCCCTGCCTATCATTCCACCACAACATTCACTCATAATCATTCACACCCATTTCATTTCATAAATCACCGCTTCAGGGGAGGTGCGTCAGAAAGGGCATTCGGCACCATGAGTATTCCCCAGCCAAAAATCCTAAGAAGCATCATATCCACCCCCATCTGAGCCGACCCCACATTAAGTGGGAAAAAGGCTAGGAAGAAGAAGCTCTCTCCTGTTGAGTCTCGTATTTTGTATTAGTTATCTTGCCCTATTATTCTGCTTTTTTAACTATCTCAATTACCATTTCCAAAATTGAATCTTCGGTTTTGCTATGTGGTTGCTTGGCCATATACAACTGGCAAACCTTAAGAGACTTATCTGTAAGGCCTTCACTCGTTCCTCTGTTGTCCCCTCTCCTTTACGTTCCATTGTTTCCATCATTTGTACAATTCTTCCTTTTTGATGCCTAAATTTTTTCCAATCTATGTTCGTAGAGTTTACTTATCTGTCATTCTCTGTCTGGGATTCTTGCTGACCCTCTTTTTGAAGCAGCTGTCTCTCTTTTTGCCCAATGATCACTCAGTGCTCTTTCCTTAATCCTCCACGACACTTCTCTCACCCCCTTCTGTTTGTTCGACAGAGTCAAATATATGACTTACACCCCTCTGTGACCTACAAATGTTCGTGTGTCGTACTTATTTACCACTATCAAATTATTATCTAGTATGAATTTCTTTATTATCTTACCCCCTATATATAGTGCTCCCGTAGTTTTATTGTCTCCCAGTTTCTTGGTCCACGCATTTGAATCCATACATATGAGAACTTTCTGCTTGCATTTATCTTGCTTTACCATCTTATGTTATAATGTTACAAGTCCTTTCTTATCCTTGTATTGGCAGTAATAATTTATTACTATTAACTATATTCCCTGTTTCCTGTACATCACGACTTGCATTTGTGCTGTTGTGTACAGATTTATTTCTAACGGTCGCTGTTTTATCTGCCACAATGATAGCGCTCCATGAGTGGATTGATAGCACGACACGATATGCTACCGGCACATGCTGCCCCTGTCCCACAATGTGGTACACCTCTTGAAAGCAACCTATGTGTACGTCATTCATTCTCATATGCCCCCAAATGCTGATGTTTTCCCCTTTGTAATTTTACTTTAGTTCCCTAATCATATTGAGTATCATTAACTATCGTCCTTTCTGCTTGTCTATATTCAGAACACTCTTTTCTTATCTTGCTGTGATTAAATTTAGTCCCATTCCGTTTGCAGTTAACACAAACTCTCTCCACCCCCTTGCGTTCTCAATCCCCATAGCAGTGCCCTTACCGACAATGTCCACATATATCCTTCTTTTCTCTACACGCTGCATCTGTACGCTAAAAACGATGACATTTGTAACATTGCTACGGTGACGTGTCTTCCATCACTCGTAAACAATGCAATTTCATGATAATGATAACTTTAAATGCCTAATTTTCAGTGTTTCCCGTCTGAAATGTTTCCTTGTTGTAACGAAAATGATATTTCATTTTGATAGCCGATGGCTGCGCACTCTAGCGCACCACTCATGGTGACGTGTAGGCACGCGGAAGGCTACAGACAAAATAGTTCGCGTAGTGTATAAAAGAGGTGTGTTTGTTGCGCTAAGAAGCTTTTATGATGGAATGATTGGAGGAGGAGGGATTTTCGTTCTGGTGACAAAATCGGAGTAGAACCTTTTGGATGGCACGGTTGGAGGAGAACAGAATTATATTGCAGTGACGGAGAGAAGGCTTTTTTACGGGTGGTTTGCGGAGGGCGGCTTCCCCTTTTGGTCACGGTTGCGGAGAGTGACGGTTTGTTTCTGTGCTGGATGCGTCTCCTTATATTTTTGATGATAATTGGACACTTCCAAATCTTCATTGCTGTCGCCGCAGATACTGTACCGTGCAGCTCAGAATCGAAGTCGTACCGTCGACCTTGCACCTATGTCGTTGATACCGACCTTTACCCTGGTATGTGCCTACTATGATCTCCTGTTGAAGATTGTTATGCGTGTAGAGCTGTGAAACAAAGGTGTGTTTTGTCATTACGATTTTGGGACGGGGAAGACTCTGATCATCCGAATGTGTTATAGTCACCGTTGGCTTAGTGAAATATTTCTTCCTTCGCACTGGAGCATTATTATAATGAATACTCATTATAAATTATTGCTAGAAAATGTTTGGGGAAATTTACTGTAGATAATTGTTGCTTTCGGACTACATCAGTCAAATTATCTTATTTATTTAATTTGTACTAAATAAATGTATTGAGAATCAGAGAAGAGAGAAACTTGTCCAGCCAATATATGATAGAATCCTTTCTCAAATTCTTTTTCTTAAAAATATTCAACTAGTGCCTTGAACTGAATTATTTAAATAATTTATGGACTTTATCAAATACCTGTACCAACAGGAATACATAAAATATTGTCTTGGTACGTAGTTCAGCATATGAAATTATTGCGAGTTGTGTTTTACAATTGTAATTATACTTATTTATGGGAACATTATATTATTATTCTTTTATTTATGTATTATTTATTAATTTTGTCGATTGTGAAACCTTTCCCACTTTCGTGTCGCCCATCCTTCAGTATCTGTGTCCGTGGTCGACGCTTGCCTATTGTTTTAATTTCCATATGTGACTTCCTCGTATCTTTTGTTTCTTCATCTCATCCAGCACTTCCGCAACCATATGCTACGTCACGTGTTGTCTGTATTTTGAATAGGTTTCCTTCGTTCACCAGTGTTCAAAGTTTCCTGCACCTTTTCTTTCTTATTTCATCTCTCTCTCACAGATAGTACTTCACTCTGCAACGATTGTCGTAACCCTTGCTTCAAGATCACCGACTACGTCTCCTCTTACTTTCCCTGTATTGCTACTAGCCCCTCTGCCATTCGTTTTCTATTATATCTATATGCTACCCGACTATCCACTTGTATCGTTGTTTGCCCGATATAACTGTATTCGTAGGATTGTCATCTCATTATGGTTTTCTTCTCTCGTTTCCTGTAGCCCTCTTTGAATCTACACCCATTCTGTTGCTCCTTCAACCATCACTTCGACCCCATGTCTTTATTTATTTCGTTCCTCTCCCTGCACTTTCTCCAGTAAACCATTGATTCACTCATCTAATAATCTATTATGCATTGTTCCATACTCCGTGTATTGTCTCTCTTTCCTTGCGTAGCCATATCCGCCATCGTTTGTTCCATCCGATTTACCATGTGCTCTACACTCTCCTTGGATGTAAACCTTTCCGTCAATTCCTTTCTCTCCGTCAACGCCTGTAGCACCCGCCACAAGCCCTCTACACACGTTCGTAACTGATCCTGCATACTTCCTGTTATCCGTCTAAATTTTTATCTTCAAAAAATATTTCTTAATCTACCATATCATTTCTAAGCACTCTGTACGTCTTTGTTTCTATTTAATTCATTCATCTTCCCCACAGTCCTTTGCATCACAGTTGCAATTTCCCCCGTAACTTCCACCTCTTCTTGCTTACTTCTGGCTGTTCATCACAGGAGAGCAAGCAGCATCCTTATGCCCCTCCCCTGGCTTCTGTAAACTTTCTCTACCATTCTTCATTTCCATCAAAATAGGTTTCCCACTCTTTACCGCGTGATTCCCACGTTGGATGCATCTGATCATTGAGATCACTGAACCCTGTAACTTAACTCTTCTACACTAACTCGCTATCTCCGTCCGTTTGTGTGTTATTGCTCCTTTTTTCAAAATTGACGTTTCCCTCTAAGTTATCGGTCCATAAACTTTCTCCTGTTTATCCGACATAAGCAAATTTCACGTGAGAACTGCCTAGTAGGTTTCTTATCCCAAACCGAAAGTTAGATGTTATTTCCGCCTCGTGGTCAGATGCTTGGCGCGCAAATCTACTTTTACATGGATCTAATTCGATTTCTCACCATTTTGTTGCCCTCGGATAGCTTGTTTCCTGATAAGTTATAAATTTCACTGTCCTCATACGTCAACATAGCACCACACCTTCTCTGCATCATATTCAAAATTTAACAAGAGTCTCCCTTTATCCTTTTCATTCCATATAATAACTAAGAAGTAACGCCAAATGTCCAGTTACAGTATATTTAAGACACTTTGTGTCACGCAACTGCGCTCTGAACAATTACTACATACTATTAGTACGTATCAGAGCGAGAGTCTATGTATTGAGCTATTTGGGTGATGCATTGATGTCTTGTAAATGTTGTTCTAATTTTTCTTCCCAATGCTCGTAACAAGGTGTCCAGTCACTTTATAAAGGTGTACGTAGCCACTGAGATAACTCATGTGTTATTAATAATTTTATGTTTCGAATCGATTAAAGATTTTAAAAAATCCTTGTACCCTATTTCTTCTGGATCACTTGTCGGACGCATGTATCAGAGATTTGAATTACAAGTCAAATATGTAAAACTTCCATATGTAAAAAATCCAAGTAAAAGGATAAAGAAATACTTTAGACCAAAACTTCAAAATAAATGGTCGTTTTATAATAGGAAGAAAGTAGGCAATTTATTTACTGATATTAAGGACACGATGACTACCAACAAAAACACTCGGTAAAATCTGTCAAATAAAACACAGCATTAGCCACGCATGCCTACACTGAAAAACACAATATTGACGTAGATAATTCTATTATTGTGAAAACAGACCGGGATGAAAGGAAACTTAAATGGTTGGAAACTTAGATAGCTTGTGTTGACGTTTGCAGACTTGTTGTAAAATGTTCTTCATCTTCCTTTAGTCTATTTTTAAACTCTGTACTTTTAACTCGGAGTTTCATTCTCCGGACAATCTTTTTAACTCCTGATTTTACCTTTTTGAATTCGTACATTTTCTTGTGAGATATTCTTCCAAGTGGCTGATGTTTTTTTAACTTTATTTTCTCCAGTCTCCTTTTCTTCCATATTAGTTGTTCGTTGGAAAGTATTTGGAGAAACGTCTCTCATTTGATTTTCTGTACTACCAATACCCTTTCGCACAGCCGAGTCTGCCAGTGCTGTACAATATACGACACTAGAAAGTTCTTCCATTGATACAGTTCGTGAGATGAGACCTTCTAGCACTGTATGCATCACTTTATTGGTGTTGTAGAACTTCTAGATACCAGTAACTTTGGATATTCGGCGTCGGTTATGTAAATGGATGCCTCCCTACAAATTAGAATATTTTCGGTACTGTAATAACTCATCAACAACGAACACTTCTTCATCTTCATTTTAATCTTGATACCCCGCGTCCGCTTGTTAATCTTGGGTCTGGTTTTGCACCATGATGTTGAGTTGTGATTTCGGCTCCACTTGTCGTTTGATCTGTTACTTTTTCGCGATTGACAGTGCATTTCTTGCCCGGTTGGAATTCATATACATTGTTCATTCCGAGTTAGGATACATTGCTCTCCACTTGCTGTAAACCCTTCATTTCATTTTTCCGTTTTTGTACTGATATAGTAAGCGCACATTATAGAGATATTCGTCTCTTTGGTCCATTTCATGCTTTGGCCAATTGGGCACGACGTGAAGGAAGTGTCTGCAAATATAATCCTCAAGCCAGATCTTTCAAGGGTAGTTAAAACTGTCCATACGGTATCCATTAGTGGCTATATTGAGTTCATTAGGAATGTGAAAATAATATATGATACTTATACTTAAGCTTGCATACAATTTGTATATCATTGAGTTCCAAATAATAAATGAGAATTTTTAAAAGTCGTAACTTGCGCCATGTGTAGTGCTTTGATCGTTGTTGTCTATCACGTAGGTTGGTCCACTACTATCCACTGACACAGGTAGCACATTTGGCATAGAAGTCCCGGTGTCAGAATCTTCTGCGCGGTTTTACGACAACCGCGACTCTACTTCTCAATATCTACTCATAATTGGTATTTTGCTATTTTTGGTCCACATCGAGTATTTTGCCCCGGTGCTCTCCAGATATGGAGATCCCTATATGACGGGGAGGCAGCCCTCACGGGTTTTTATTATTTATTTTCATGAACTATTTTCACAACTTGTAGTTCGATTCAGGTGAGGTGTTGGGTACACCAAGCATCCTCACCTCAAGCAATATCACAATTTAAAAATATTCTGACTATTCTAAAGGTGTTAAGGATGGCTGCTTTTTGTAAAGTTAGAAATATGTGTTTTGGGAGATGAAGCCGATTGATGTTCAGATGCAGAGTGTGAGGGATGACTATATTAGTGTATAGGACTATAGGAACTATATACAGACATTCCGTATTCCATAAGCGAAGAATATCTGTTTTCAAATATTCATGTTTTTTAAATATTATCATTGTAAGTAGTTTGTAGGTTGTGGGTGTTGGTTACTGCAATATCTATTATGTGTGTGATTTTCTTGAGTTTGCCTACTAGAATAATATCTTGCCTGTACTGATGGATTGTCTCGTCGGCAAGGATTGATCTATCAAAATACATTTTGCACCAGCTGTTCTCTAAAATTGATTTTGGGAAGTACTTGTAGTATGGGACAGTGTCTTCTATTAGTCCATATTCCCGCAGAGTTTCTGATGGATAATATCAGCAACCTGATTGTGTCTGTGGGTGTAATCTGTCTGTGCTAATAGAGTGCGTCTTCCTGTGATGTGTTGTATAGTTTCTGGTTTAATTTTGCATCTCCTACATTTGTCATCTGGTGTCTGTGTCTTGCAATATAAATTTTCTATAGTATTTGTGCTTATTACTGGGTCTAGAATTGCCATGAGAAATCCCTCCGTTTCCGAGTATAGATCACCTTTTGTAAGCCAGGCGTTCGACGCAGCTTTGTCGACATGAGGCAAATGTAGATCATGAGGATGTCTACCATGAAGTGGTTGAGGTTTCCATTGGCTAATTCTCTGACTGATTTCAACGTAATTTCATTTGGTTGTGGAGAGTGGTCTGCAAAATTAAAGGAGTATATTTCATGTCAGCTGTACACATGGTCTTGTAAAAGTTAGATTCTTCCATCCTCTGGTGAAAGAAAGCTCGGAGTTACTTTATTTGTGAACTGTGAAGGTTCTTCAAGTAGATTATGTACTGAAGTGGATTATATATGTCGCATCCACTTCCGTGTTTCTATTAACTTTATTCTTCGCCATACTTTTATTGTTACTACTCATTGTCTCTGATTCCTTCAAAAGCAGTTTCAGTTTAACTTGGTTAATTGAAATATTGTATATTCTTTCTTGTCATTCTTAATATTTCCTACACACAATTCGCTAAAATTATTCCAAGTCTAACTTTGAAATATTCCATGTCCACGCAACCAAGCCTTCAGAAACTTTATATTTTCAAAATAATCATCCCGAAATATTCTATCTTTATTCATGATGGTAAAACTGTTTAAGTCCATATGATTTCTCTTCTAGATTATAATGGTAGGGTTTATGATGGTAGCGCAAAGCAGCTAATTGGGACACAGCTAGTAAATGTTGCAGGAGAACAAGTTTGATTATTATAAATGCCCTAAGTGTTAAACTATAGCTGAGGCAATCCAGAAAAACTTCAATGTCGCAATTAGTATCTCGTCACAGGTGCCTAATGATTATTCTCATGGATAATAAGGTAGCCAAGAAAGTTCGCTAGAGTATTGTCTTATTCAGTAGCCTCCAAGTGAGTCTTAAACCTTATTAAAAGTAAAAGTCTCAGATACAAAATTGGAAAACGAGCAAGATCTTTCGGTTATAACATATGTCGACAACAGTAGCCAGAACTGATTTTGTACAGGAAAGAATCGAATAGATTGAATCATGATAGGAACGCCAGTCCCCAAAACCAACAACCTGTCTGTTAACATTACTCGGAGAGAAAGGAAGTACGCTGACTTGAAAGAAGAGAAAGCAAGAATGTGTAATGTCCCTGCCGCGAATGTAGTCACAGTGTCGATTGTACTTTCAACAACTGCGATAATATCAAAGCAGGTCACAGTAAAGTTTCGGTTTTTATGAGTTCCAGGGAACTTGTATTTCAAATGAAAAACCTGTAATTTTAAGTACACGCGGTATAGTCCATCGGTTCTTGGGGGTGTAGTGTTGGAGTTATAGTTGGCGCTAGAATAATTATCACCTTTTTAATAACTTTTGTAGGGCATCCAGCATTTTGTAACGAGAAATAACTTAGATAATAAATAAAGATCTGACCAGATCTTAATCCCTCATATACAACTTAATGAACGAACTTTTATTATACAGTGTAACCGCTCTGCTCTGTTTAAGTCCATATGAAGATATATTATTAAGAAAATATATATTATTTTCTTTCTTTCAGTCAGCGCCTCTTAGTCAGTCTGCTTCCACAGCTTCTTCCATATCTGTCATGGGAAAGCGGGCGGTTTTCTCCTACCTCTTAGCCACATACTTTTGTCATTGTTGTCGTTCGTTTTTCTTTTGTACGTCTGTCTCCTTTTATGTGTATCGCTTACCAACTGCTTTTCCGCTTTATTTGTCTGCCATCTTCCGAAGAATGCCTCGAAGACGTCCCAGCTGTCTGACATTACCTAAATTTCTCATTTCTCTCCTTTGTGCTTATGAAATTATTCTTGTTACATGAGTGTATAATCTGTTCTCTCATTATGTATTATATATAACTTGTTCTTTCTGCACCATACAGATCGCAGTGCCACAGTACATGTTGTGTGTTTTCAGTCATGTCTCCGCACATACATCACTATTCTCTTTAATCATCCTTTCCTTCGCGTATTTCCCATGTCTCGTTAAGAACTCCATCTCGTATCCATTTAACCTACATCAACGTTTAATTTTATTTGCAAACCCCACTTTCGGAATATACTGGTATGTCAATCTTCCTTGTATTGAATTATCTCATCTGGTTTGCAATCCATCAGAATATTCACTCACTGCTTCCTCGATCACTTCTCTCTTTCCAGTTAGTTGTGTTTCACCTCTCTGTTGTAATATTTTGCGGTATTTCAATTTTTGAAGATAGAGATCAAATATGAGTACACCACGCAACACATTAATGGCACCTGCCGAAACGTTTCGGCAATCCCCACCCAAACTTTGTGGAGAGTGTCTTTACATTGAATAACTCTGAACTTTCCTTGAACATATGCATACACAATTCTGTACCCCACACAGTACAGCCATAGGTGTAAATAAATAAATAAACTTTACTGTCAAAAAAGCAGTTACAATCTGCGTACTATTGGTATCGTGTAATTAAAGAATTTTGTATCTCAGCAGCAGCTGACTAAAATGTCCTCTTCCGTGTGAGCATTTTGTCGATCCAACCATGCATGCAAAATACAATGTTCCTGTAACTTGTTAATTGTAAAATATACATGCATAGATGGTCGTATTATTTCAAAATATGTTTGAAATGAAAGAACAGTTTCCTTTTGCTTTTCATGTTTCATTTGAAAAAAAAGGGATATTTCTATCATATTTTAGTCTGATACTGTCACGATGAGGCAACGGAGCATCGGAACTGTTTGATGAATGGATTTATTATTCGGTTGAAGATTCGAGAATGCTGATGCAAAGAGAGAAGGAACCGGAGAGAGCACTGAGACTGGTTTATCATAGGACGTGGTAGGAATTGCGAATATGATTGGTTCCCGATATTAATACCACGACATGCGAAAGCGAACGAAGAAAATGAAATGAAAGTGGTTATGGAGAGAATGAGTGAATATGTGAAGGAGCGTCTTCGGGATTCATAGTAAAATACCTAGAAGAGACCTGATGAGATTGTTCAAAGTAGATTCTAAAAGATCCATACGATCTGGGTGAATGGGCAACAAAGTTAATATATGATGCATCCAATCGATCATTAAACATATCGATCACATATTTTTACTGCGTCGTAAAGAGATGAATCTGCAGCACCTTGAGCCACCGGAACTGGTGTTTCTTAGCAGAATCTACTTAACGATAATGGTAACATTGTTCATTCTCATACTGCTCAGTGCTCTTAATATCAGATCAACTTGTGGTAGTGCGATAATGTAGAGAGTTCTATACTAGTTGACTTCCTTTTCATTTTTTATTTTTTAAATTTTATTTTAGTTTTTTGCATTTTGCGTAATTTGTAGGGAACCATTTTTACAGGAAAAATTCACGATAAGAATTTGTGTTCTTTTTTTGTAGGTAATAAAATACAGATTTATAGTTTAAATTAATTATACATTGCATGAAGTTGTACAAGACCCTCTTCATTAAATTAATTACGCCAATAGTGTAGTATAATAAAGAGTTTTAAATATATGACATGAGGTACATAAAAATACCTACTATTTAGTGGAAAGAAGAAAAATGAGCAATATTCAAAGTAGAAAGTACATTTTAATGCCATTCGACCAATTTTATAGAAATAACGCCCTTTGTCCAACAAAATGTAGATTTATGCGACTGACCGTTTGTTGGAATCTGACAATGTGTCAGTAAACGTCAAGGCAGATCCGCGAGCTCGTTTCGTGTTTCGCTGATTCCATACAAATTTTTGTCAAGAGTTTGGTCCGTTTCGACGGACAATTAATGTTTGTAGCATAAATCTTAAATAAACACGTACAGTTCTAACTTCTGAACATGCTCATGCTTTGAGAAAAATTTCTAACAATTATTAGAACTTAACCTCAGTCTATCCAATTGGGTCAGCAGACCCCAAAACAGATTTTAAAATAATTTTATGAGAAAACGATATCTGCATATTGATACTTTTTGTAATGTCAAATTTATTTATCTTGTCTGTTGTGTGCGTTGTATAACAAGTTCGACCTAAAGAGGATAATATTAATTTAATTCAGTTGGGCCCCACATGGTAGCACATGGTTTTGTTGACCCTCATGGTAGCTTTTGATGTACAAAACTTTTATAAATATTTTTTATCATATTTTTGTATCTATTTGTCGTAAATAATTTTACGAAGTGCACTATTAATTCCACGAAACTTCTGGCTATTACAAAAGGAACTGTAAATTGAACGATACTAAAAGTTAACTAAAATACTTCTATAATACAGTTGATTACAATATTTCAATTAGTGAAAAAGTCATACTGTATGTTAAAACTGAATTTCTAAATGGAACTTTTTTTCTTGTCATTTTTAATGTACCTTGATAACACACATTTTACAGTTTCTCTTCTTTTTCACCCTGCGTTATCTTTTCTTAGTAATTTATGACATTCTGCTTCCTTACCTAGGATGAGCCATCTATCTTGGATGTCATGTTACGACACGAATTGTCATGTCTAAGAAAATTACTTTTATGGCGTGACTTCCTCTGGAACGTCAAACCATTAATTATTTTCTTCATTTTGTTTCTTTAGAATGATGTGTGTTGATGTCCTTTTAATGAAAATAAAATATCATCAAGTGTTATTAATAATATTGCATGCCATAAATATTTAGAAACACACAGTGATTAAAAATGCAGAACCCTTCAATAATTTACTTCAATATTTTTTTGTACAATTGACCGATTGTATTGTAAAACAAATTACAAATAGTCAAGCATATGATTGAAACGTGAGTAAATTATTTTATACGAAAAGCAAAACACTTAGATGCACCGTGTGATCATGGAGGTGCAATAAATAATACGCGACTTTCAACTATTTTCGCTTAGTTAGTGACACACTTTGTAAATTGGTAGGAAGAAAAGTACTTCAAGTGGACTTTGTTGGGAATCTCATTCTTGGTGAAAATGAAGGAAAGAAATGTTGATTAAGTAATTTCACTAATTTCTGAATGGTTATGGCGCATAATGATTCTTCTCTGATTGGTAGTAAATAAAGATACATAATCTCACCTCAGCGACTCTTACTTTGTTCATCTGTACTTTTTATTGCTTTTTCTTCTTAGTGGAATTGTAATACAAAACAGCAATTTACATTATATACAATATTTTCCCGAGACTTCTGACCACAATCTATGTTGGTTGATTACTATATGAATTGTGCTACAAAACTTTTGCACATGCGTCAAGCGCAGTTGGGAAAGTGCTTTCGTTGAACTCGGCGTCTGCAAATGACAGCTGCTATTATGACGTATCAAATGCCATGAATAGTTGAATGTCAAACGTGTCATTAAAACTGCTGTCGTTGCCGCCCGTTCCCCTATCCGTCGAGTACTGGAAGGTTGCTTTTCGTGGTATTCAATTTTGACCTTTTTTTTTTTTGTAAATTCAATTCTTGAAAGATCTGATGGTGTTTGTTCAGGATATCGCATATTATCAAAATATTACGTTACATCTGTGACTGTGTGACTAGTTACCTTATTTGAAAGTGAAATGCGAACAAATAAAATTTTGAACTTTAGAGGAATTCGTTGTGCTTTTTAGTCTATTACAATTATATTTTTAATGATAAAATTTTACAAAGTCGCAAACCAATGACAAAACGTTAGGATAAAAAATATTTTGAATTGTGAAAAAAGGTCGGAAAAGTTGATAATTTAAAAATACAATTATAACAGACGAAAAAAGTATTACTATTATCACAGGACCAAAAATGTGGAAAGTGGTTTCCTGGATAACATGAGGATACACACACGTTTAGTTAAATATTATTTTATAACACTCTCCATTGGACCGGCCTCTTAGTTCAAATTCAAATTCATACTATTTATTTTTAATACCTTACTTTAAATTTTAATTCTGACAGATTTAATAGTTTTTCCTTAGGCTGATTTTTAACTGTTTAATGGCGTTTCTCATAAAGAAACATTAAGTTAGCAGACAGCGAAAAGGAATTTCTAATCTTTGTTTTCTCATTTCTCTACGAATAATAATTTAGAGATGAAATTTTTAAGTAGTCTTTACATGAAATTGACATTTTTGAAAAACACATGTAAAACGTACTTTATTATGTTGACTCATTCACAGTTGTAAATCGATCAATTCAATGCTGGATGAGTCCAGTTAATTGAAAAATAAATCACTTATTTAGTTTCAGCTAACTGAAATCGTCTAGAATTGTATTTGTATGTTTCCTTCCACTTCACAATATTTCACGTAGTTAATTACATCTCCACAGAAACAGCTCCTCTAACTATCCTCCGCCCTTGGTGTAACCCACGCTCTAAAAAATGCTATTACTTGCATTGGGTTTTAATAAAAATAACCCGTAAATTTCCATTAAATTGTATAGGTTTGTATTCCAAAATATGAGAGTTACAAATCTAAACATTTATCTTTATATATTAAACAAGTCACCAGGCTTCGCTTTGGAATTTTTATTATATTACTGTTTCACTCTGCGTTGGGGTGAAGTGTAATGAAAAATATTTTTAGATAGTCACCACATTGTATTTGTGGCAGAGCATGTTCAGAAGTACTCTTGTAGAATGAACGAAGCAGCCAGTCAGTAAGGAACACGCCGCATATTATATTGTTACATGTTGGGAAAAAATCAACTACGTATATTTATTCTATGACGTGTTCCGTTACGTCTCTTGTTCAATAAGATTGGAACAGGTCGGTTTTAGTCAGGTATTCAGAATAAAATTGTTTTTGAACACCTTTATATTTGTATAAACAGTGTTAGATTAGGTTTTACTGGATAAATAATTAATTTACGACCAATGTTCAGTGAATTAAAAACCTACAAATTTTAATTCTGTATTGCGGAAAACAAATAGGTATAAATAAACAAAAAATATGAAAAATATGATATAATGTGGAGGCAAAATAAAATATTTTTGTTACACAAAATATTCCCTGAAACGTTTCTTGCAACTTTGATTCGCTATCGTGTTTGATTATAGGATATCTTCACATAAATTTTTCACACAAGTTTAATAAAACCTGAAATTGGGGAACTGTAACGTGTCATAGTTGGAGAAGAGTTATTATAAATGTTGCAGTTGCGCAGTCAATATTTCGAAAGATACTTTTAAATATTTTTGTTAAAGGCATTGTTTTCAGATTTGAAGATGCGATTTACTCTTTGAACATTTATTTTGTAACAAAATACCCTAAGAGGTTTTAAACCAGAAGAAAAAACATTTTAAACCTGGACTGTTAACAGAAGTTAAAAAAAAATGTTTTTCACTGAAGAGGAAAATGTGTTATGACGTCTTGTGTTTTCCTGCGGTACATAATTCTTCCTTCCGTCTTCCAACACACAGATTTAGAATTCTCTAACACGTTCATCGTGTTGTTTAACGGTAACACAGAAAAAAAGAGTCATTTACCAATTACATTTTTTTCTCTTTTAGGTATGTCCTCTTGAATAAAAAAATTTAAAGTCGATTTGTCGGAAAACATCTCAATCACTCAGCATGTCTGTTTCTTCATTTGTTAAGCATTTGAAGAGAGAGAAAGGAGCGAGAAGCGATTTGCTTCAGAAATACCTCTCTCCTCAAGGCAGGATTGATTCGGAGCTTCTTCGCAAATCTCTCTATTATTACCAACCTGACAAAATAAGAATAAGAACCTCTGTTGGAGAGGTGTTCGTAGAGTTTTGAATAATTCATCGCCCGGATGACGCTGCTGCGAGTCAATTTGACGATTCAGTCTCGTTCTCAGGTCTGGAGTTGTGCAAATAGATGATATAATTTCCGCCACTTCTTTCTTTTCTTTCTTTCTCTCTGCGAAATGCAAATTTGAAGTGTCTTCAAAGGAAACTCAACCAACCCAGTTAACTCGTTTTATTTCATAATTTGCATACTAATTATAATGTATATGACGTTGAAATGATGTTGAAGTCACTACTAGAATATTTACAGGGCAAGGTTACTTCAGAGGACAAAATAGATGATTCTTACGTAGAAAATTGCCGCATGGCATTCATTGTTATTTGTTTGATACTGTTTAATGTTCTTTGATCAGTTAAGTTGTTATGAATGAATAAAGCACTATATTTGAAGAAAGAAGTGACAATGAAATTAAAAGAAAACAACTGACGCCTAGGTTCATTCCTTTTGTGTTTTAAGTATTTGCCCTATCTGTGGATTTGCAGTATAAGGCAAGTTTAAAGTTTAAACCCGTCCTTTGAATCCTATTCGTACTCTTTTTGCTGCTTTCAGGTCCATGCGCACTGATTACTATTTTCTCAGATCTTTCTTGGGTTTTATCAGAAGCGGTTAGATAGGTAGTGTCAACCTGAGTCAAAACCACTCCATTCCATTCGAAAATTCTTTCACGCTGCTTATATATAAATGAACATAATTCTATATAAAAAGTTTATAAAACATAATATTTACAATTTTTGATTATATAATAGATTTTTACAATTTTTCTTTACATATTTAGAAAAATATTTTATACACAACATCTAGTATTACTTTATAGAATGCATATGTAAGAGTAATGATGGAAATGTAATTGTATATATGAATGTATGATTTGTAGTTTGAATATTTGCAATGAGAGTCCATAAATTACAATACATTACATGAATATTTACAACATATGTTCAAGAATAATCGGTGATGACAGTTTACAAATAATAGCTGGATTTTTATTGAACAAAGTATGAATTTTATATTCCTCTTAACACGTTCATGGCCGTGTATTTTCATATTCGAGTGGTAGTGTTGCATTTCTGTTATAAGTCAGAGAGAGAGAGAGATGTATAATAGGATTGAGAATACCGCATGCAGCGCCGCCATATCGATGTATCCTCGTTAAAAGAGACGTCAAGAGAGACCCCTTTAACATCTGGAAAGTCACTTGGAATGACATCCTCAAGCCAGGGATTCTGCATGCTGTCCAGAAGAAAAATGGCGGTATAGTTGTCAACCTGTTTGATTCCCCTTCGGAGCAAATCCCACGCCCAGATTGACGTCCCAAGGGGAATCATTGCGAGCGTTGGCAGCGAGAGCACGAGCTCATGGATTGAGCCCTTCAGCTCTGCCTCTCGCTCACTCCCTCGCTTCGGAAATCGTAGAACAAGCTAAACTCCAAACATACACCCCACCCCAACCCCGCCTCAATAAAAATTTCTTGAATTTGTTTATTCTGCGTTTCAAAATTTCCAATGACCACTTCAAAATTTGAAACTGGAAAGCTGAAACCACGAATAAAAAAAATACGTCCACAAACCATAAGAAAACTTTTTATAGTCGTTTATCAAGTTCATATTCTAGACTATTAATTAAAACAAACATTATTTATGTTATTGTATTCACGATACAAAATTAGTAGTAATTTATTTTCAAAGGAACTTACGGAACGACAAGCCATGCATCATTTTATGGAGTGTAAGCGCTATGATACAATCTTCTCTCAACACATTTCAGAGCAGGAGAGTGCAAATCTGACAATCTACTTGAACGAATTCGGTGGCATTTTCTGTGGGGGATTTCCTCACTTACAGGTAAATGTTGGTAATTCGCCTCGATCTCTCCATGAATCGAACATCCCTCTAATAGCATTTTTGGTGGAGTAGCAAGTCATGGAGTTTGAAACACGATACAAAAAAATTAGACATTAAATAAACAAATAAATTATTGGCGACTTCTTCAAAATCGATAAGTAAAAACCTAATGACGGTAGTTTTTCGATTTTTCCGATACCCAAAATCACCGATAACTTAGAAAACACTGACTGCGTTATAGCTCGCCCAAAATATTCAATTCTGTGTCTACAGATGCATTTTTTTATTTTGCACTATGATAAATTTACCTGGAAACACAAAAGTAATGACCCTTTACTGATTTCCCTGACAATATTACAAATATAAAAATGTTAATAATGCTTTATCGTCAGACCAACAAGACCCGAACTTAATTAAACAACATTAACACACTTTACTTTGTGGAGGTGCAATAAACTGCTGTTATACGTAAGCTTCCATAATACGAGGAATTAAAGAGTTAAGGTAGAAAAAAGTTTTTATAAGTCAAAAGCAGTCTCCGACAATCCGTTCCAGTGATTATGAAGACACCTAAAATCGGGACACCTAAATTCCTTGTATTACTAGCGCTAGTACTTGATTGGTAACCCGTTCCCAATGCCTTGTGGGTTAAGGGACTGAAGGGTCTCGCAAAGGACGATTGTGGTTGACACGTGGACGCTCCGATCTCTCAAGAGACCGTGCGAGGATCTCATGCAGTACATCT
The DNA here is from genome assembly GCA_002313205.1 of Laupala kohalensis. NCBI lineage: Eukaryota > Metazoa > Arthropoda > Insecta > Orthoptera > Trigonidiidae > Laupala > Laupala kohalensis. The sequence continues at coordinate 710,596 of NNCF01127140.1, read as the reverse complement.
CTCTGCAAAAGAACCAAGGGAGATGTAAAAAGATAAAAAGATTTCAGTTTGTATTTTCCTCTAAATTTATTTAATCTTGTTTAACATTCTGTAGACATTGCAAAATGGAAGACTGAGTTGACCCACAAAAAAATTATTTCTTTTTATTTTACATTTTTTGAAGTGAAGTGTACACACACGTAAAAAATATTTATGTTGTTCTTCGCAGTTCAAATGATATTATGTAGTATATAACATACGGTAAGTTTGTTAAGTGATATGGTTTCTATTTGCGACCTCTTGATTATACATGCGAAGTACTTTCTGAAATGTCTTTCGAAAATTTAATTTTTCATTTTCTGACGGAGTGTGTTCACATTACATTTCGCTTCATTTTATTTGTATGTTATCGTTTACACTGTATGAATCACATTCTTCCAATTCTAATTCTAGAAAACACTGCATCATTTTTCATGCATGCCGATGAACCGTTTGTTTAATTGTTTGTAGTGTTTCGACCAACTACGATGATACGTGCTACTAAGGTACAACTTCACATCTGTTTATTTGCCAGAAACGTGAGTGATATACAATATGGAAGAGGTGTTTAAAATCAGAGGGTATGATGCTCCACCTAAGCTTTGAGAATTTTTCTTGCCTCTATTTTGGGAACTTTGGGGAATATCTCAATGGAAGTAGTATCTAAGTAGAAGAAAAAAATCTGACATTCCTGTTCCTATAAGTTTTCAGTTCGAGAATATATATTTTCCAAATTCTCAGGAGCAAATTACCACCACCTGATTGCAATATAACCATACTTCTTTTATCCACGAAAAAACTGATTTTTTAATAGGTAAACGAAACAAAAATGAGTAGAGAGTACTTTGTTTTCAGATGTAATGATCCAGAAATGAAGTAAACGTTTGATATATTGTTTTTTCCAATATTGGTGTTGATAATAAAAAATTAATAGAAAAAAGAACATACATTGCAAATGTATAAGTCAACCCGCTTAAAACTAAATGTTTTATAGTGTTATCTTGACGAAAAAGTAACGTTTTTGATATGTTGTTAATATTGCTCTCATGAGCCATAAAAGCCACTTGCCAGCATTTTGACACGTGACTTTATAACACGTTTCTGGTCAACTCCACTCAAAGACACCATCAGTCAAAAAGGTCGCTAGTGGTGTCATTCTTCGATGAGGGTTGAATTTACACTTACATGATATCGGGATTTTACTATCGTTTCGATAACGTCGAAAACTGGACTCGTCACTTGTATGTCATGTTGGATTATTTTTTCATAGCATCCCATTTCCTAGGAATTCTGGAGTTTATACGGGCTGATTGTGGACTTTGGCATCTTTGGGAATGTCATTACCGGTTTTAGCGACCAAGAAAACTATGATGTCAACATTAATATCACTAATTTTCGTTATTTTTTTACATTTTAATTCCTTTCCAAAAACAAATTTCGTTATAGGGGGTGATCATGGACTTAAGCAGCATTGTGAATGTGACTCTTCTGTTTTGCATCTTAAATAATGATATATTCAACAGCAATAGCGGTATTTTATTAATTTTCTAGTCAGAAACCTTCTTGGGCGTGTGCACAACAACTTGCCAAAGTTTCATCATAATCGGATGAATGGTATAGGAACGCATAACGGACATAGAGATAAACATTAATTTATATATGATTTGGGGATGACTGAGCACAAATAGTATTGAATTTATGAGGTTATCACCATTCTGTACTTTATTTCTGTACTTTTATACAAGCAATTTATCCCCATTTACTCTCCGTGTACAAAAAAAGGTCTTGCTCAAAACGGTACATTCTGCTTCCCCTCTGAAGTTCATCTATTTGCTCGTTAAATTCCGATTTTCATAAGATTTTCTTGGCTCTTACAGAAACATGGATAAGGGAAGTTAAGAAGCATACAAAGAATTTACATTTTAAGTTTGAGAATTACCCAAACTTTTTATTTTCATCTCGTCATACGGATTTGGTGCATGTAGCCGACATTAGCAAGTAATATGTATACAAAGTACATACTTATGCGGAAGTAGATTATTTTGTTTGCATATAAGGCGAGGTCCGTTGCACTAGGAAGATGCGTGCTCGTCCTGAACTGGATAAATATGCAGATTTGTCTGCCAACTTACATCGAGAGAGCAAGATGAAACAGCGTTTCTGATACGCTATACTCTGTTCTCTCGGGTGACACGAATCATTGATGAGTTTCGTATGAACTTCGTCGGTCTCTTAAAAGACATCCGATTATGGGCACTATTTTCTTATGATGTTTATTTCTCTGAGTTCGTCCAGAAATTACATCCTGACTATTTAATTCACGCAAATGGAATAACGTGGATTAGAATTCAGAGTGATATCAAGTAAAAAGATTTATATAAATTTCTGCTCTCACTGATCCTTAAATTCTTTTAAAGTTCAGTTCTACAAAATGGAGTATATTGAAGAAATGTATTAATATATTTATACACTTTTGTCAACAAAAAATTTATATGTGCAAAATATAGATTTTATAGCTTGAAATCTAAACCAAAATCTGTTTTTTTTTACTTGCATATTGAAAAAAAGCTCACCAAAGTTATGGAAAGTTCCTGATTTTTAGTTTTTACCAAATCTGTTGTTTTTTTTATTTTTAAGATTTATTTTAATGCTGTTCTTCAATTTATAAGAGAAATGAACTTCGATGTCTCAGATAACGTACTATTGACTTTTGGGAATCTGATCTCCCGCGATCTCAGAACAAAACGAGGAAAAAGGTTGAAGAAAGATACCGGTCTTCGTTCTCATTAAAATCCCTCTTCGTGTGACTTTGAAATAAAAGGCAACGAAATTAGTTCATCTAATATTCAAGCTCATGTTTACAAAATATTTCCCATGCTTCATATCCAGAGAGTTCAAGTAAACCTCCAAATTTTAACATCGAAATATAAGAGCGCCAACACGTTCATATTTTGATATGAATATACTGTCCTGTTAAATTTGCATTTTGTTTAATAACGTAAGTAGAAAATTAAATTTACGGAATACTTAAGACTTTTAATTACGTGTAAAATGTACTTGTAATTAAACATAAAATTAATTATAATAATTGCCTTGAACTCTCAGCAGGCAATTAATGGGAGAAATTATTACAGTGCCTACAAAACGAAATTCAAGGAGAGCCATATGCTGTTAAGTGCCTTGTTAAATATCCTTCTAAGAAAATGTATTTCAGACGTTTTATGGAACATATTGTCTTCGTAGATAACTTAAGACAACTCAAAACTTACTTGTGCAATATTCTTGATAATATCAAACCTCCTTTTAGACATCCACGAACATTAAAATAAAATATATGTATTCGATGATGATCTTTCCTCATGTCGTCAGGAGAAATTGGATTTGTTATGAAAATGTATATTCAACAGATTTATTTGCGGGATAATATGTAAGTGGTGTTATCCTGAGCGAATGAGTGACTGACACATCCATTAACGCTAAAAATTCTATTAAAGTTAGTATGTAACAAAATTTGAGACCACGTTATTTTAGTATTGTAGATGCGGACTAAGAAAGAAAAATTTTGTTACCTGAACAAGACTAATACAACAGAATATTGCAGTATCAATGCAACAGCATAGTGATTCCAAGACGAGGCTTCGTAATTGCTCCTTCTCTTCCAGTCCTTTTGTCCCTTGATAATCAAATTTAACGCAATGAGAAGCATACAAACCTATAATTTGTAGTGCCGTTGACCTGTCACACAGACATTGAGGAGCACGTCTTGTATCAAAAATGAAATATTCTAAGGAAAAAGAACCTTCACATAGTAAACATGTTGAGCAAGAAATAAACTGAGAAGAATCTCTTTACTTTATTCTCATACGCTTCATTTAGAACTCGTGACACAAAGCGATGACGTAGAGTAACCTTTCGTGTCTCCATTTTTAGTTCACATGACGTGTCACTTCAGCGCAGTAGTCATACCGCTTTTATTATTAAAATTCTTTATGTTCTGGTTTTGTGAATTCTGCGAAGGAGTAGACGCAAATTAAGTTAGATATTTCTTTTCCACTTTTTAATTTTACTTTTATTGCCACCCACTCCATACTATGGCATTGTTAGAACCTAAAAATTAAAGGTGGTCGATATCCCTCCGAAAACGTTCTTGACTAAAAGAAAAACAAGAAAAAAAAATGGAAAAGAAAAGTTAAAAATACTTTATTTTATTTCTCAATAATACGAAAATTTTGGTATAGTTTTACCAATCATTACTATGCATATTACCGGTGAAAGCCGAGTTCAGAAGAAACTAGTTTGGCCTAGAAACGAGTAAGGTCAAACTGAATTGAGCAATACTTTACCAGGCGAAACTAGTTTATCCGGATTGCATTAGGTTAAACTAAATTGTCCTAGTACATTTTGCGATATACCAGAACATTGTATTTATATTTAGGATCAAGTGGTATTTTTTTAGGATGAATTGGTTAATATCAATTAAATGCCTCCCAAGAAAAAACCTTCATCTGAATACCTGCATGTTTTTATTTACTTAATGTAACCAGAGAACAGAGGCTTAGGCAGAAGGATATGAGCGATGTGTTGCATCCCTATGATTTTCTTATCTTAATATAAATATTTACAAATTAATAAATTAAATATTTTCACGTATATACCCCTTTTTTACAGGTATTTATGTGCTTCGTTTGTATGTGTATGTTGTACTAACCTTTAAAAACTGGTAATTAATTTTTCGGTCACTTCCCACTTTCCAAACAAGCCAAAATTTTACAGACATGTGTGATTTGCATGGCAATAGATCATTCTGGTGCCATTTTACGAAAACCTACCCTTAAGGGAGTGAAATGGGGGTATATATGTATTTATCCTTCCGTTTCAAAATTGGTAATTAACTTTTTGGCCATTTCCAAGTTTCCAATCTAGCTGAAATTTTAAAACATGTGTGGTTTGCAATATAATTAGTGATTATGGTACCACTTTACGAAAATCTACCCATAAGGGGGTGAAATTGGGGAATGTAATTATTTAAGTAAATGTATTCCACAATAAGTGTAGGATATCTGGAGCAATTCCATCAAAACTTGTTACAAATATGACTGACTCTTTGAAAATAAGTAACCTGGGTAGAAGGTGACCCTCACAGTCCTAAGAACGGGGTACGAAGGGATGAAATGTAAAATAATTGAAAATGACCAATATTAGAGTTGAGATCATGGTTTTCGGGGACTCTAAAACTAGAAATGTAATCCCGATGACACCTATGCTCTTGATCATCCTCTGTATACCCCTAGCTTGGAAAGGGAATGTTGTGGATAAATGATCAAAAATGACCACGAGACGAGTTCACTGCTTTAGGCATTGCTGAACTGATCATGACATTCTGATATCGTGTAAGTCCAAATTCAGCCCTCATAGGAAGTGAGGCACCCCTAAGAGGTTGGATGAGGATGACGTGAAGATATTATCGATAACGACCGAAATTGGATTTAGATAGGGTTATCCTTAATGCCACTTAAGTCCACGATCAACCTTCATACGCCCACACATCCCTTTGGAAAGCGAAAACATGTAAGAATTATAATTAATTTGTCATAAGAACACTTATGACAAATTCAGATTATGGTGTTAATGATATAAATGGTATCAGTTCTTATATCGTCCATCTCTAATTTCAAAACCCATAGAGAATAATTGAAAAGGGTTGAAAGGGGATGAACGAAAAAGAAAAAAATTGAAAAGGAGCGATTTGTATCGGATCCATAGATGTCACGGTGAGCGAGATATAATTATACTACCCATGCCGTTAAAGTCAAATCACATCGAAGCACGGTGCTCTGACAGAGCGGGATGGAAAGGGTGAAATGTAAAAATAACATATCACGACATAAATATGGGTCGAAACCATACTTTAGGGGACTTTTTGAGATTAATATTGTTACTCCCGATGCTTCTATGTAACTATTCACACTATATGACGTGCACGACACCCCAAGGAAGTTTGTAAGAGTGTGGAATGACAAATTTTCAAAAACGGTTTGCTGAGATGAATAGAGACACATCCTACGATATTTCAGAATGGTCATCATTTTCATATGAATAAAAATACCATTTTAAGTTCGAGTTCAACACTATGTAGAATTCAATAGCATTAATTGTCGTAAGGATGGAGTGGTGTACTATAACTATTGGTATATGATCACTACAAATAAGTCTCTTCCCTGGTCACTTATCATAGGTGCAAGTACATAGAAGGTACATAAATGCAGATATTTCAAATATATGAAATAAAAATTTTAAGAGCGGAAGCATTAGTAATCATTAGTACTAATATTCCTCTAAAAATTCTAAAAGAAAACAAACTTTTTAAAATGTTTAAAAATACATTACATTTGCTAGAACATTACTTTTTAGTACAGTACTTTGTATATAAAATCTGTGTATGTACTCGCATGAGTGAACCCGCTTTCTGTAGTGTGTTTCGTAATGTCTCGCGGCATTAAGCTACCTTAACTGCAACTTATTTAGAATATCTGCGTGCAAGTTTCCGCGATTCCTTTCGAAGTTCGCTATAAATTCCAGCATTTTTTCATGGTTCCATATAAATCGTTTAATCTTTGACAAGCTGTTTGACAGTTGTCTTACTGGTAAATTATTCTTACATTTTAAGGTTAAACAAAATAGCATAGCTTAATAATTTGCTTACTTTACCTTTACTTTTTCTAATTATATTATTATTGTTATTTTATTACTATTTTACATTTTACATAATTACCGGGGCTTGTCATTGCCCAAGGCAAAAATATTTCTACATAATGATAAACATAATCATCGTGTTACCGGTTGTAACCACACACAACAAGCTCAGATGCGGTATTTTTGGTAGAAGCGAGATTCACATAAATACCACAATTCCTGTGGTAAGGTCTCCGCTGCCACCAGCCCAGTTTCCCGGACAATTAAACACACGTGTAATAACAATAATTAATCATTTAATACAAGTTAAATTGAAATCTGTGTATTTACAAACTTGAACAAACTCCCAAGATCATAAACACAAGTATAAATTTGTCTTTACACAGCTAATGCTATGAGAAAGCATCAATTACACACAGATATGAATACAGATGTCAATAATTAATCCACCTAGATTATCCGAACCTCCAAAATTACAAGTTGCTTTCCCGAATAACTAACTGTTACAAGTTACGTCACTTGCCACTAGTAGCAAGAGTATCTAAATTACCTCAGTAATTCTTAAGTGGTCTGGCGACCAATACTAGCCAGATCACATCTCAAGTTACTTGCGGACTCAACCCACACGTATAAGGCTTCGAGGATCCTCAATCCTTCCAATATATACAGAAGAGAAAGTCCACACCTTCGCTGCCACAACGTGCAATCCAATCCTCTTGTTCACCTCTCAGCTTTCCTGGGAACGCAATGATCTCGCGAGGGCGCCGCGGCCGATCCACGCCAGATGTTGAACGCACCCTTCGCTTGAGTCCGTCATTGTCTATGCAGTTGGTGAAGGTACTTCATTCACAACGTCTTAACATTCCTTCTTTAGAGTTTTTACCGGCCTCGCCTCGGTACACATGGCGAGCAAGTCCCTTTCACAGAAATAGCATAATACAGCTTACATTACATAAGGTACCTCGCACCGGCCCAGATATGTTGAACAAATGTACTTTCCCAGAAATAGTATAAAACAAAGGGAAATGCAAGCACTGGTCACACGCTTCTGCAGGCATTCTTCAAGGGAACTCCTGCTCTCTTTCCCGGAAGTGAAGAGTACGGTCAAACAATAACACAATCAATGAAGAGGCTTAGGGTTGTCACCCGCCAACTTTCCTCCTATTGCGGCCTCCGGCTAAGCACCTTAATGGCTCAGTGAAAGGCGTAAAAATACATTTCACAAACCTATAGAATGTCTTGGCTCTGATGTTACACCGGTCTTGTCCTTTTCCCTCACTCAATGAAGGCTAAGGAATTTACGGACTATACTGGAGGTACCAAGTAGAGTTGGTTTTTGTATGTTTTTCAGGTGGTGTTTGCGGAGGTATAATTTCATCATTGCATTTTGCAGGTCCTTAGTGACAAGTCCATTCACTGAAATGACTATAGGTATTATTGTGACATCCTTCAACTTTTGATATTTTTCAATTCGACTGCAAGAGGTTGGTATTTTCTTTTCTGCTATGGTTGTTACAAGGTTGTCATCCAAAGGGACAGTTATATCGATGATTTTGGATTCTTTCATTTATCAAACACGACGATGTCAGGTATGTTTGCTTCTACTGTTCTGTCAGTGATGATTTGGCTGTCCCATAGTATTCGTGCTCGTTCGTTGCTGCATACTTGTTCAGGCTTGTAGAAAGGTGTTTCGACATCCATGAGATTATGCTGTTTTGCAAGTGATGGTTGATCATTTTCACGATGTTATTGCACCTTGCACTTTTTGTGCCATTCACGGGCATCCACTGCACATATGTTGGATTGATTCATTAGTACTTTTACAGAGGCGGCATATACTGTCAAACTACTCGCCCATGATATACCTTCGGTAAGCACGTGTTTTGATGACTTGGTCTTGAATAGAGAATAGAAACCCCTCAGTCTCTCCGAATAAACCCCCTGTTCGCAACCATTCAGTTGAACTCTTCATATTGGTAGAATTCGCGGTGAGAGCTGCTGCAAATCTGCCATGTGGTTCCTTCCTTTTCCAAGCTTCAATTCGGTCTTGTGCTTTCAAGTAGCTAATGCCTTTGTTGCCAAATCGAGTGGACTAATACTATTATCCTGAGCGCAGATGGCATTATTCTGGCCTGTATCCACTGTTAGGAAATATTGACGGAGTTTTGCTTCCTGCTGTCGACATAACGTTTCAAGACATAGCAATCCTCTTCCCCCATTATTTCTCGAGAGATAGTGTCTATGTATTGAGCTCTTCGGATGATGTAACCGATGTCTTGTTAATATTGTTCTAATTTTTCTATCGAAAGCTTGTAAGGCGGTCTCCGACAACTTTATAACTTCAAATGTATAAGTAGCCACTGAGATAGCCCATGTATTGATTGCAATAATTTTATTTCTCGAATTGATTAAAGATTTACAGATTCCTTTTACACTGTGGAGGACTTTCTTCTGGATAACTTGTCTGGTATCTGTATCAGACCCTGTAATTGCAACATCCCCAGGTATTTATTATTTTCCCTAGGCTTTGGATGATCGTGTTCTCGGATAGTTGTAGGTCTTTTTCTTGATCTTGTACTTTACCATTCACGACATGTACAGTAGCACATTTCTCTAATCCGAAATCCATGCAAATGTCTTGGCTGAACTTCATGACCAGTGCAAATTCGCTCTGTAGTTCATCTCTGTTAGCAGCGTATAGTTTCAGGTCATCCATGTAGAACTGGTGATATATTCTTACATTTGGGTTCATTTGGATTCTTGAATTCCTGATCATTCTGCTGAACGGAGTAAGAGCCATACAGAACCATAATGGACTCACGCTGTCACCTTGGAAAATTCCGCGACAGATCCTAATTTCTCTAGTTTCATATGAATATATTCCCTGTTTCACACGTAGAGTTGTCTTCCATTCTGACATGCATACTGACAGAAAATCTCCCCACTGTGTGGGTCTACTGTTCCAATCTCCACACTAATATATTTCCTGTCCTTCATATATTTCCTGTCCTACTATTTCTCTTACCACACGAACAATACTTGACCCTTTTACATCCAAAATTTACGTATTCCTTTACTATTATCGTAGTTTTTAGTGTAATCTTTAATTACCCATGACGTCTAATTGTACATTACGTACGAGTATCGCTGATCGTTTTCCATAACAAAGTACACATCTAATCGTATTGGTGTATATCTTATATGCCCTTTGTTCGAATATGGCTCTTGTACGCCGCATACGTCTATGCTGTTATACTCTATATATTCTGTTAATTCCGTTGCCCCTTGTAGGCAGCAGTGCAAATTTTTCTACATCACTTTAATTCTCATAGTTGGTATGCTACTTTATTATCTCTCTCACCTTCTTGTATTTTTCACATTCCTGACTCCACACATTAAGATCATTCCTATTCTTCCTCCTACAATTGATGCAAACTGGTTTGTCTCTGTCTACTTTGCAGTCCTTCTGGTAATGACCTTTTTCTTCGTCTTTTTACTATGACCACAACATTGATCCTTGTTTTTACAAATGGTCATAACGCTACCAGAAATAGCATCGAAGTTGTTCGATATACGTGTCTATTCTATATGATCTAAATCAAATATAAACTTTTACTTGTCTAACTATGTCTAATTAATAATGCTCTTTCCATTTCTAACACCCAATGCTTTATCCTTCATTATTTCTCCCCTATCAAAACAGAAGGTGAGGAAACCGATTCCATAGCAATGACAGTGGCGCGTGAAGTCGAAGTTCATTTGACCGAAAACGACATCTCCAGAAGCCATCGTGTCGGAAACCAGGATGTAAGCGACCCCATGAGATATTAGTTCACTACAGAAAGCGTGCGGAGGTTTTTCGCAACAAAAGAGGGTTCAGAGGGACAGCGACTACTGTGCGGGAAGACCTCACCTACAACCGAGTGAGAATCTTACGGACAGCGATACGTTCAGTGTGCGTAACGTGTGGACTGAGGACGGAGCGATCATAATAAAACTTAATGACAGTAATAAGAAGCGCGTGACTTCAATGATTGAATTGGAGGAATTTTGTGCGTCACGAATACAGAACGAAGTACATTAACTGCAACTTTCACTTCTAAACTCTTTCTTAGTTCTTTAATTAATTTTATACGTCTCTATAGTACCCCATTTTTTCTTTTGTACAGTATCCCTGGAAAGAATACATAACTCTTCTTGTCTTCTTCTTTTCACGCAATTCTCGTTTCTGGAACTTGACTAAAAGAAAATCATTCTTCCAGTCTCGTTGATATTGATAACTACGTACTACTCCGTAACGACAGAATCGGGAAGGGAGCCGGAGAAGTGACCATATTTGTGTCTTGTGAACTTCATCCCAAAATTATATGTAAATCACCTGGAGAGTATGAAAAAAGACAGGAATTCATGTTTTTGAGATACATATGTTAAGAATTAAATGTTTTATGTGTGGTGTACAAATCTCCAAAAGCAAGTCACTTGATTGATTTAAAAACTGATCTACAGTTACTTCTTCCTGACTATCCTCACACTATTTGATTGGACAAACTTCTGTACCAGGAATCTCAGCCCATGACTTAATATACGCATCATAGTCACTTCACCCCCCGACTCGAGAGACAAAGTACGTAACTTTTCGAAATATGGAACAACTAAACATCAAACAATTAGAGGAATCCGAAATGACATTGCCATGGCAAGATATAATGTATTGTGACACTATCGATTACAAGGTAAAAAGGCTAAGTGATCTATTAGTAGATCTATATGACTTTCATGCACCTCATAACAGACGACGCTTGATCCGACCACCAGCTCCTTGGCTTACTGATGACAAAAAACAGCTAATGACCCAACGAGACGCAGCGCACAGAGAATATAAATGAGGCAAGACTGAAACATTTTTTAGGGATTACAAGATCCTTCAAAACATAGTGAAGCAGATGATTCGTAATGCAAAAGTCGACATTTTCACCAACTAATGAGACAGAAAACAAATGTTGGGGAATTGTGGAAGTCTGTAATGTCATTAGGAATCAAGAAAAAGATGGACAGTCGTGATATAAATATTAGACTCGACTTGTTGCATTAGCATTTTATTTCTCCATGCTTACGTATATATACTGATGTGAAAGAGCGGCAGATTCATGATAACTTTTGCACATAACGAGAGGATGACAAAAAAGACTAACTGAAATAGTTGATAAACAGTTAGTTACCACCAAAACAGGTCAACAGTGGATAATATCTTATTAGCCAGGCAATTATATGAGAAATGCTACGAATATGGAATAGATTTATATAATATCTTCATCGACTTTGAGCGGGCATTCGATTCTGTGCTAAGACACGAGATAATAGAAAACTTGAGTAAATACAACCTACCAAGAAAACTAATGGATTTGATTGGTATAACATTAACAAATACTAGAGCTAGAGTTCGAGCTGGTAACCAGCTGAGTGATGAATTTGAAGTGAAATATGGGGTTAAACAAGGAGACCCACTATCTGCGACATTATTCTGTATAACAATAGATGTAATTTTGGCACAGATTGATGTCAAGGGCAATATAACCACTCGGTTGAAACAATGACTAGCCTATGCGGATGACATACTATTGATATCCAGAACCAAAAAAGACCTAGAAAAACTATTCCATGAACTTAAACAAATGGCATGAACTTATGGTCTTAAGATCAACAAAGAGAACACCAAATTTATGAGGTGTAGGAATGGTGCATATAAAATGGATGACCTAGTAATTGATGGAATAAAATATCAAGAAGTAAATAGATTTAACTATCTTGTCTCCAGAATAAATGGAACGAACATAATGAAGGATGAAATTAGAGAAAGAATAATTGCGAGAAATAAAGCCTATTTTGCAAATATAGATCTATTTAGAAGCAGGTATTTGTCCAAAAATACTAAAGTAAGACTTTATGAAACACTCATCAGACTAATTGTAACGTATTCATCTAAAACGTGGACATTGAAGAGAAAAAGAAATGGAAGGCAGTTGTGGAGAAGGTCAAAACGTTCAGAGGAATGTTGTAGAGCCTATAAAGAAGAACTCCTGCAGATGTACATAAATTCATTAAACGAATAAAAACAAATGCATTTGGCTCAGATCTCATCGACATTAGAATGATTAACCCGTTATTACACATTTTATTACCGTATCTAACTGACATATTTAGCAGTTCCTTACAATCTTGCTCATAACCTTCTCAGTGAAAAAACTCCATTATCCTACCTTTACTTAAAAAGAATCTTCCAACAAACGCTTTAGACTACCGACCCATTAGCATCTTGCCCACTATCTCAAAAGAACTTGAAATCCTTGCTCACCAATAGATATTCGACCATCTAAAAGATTACGAACTACTTGACAGACAGTCAGGTTTTCGAAGAGGGCACAGTACAGAAACTGCCTTGTTCAAAGTAACTGACAATATAAGACGAGCAATGGACAGAAAATAATTGACCATTCTAGTTTTATTAGATTTCAGCAAGGTTATTGACAGCATCAACATAAACATATTTATATCCAAGCTACACACCTTTCATTTTTCTACCTGTTTTTTAAGATGGGTTTCTTCATATCTTAGTAATCATAAATCTTGTGCTTCACACGGAGAAAATCGATACTCGTGGAGACAGACCACTGTAGGTGTGTCTCAGGGCTCTATTTTGGGTCCATTACTCTGTTCTATGTATATAATTTAAGTTGCGACAACCATTAATCATACTTCTCATCATTTGTACGCAGACAACCGACAACTATACATCCACTTTAATCCAGACGAAGCAACTACAACAATAGTAAATATAAATAAAGAATTAGAATCTGAATCTCAGTTGTTAGAAAATTGTGGACTGAAAATAAATCCAGAAAAATCCCAGGTAATGATATTAGGATGACCTAAACTTCTCCGAAAAACAATAAGAATGAATTACCACCGGAAGAATTGAATAAAGTAACCATACCGTTGGGGTAATTATGGATGAAACATTGTCGTGGTCAGAACAAACTATATTATCCTCTAAATTTTTTTTTCAATGATACATTGTCTCTCCAAATTTAAATCATTTCTCCCCCAATAAATGATAATAAAATAAATAAATAGTCTTATTATGCCCTATCTAGATTATTGTAATGCAGTTTTCTGCGACCTAGGTTCAGGTTTAGCAAACCATATAGAGTTAGCCCAAAATGCCTGCATGAGATTCGTGTGCAATATGAAGTACTTTGACCATTTTAATTATATTATGTTGAATGAAAATGGGAGACGGGACCGAGATTCGAACTCGGAACCTTTAGCTTAGCGCGCTCATGCGCTTACCAACTGCGCCATCCCGTTCGCCTCCCGGGCTGTCTTCCATCCTCATTCAACTTTGCGAGACCCAAAGTACTCTGAGGTGGTCTCGTAGAGACTACGCTCCTCATATGAGGTGACTCCCTTAGGAAGTACTTTGTTTTGGGTAGTATTTTCCAATTCTGGTTCACAAACGCATAGAAATATCTTAGATTGCGGTGAACCTCACCGCCAGGTAAAGATTAAATTTGTTATGTTGATGGGATGGCGCAGTTGGTAATCGCATGAGCGCGCTAAGCTCAATGTCCCGAGTTTGAATCTTGGTCCCGTCTCCCATTATCATTCAACATAATATAATTAATCTGTTACCTGGTGGTGAGGTTCACCGCAATCTAAGAGATTTCTATGTACTTTGACCACGTGTCACCCCACTATGAACAACTAGTCTGGCCTCGGTTTCTTGAAAGACGAAAATTGCATATGCGCTATCTCCCTTACCGAATTCTGTCAATGGCTGACCCTCGTATCTCTTCTCTTTCTTCACTAATATCTCTTCTCATCATTGCAGCAATACTTGTGCACAAGGTGGTACCTCACATGTCCTTCCTATTCACAGAACTTCGATCTTCACTCCCTCTTTTTGCGTTTCAGCAGCCCGAGAGTGGAATCTGTTACTTGAGCGTGTCAGGTAATTGTCGAGTCCTAGGACGTTTAGAAAGATTTGTGCTAAATTATTGCTTTCTAATTAAATCAATTATCATTTTCAGAGAGAATATATGATTCCTTTTCTTTGTATGTTTCTTTTATTTTTTACGCATTTTAAGTATTATGTATGATTATTTTTTGTATCTTATCTCATTTTATTTATTTTCATGTTTATATTTATTTTATTGTATTGACATGTACTCGTATGTATATGATTGTTGGTTGGATGTAAGAGAGGGTCTAATGTCCCTAACTCTGCGAACCAAAATAAAATATTTATTATTATTATTATCATTTAACTATTCTAACTTTATCTCTTTCCGTTCCTCTGATGTATCAATTTTTGTATTTACTCATCTTCCTTTTTCTCATCCACATTGAATATGATTACTTTCGGGTCCGTCTTCTTTCGTTGCTCTATTTGCATCTTCCCATGCGATGTTATAATCTTTCCTACCATTGTACTCAAATTAAATCATTTTCAAAACCTTAATCTTGATCAAGGGAAAATAGCCAAATTAGAGACATATACAAACAGTGCTATATTATAGTAGATAAGCGCCAGCCCCCCTGCGACAGGGACGGGAAAGTTGTTTTACGATCGCTAAGTGGAGCAGAAAAAGACAAAACGATAAACAAAAGGAAAGTTAAAACTAAGAGAACCTTGTAATGAACTGTTTACAGACAAGGCGGTCTTTGTACCAAGATCAAATAAAATTAAAAATTAAATATAATAAAAATGAAAATGATCAAGGGAAGTCACTCGCTAATTTCGTGGGCGTGTTCTTATATTTCCTTCCGTCCAAATGAGATTAATACGTCCAAATTAATTCATTCAGAGCAGAAATCAGAAGTAGCTAATGACAAAATTTACGCGCATTATTGTAATAGACAAGTACATAATTACATAATTTACGTAATATTTGCTGCTCCCCAACAAGTGACCCAAATCTCACCATGTAATGGATAACAGGCTTTACTGCACAATTATCGTAGACTGTATACTGAAAATTAATTCTTAATTTAAGTAAAGAGCAGCAAAATCACCCGACTGTTAGTGAGTGCATGACAAATAAGGTTGAAAAAATCACCGTTTCTTACCACGCGTAAATTTCCGGGAAAAAAATGAGACATGGTTTACCCCTTGAGATAGCACTTTAGAAATTGTTATTGGAAACGACAATTTTACAAAATATTTAACTACAATAAAGATGATATACAGTGATAAATGTACATGTGTCGGCTTGCGATCTATCGATCGGTTAATGAAAAGACGGTTAGTTACCCACTCAGTAAGTAACCGGCAGATAGTGAAAGAGAGGTAAATGGCAACCTGAATTAAACTAAACGTCCAAATTATCGTACAGAATGTTTGTTTCATTCAATTCCTCATGCAATTAAATCGTGAGGAGGGGATGAGTGGACGCACAGACGAAAGGGACAGTCAGCACTTCTTGTCTCTTACTTATAGCAATAACAGCCGTTGCAGATTGTTTCGTGATTAACTCAAAGAAGTGGAAAAGTACCTCGAGCAAGCTCACAAATGAAGATGTTGAGATAGTTAATTGAAGGTATTGCAGCTGAAGAGGTAGAATGAATTGTTTTTTTAATTTTTACCGACCTCTCTTTTATTTTCTCCGCATAAAATTGTACCCTTTTATTCATTATTTTATGATCAATTACACACTTTTTGAATACACATGAGTCTTAATTATTATTATTAAAATCTGGAGTAATTATTTTCAATAGCTTAACAAAGGTATTCCAGATATTAAATCATTTATGTATAACTGACAATTAGAGTCGTTTTTGGCTAAGTGTGAATACTGAGCAAACAGTTTTCTTAAATTTTCATCCTAAAACTGAATAGTAGAGTAAAAAATAAACGCAGAAATGACAGGCAGAATCATAAGTATGTAAGAAAGCCCGCTTCTAATTTTTCTTCCCAGTACATTTTTAATTACAGTGCATGAAGCCTATTTGACTCATTCTCTCTGCTCAATGAATAGTTCCTTTTCTGAGTTTGAACTCCTACTTTTTATCCAAGTAGAGGGGAGAGTGGTGGTGCAAGGGTCTCTACACCCCCTTTTCTGCCCGCGGTTATTCGTAGCATTCGTCGAAGGGCAAATCGCTTCACCATTGCTTTACGTAATGTATGAACCGCCCCTTACATGTACTTAGGGCAAGAGTATATTACAGTAAGGAGTTGCTGATTGGTGCCTCGTCACGTCAGGTCGATGATTGAGTGCAATGTCGTCGAACAAAAGAGTCTCGCGCAGCGCTCACCCAGTCCATGAGCGTGAACGATGCGGTGCGGCGCGGCGCCCCAACGCATTCTTGTGTTCGCCCTCTCGCTGCATATTGGGGCGAGAGGTTGAAAGACAAGCGGCATCAGAGCGAGTTCGCCACGAAGACATAGGAATGTATGGGAGACGCTAGGGATGCCGCAAGAAGAAAGGGGAAAAGGGGAAGAAAAATATGGATATGCAGGGTGAAATACACTTCTCGAAGAAATGAAAAGGGCTTCGTCATGATAATGAATGACGTCTTCATTTTCAAAATTCAAAACGTCGTAAATTAAAATACCTCATCCAAAGCTGATAAAAACACTGAAGTATTCAGTATTATATAGTAATAAAATTATGAAAGGAGAGAGGAGAACAAAAAAGATTATTTACAGAAGAGTAGATGAAAAGAGAGAAACTTCCCCTTCGGACCTCCACTCGATTTTTTGTTGGGCTTTATGACTCATGTCGACATCAAAGGTCATTGGAGTCCTTAAAACTTGTACAGGTAGGGAAAATGTAGTTACGCACTAGGGAGAGCCAACATGACTCTCCCCGCGTGTGGGACTCGCCGAATGATTCAACCCTACCCACTAAAACCCCTCCTGATCGACAACACACCAAAACATATCTCAAAACCTACATCAAAACATCAAATTGGGGGACAAAAAGTAAGGGGGGACAAAAAATGAGGGGTAGGACAAAAATTAGGGATGAGGAAAATGAAAGATACCCTAGCCTAAATGAAAGATACCCTAGCGTCGGGATCGAAAAGAACAAGAGGTGACCAAGGAAGGTCAGGAAACTTCCACTCGAGGAGTTGCACAGTTGCTCCATACCTAAAATTTCTTTACAACATATAATAGTTTACTCATTAGACACATCCTGAAACACTTTGGGGTAACAGCGTCCAGATGGAATCTGGATTGTCTTATCCGAGTATTACAAACTGCGATGGTAAGCCGCAGAGGGTCAAATTTCAATCATCGTAGCTATATGAACTGAAACATCGAAAAGAAATGGTACAATTTTTTTTGTCTCCGCCGGGAATTCAAACAGGATATCTCTGTCGCAAGCGAGCGAGTAAGCTTGCCTTGATCAATCGATAGGGCTACTTATAATTTTATTTATATCATTCGTATAAGCAGATGATTTGCAAATTAATTTTTACGAATATAGAATTTAAAATTTTAAAAAATTACTACAAAATAACTTAAAGCACCTAATGAGTGGTTGGTTTTTGAGGATAGGCCGTAAATAAAACACAACATTTCACACAGTCAACAAAATTGTATAAATCCTTCATCAGGGTCAGACAATACAATAGAACAGTTGTACAGTTAATTTCACACACACCTCCCCAAATGTTAAATATTACAAGAAATATAACCACTGCTCCTGGAAGCTCTCTGATTGCACTCGAGCTGGCAATCAAGTGAAACTGAAAGCCCAATGGGGTTAGGAAACGTCATCCCCCTCTTATGAGGCGACCTGCGAGAAGGAAGTTCAGCTCATCGGCAGTTGTTGTAGCAGTGAGAGAGTACCAGAAAGACAGTCGTAGTAAGATTATTAGAGCGACGACACATATCAGTAATTCTGCGAGTAAACGTTAACGAGGGTAGATGCGGGATGTTGGACTCTTGTAATACGCTGCGGCGCCCGCCAGTTTATAAGTGTAACATCACACCAAAATCCCTGGTGCGGTGTGTGTAGTTTGGTAGAAACGGGATTCACATAAATACCACAATTCCTATGGTAGTTTTCTTCGCTGCCACCAGCCCAGTTTCCTGGATAATTAAACACTCGTGTAATAACAATAATTAATGATTTAATACAAATTAAATAGAAATCTGAGTATTTACAAACGGAGACAAACTCCCAAAATCATTATAATTATATAAATCTGTTATTACACAAGTAACGCTTTCAAAAAGCATTAATTACACATATATAGATTTAGCTGAAGACAACTAATTTGTACCCTCTAGGTTATCTGAACCTCCAAAATTACAAGTTGAACTGTTACAAGTTACGTCACTCCTAACTAGTAATCAGTTTATCTAGACTACCGCGGCAGCCTCATGATCATCGGGTCTCGGCGACCGATGCTAGACAGGTCACATCTCAAGTAACCTGCGGACTCAACTCACACGTAAAAAGTCCTCGAGGTTGTTCAATCCTCCCAATATATACCGTAGAGGAAGTCACGTGACCAGCAAGTATCTACTCCTTCGCTGTCACCGTGCCCTTCAACCCTTCCGCCGTCCAGAGAACGCCTTGACCTTTTCGCAAGGTGCTGCCTTCGGCCCACGCCAGGCATCCACCCTTGTCTCTGCTTCTGGTAAAGGTATTCCTTTTACAACTTATTAGCATTCTTCTTTTCTGAGGTCCACCAACATTGCATAGTGGACCTCACCTTGGTCAAATCCTCTTCCACAGAAATAGCGTAATGCAAAGGGAATCGTGCGCTGGTCACACGCATTCGCCGACATTCTTCGAGAACAATCGTACACTCCTTAGGAAGTGAAAGAGGTACGTTTAAACAATAACTCATTAAATGAAGAGGCTTAAGGTGGGTCACCTTCCCTCGGTAGTTACATCCGGCTTAGTTCCTCAATGGCACTTCAGTGAAAAGCGTAAAATTAACAATTCACAAACCTCTAAAATGTTTTGGTTCTGACGTTACAATAAGTATTCTTTTCAATAGTTATATTGTGAGAACTGATTCAGTGGAAATGCGAGGATGGCATTAAAATTGTAAGTTGTAATTCTTATGTTATCAATTCAAAACAGGTAACTTGGACGATCTGTATTTGATTATTTTTTTATTCATGTTCTTTATTTTTTTATTTCTGGTTCTTGTCTACGTAAAACAATACGTTCTGATTTGTTGTATAATGTCTAATGTCGAATTCGAATGTCTTCATGCAGTAGAGCAAAGAAATGATAACTGTAGTAGTTATTAGCCAAGATAGGGTATTTATTATACTATTCAGTTGAAAATAAAAGGATCTTTTGCGATTTGTTACAAATGTTATCCTCGTGCAGATCAATTCTATTTTAGTGAAAACCAATTATCTAGGTAATAGTTGTAGCAGTTATAATTTCATTTAAATTTTATGGAGTACGAGTCGTCGACTCCGTCATGATTAACTATTTGTTTTTCATGTATAATTGAGATAGGAAATCATTAATCTCAAATATCATTATTTTTAAATTCATGTCATATCATATCTCAATTCATCTCAAGAAATATCATTATTTGCTTTTACTAATTAATAAACTATATAACAAACTGCAATAATTATAAGAAAACATGACTATCACCCACGTGTATATAATATTTCATATTGGCATTGGCTCTGTGAAATATTTTGTTTTATTTACGACCTTTCCCAAAAACCAACAACTCAATATCAATAACAGGTCAATAATCAGGAATGTTTAAAAGCCTTAAATTTACTTGAAAACTAGATTTGTAAATGGACTCTTAGGGAAACGAAGTAAATTAAATTAACAAAAAGACTGGTGTTTTCAATTGTAACTCTTTTTATTTGAGGAAGTCACCGAGTGTGGAAAAACGTACTGAATAAAACACTTATATATTTTCTAATTTACAGACTGTCTTTACGAGTTTGGACTTTTCACGAGACTATCTTTATTAACATCTTTTACAAATACTCACAATATCAATCTTTCCAATATCAATAATTTCTTTTGTAAATATTAAATCTGCTCATGGGTCCTTGATCGAAATTGAAAGGATGTTCCCTTGCTTGTCTCCGGAGAGTAACTTAGTTTATTGCCCCCACGTAGTCATATGCAGTTCGCTATTGCTTTTTTGACAATAAAGTTTATTTATTTAAAGTTTATATATTTATTGCAACGTTTTGGAGAAGGTGATCGATTTATTGCAACCATTGTGAGAAGGTCGGATCGACAAGGATATGAATATGAGCCAGGGTCATATTTTAAACACAAGGGACAAATTAATTATTATTTACTAACAAACTAAACACTATTGATTATATTGGTACAGCTGTACACAATTCCCCCTTTACATATACAGAATAAATGAAGGTATCAGGAATACAACAATTAATAGCATCTGCAAGATACTCTGAGCGAAGGAAACAGATCTTGAGTACAATATTCAAGTGTTTGGATAATACTTAATAAAATACAGATAAAGAGGAATTTACAAATACAATCATCAAGCATCTGAATGATACTCAGTACGTAACCAAACAAAGAGCAATTTATAAGCAGAAAGAATAATTTTACGGAGCATACAGCTTTACATAGCCGCTACGGAGCGTGCCTCATGGCAAAAATGTTCATCCGTCTGCTCGGTCACCGTCTCGCAAGATGGACGNTTATTATAGTGGTGTGATGGTGACAACATGGTTACTTATTCTTATTGGTTGGTCATAACCGCTGTCACAGCGTCCTTCGAAGGCACCGCTCGCTCTCACGCCAGGCGACGACCAACGGCCACCGGAAGGTAGAGCTCGGATTTCTGCACCTTGTGGGCTGTTCTCCACCACGTGCACCGAAGAGAAATGATCACGACTGCCCATAACTTATTATACGAAATAAATAAATAAAAATCAATAAAGAATTTCGAAGTGACTACGAGGACCGTAACAATTATATATGTGTGTTAGTTCTTTTGTGATAATTTCTTTAAAAACCTTTCTTAAGAAGATTTTGTTAGTCATACCTGTCTTCAGTTCTTTCATGATTTTTCCCACTTCGCATACCTCCGTCTTCCTATAAATATCCCATGAATCATTATTTTCATTACAAAAAACTTCCTCGTAAAATACTTTGTGTCCTCGCCGTAAAATACGCCTTTACCACATCCAACAAATAGTCCGGTCACCCTTTTCACTTCAGATTGTCCAATTCGCAATGGTGCATTATTAAACGCTCTTTTAATATCAAGAAATATGCAGGGGCTTTACTTGCCCGTTCGTTCTCTTACCGTCTTTACTGAGTAGCGTATGGCATCTTTCGTGCTCCATCCCATTTGATATAGGTATTTCCAAAGTTAAAGCATTGTACGTCCCTTACTAAGTGAAGCGTGTTATATCAAAGCGATAGGTAACGCTGCTGCACATGATGTTGAAAACCTAAATGGAAATTTCGCTGTCATGAATATAGATGTAACTTTGAAAAAAAGTGTATATATTTTGATTTTAATGATGGAAGTTGTTCCATACCTGGAGTTATATTAAATATTATTTTTAATTGAAAGAAAATATGTTCTGAAAGAATTACGTATAGCATCCAAAATAAGCTTGAAAAACGTAAATAGTAATAATAATTTTTTCTGTAAAATAAGAATATAGTTTTTGTCTCCAGCTGTTCCGAGATATTATACTTAAATCATTAACATATATCTTACATGACTCGAAATATTCAAACAACGTTTGCTAATATTTGCCCCTCTTTTTGTTATGGTGTGGCGTGGGGGCAGTGGTGAACGCGGGCGATAGTACGATTCATACTTGTGAATTTATTGTGATGTTTATCTTGATTTTCACTACACGGTGTTCACGGGTAATGATAACTTGACGTTAACTGCACTTCTAAAAGAAGACCTATTTTTCAGAAAAAAAAAGTGAGTGATTTTTATGTTTTTCTTTCTATTTTTCATTAACTTTAAAACTTTTTAATTTAGTAGTTTATAGTAATTAGAACGTTAGCAGAGAATAGATAAACAGAAAAATAGATAAAGAAACACACAAAAGTCTCTCATATATTAGTCGAAACAGTTTCGGCTTCCACCTTCAGTCAGTCACGTGTAATTTAGTGTGAGAGAGGAAAGGCAAAGAAGATGTAGACTTATTAGAAGAAGTTCTGTGATAGTTCATCCTGATGTTGAGAAAAGTAGTTGATTCTCCTACATAAAAACTTTTACACTTTTGCAAGCTAGAAAGTAAATGCAATTTCTGGAGGTACGTTCACTGGATTATTGTATTTTGTGGATGTACTGGTTGACAGAACTAGTGAAAGACGTAGAAGAATCAATAATGTTGCAGGTTTTGCACCTAGGTTTTTAACAGCGTTTTATGCTGGGAGAGAAAGTGAGAGGGGAGATGTTGAATTCTTTGTTCTCATTTAATAATTTGTGGACATTAGGGGGTTGTCTAAAAGGAAGTTGAGGGGGTTTTTTGAAGAGAGATTTTGTGGAGAGGTTGGCAGCTATGATTTGATACAAGTCTTTGAGAATAGGTTTAATTTTGTCAATATCAGGGAATAAGTTTTGTCCATAATGTAGATTACTAACGGGATTGTAAGTTAATTGATTTAGATACAGTTTGAGGCAAATTGTTTTCAATAAATTAGTAGGAAAATGGCGTTCATTGAGGGTATCATCTAATCTGGTAATGTATTAATGAAGATCTGAAGGATTGCTATAAAAACTCTATACCCACGGACAGATATCAATTCAATTCAAAAGGGTTTGATTAGACATTTTTATATGCATATAAAAACAACATATTGTAAAAATATTGGCGGGGCTGAGGGTCCATGCACCTATGTTTAAGACCGAGGATGTCGTGGACTGTGCATACTGTACCCTGGTATTCGCTCTCAACGAATGTTCTAGTTGCTTGTGGCTAGATATTTAAGTTTTACGAGAAAAAAAAAGGCGCAATAAAGCAACTAGAACATTCGTTGAGCACAGTGAAGAACCACGGAAAACCAACGGCCAGGATAAGCAAGTGTAATACATATAATTATAATAAGTAATTATGTATAGATAATAGTAATAAAAATAACTACATAGTAAACATCAGTAAATAATGTGTAATAATAATTAGTAAATAATAAGTAAAGAAATGTGTAAGTTATCTGTCTTTTCCTTTCTTTTTGAGCTTCCAAGTAACCTGAAACATATTTAAGAAAGGGCGGAAGAATCACATTCTTGCAACATTTCTACAATCTTTGTTTGTCTTTCCCCCCTAACAATCTGTTCAGGAGTTGCACTACCGATGATCTGTTATCCCTCATAGTTTCTATTGCCAGGTCAATATTTCTTGTTCGTTCGCTAAAATCCCCTTCGGAAAGTCATTCGCTTCATGTTCGGTTTCGGTGCAAAACAAAAATGTAAATCCATTCCTCCTCTTCTGCGCAGAGTGAACGGGTATGTCCTGGAAGTTTATTGATTTTGTGGGAGATATTTCAGATGAATTTTACAGAGTAAGATAAATTTAATTAAATAAGAAAATTTTAAAGAGCATCACGTCCGTGAGTTCAAATGATAAATGTCATCTAAGTATCTCACCCGTAGAAGTGTAGTGAAAGTTTGTTTTGATAGAAAATCATTTTCATCTTCTATAAATAAAAAAATATTGAGAAATAGAAAGAAAACACACAAAAACCACTTACAAATTTCACAAACTGTTTCGGTATTCAGCCTTGTATATTCTTAATTTTATTTTGATCACAAGATAAATAAACCAATTTTCTAAATTTTCGATTTAATTTACTCGATTAAAATTACAATACTGAATATATAGAAATACTGAATGAAAATATCGTCCAGAAAACTTGTCAGATTCATTAACCTCTCCAATCTCATCTGTGGAATAGAATGCCTCTCGAGAGTTATTGTAGATTACACAACGCATCCGGCAAAATTGAAGTGAACGGCCGGCCGCCAGTTCGTTCCAAGCCTTCATCGATATGATCTCTTCAATAGAAACCGCTTTTCTCTGAGCCTCGTGAGAGTCATCCTGGCGTCGATAGCTTTTCAGGCGATGAATAAAACCATTTCCTAAGGTTCTGATGGTCGCTATTGGTGAGGGGACGCTGGCAATAACGGGAGAAGCCTGCACATGTTGAAGATAAAGCTGCTGCTGATAAAGGAGGGAATGTTAAAACCAAAAAATTGAGAACTGAGATGTTTACGTGGATGAAGAGGGGTACTACCAAGAGACAATAAAATTAATTGGCGTGGATTCGAATTCGTGACGAAGTCAATAATATCACAATTGAATCTGAAGGATACATTAATACTACTTGAGTATGGGGAAACAATTTTGGAAAAGAAGCATTGAACCAAGTGGAAAAATGATAGTGCCCGAGAAAAAAAAGAGAAGCAAGAAAATTTCGATTGAATTGCAGGGAAACATATAATTTATATACTTCACATTATAACTTTTTAAAACTCAACACGATTCAAATTCAACGCACCTTCTTATCAAACCTACCTTTGATCCAAATTTCAATTCTACGGAGTAAGACTGAAGAGTTTTGCATTAATTCATTCAGTAGTTTTGCATTTATCCATTCAGTAGCATTAATCCATTGCGTAGTTAAAAAACATGTAAGATTTTGAAAAGTTTTCCAGGGAAAGATATGCCATGCTTCAAGGCACTTCTACTAGCAAGGAAAAGAAAAGAAGTCTTGAAGTCCGTGAAAACCCTTAAATAATGCTCTTTGGAGAGGGTGCACACTGTGATTTATTGTTAATGAACTGAAATGAGTAATGAACAATGCAATAACTATCGGAAGACCAGATGAGGAAAGCTCACCTTAGACAAGCTGTTTCGAACATTCGAAAAAGTGATTTGTGAACTTGTTTTTGTTGATAACATGTACTAATTGATTTTCACGCCAATGTCTGAGACTGTTCGTAGAAATTCCTACAACATTGGATTTCTTAAAGTGATTTCCATCAAGTTGTGCTGCGTGGCCTCTCATCGGAACATCTGTGAACATGATAAATCCTTACCTGTGTTGGGATTGAATCTCACACTGATTCTCCAGGCTGGAGCTCTGCTCGTGTGCTACGAAGGAATATTACATGTGTTAGAAAAACAAGCAAAGTCATGAACAGCAAGGCGTAACAAGTGACCAGTGGTGTTTTTGTGTTTATCAAAGATCTTTATAAAAACACTAACAAGACTACTAGTTGTCACATTGACACTAGTAGTTATATTGACAATGAATTCAATCTTGTGATTGATCACGTGTGATAGCTCTTTTGCATAACTCAGTCCATAAATACAGTGGCGAGAAGTAACTCGCTCTCCTTTCTACTCACTGCTGCTGGTGTTTGTCCATATGAAGATAAAGCTGCTGCTGGTAAAGGAGGGAATGTTAAAACCAAAAAATTGAGAACTGAGATGTTTACGTGGATGAAGAGGGGTACTACCAAGAGACAATAAAATTAAGGGGCATCTGTTTATCTAAAGGGCAGAGTTTGTGTAAGTCTTTGTGTCATGTGTTTGTCTTATTTGTCCATCTTGTGTTAATCGATCTACGTGTTCTTCTTCGGGGGGTGTTTTTACTACCTAGAAGCTATCATTTCGACTAGAGTATCTAAATTCATGTAATTCTGTTTATGTAGTATATAGTGATTTGGGGGGTTTACATGGTCTGGTAACCTCAAACTTGTCATTGATTCATTTCAGGGGGATACTCTAAATTATGTTGTAATCCTTTGTGTTATTAAGTGATTTAAGTGAATATCTTGAAATTGTATACTCAATTTTGGAAACACACTTTGTTGGACATTGTAAAATTCTTGTAATTTTGCATTTATAATTTTAAGTCTGTTCTAAATAAGAACATCATATCTTTTTGTAATTAAACTTGTTTGTTTTCTGATAAAATGAATTTACTTTCTCAATGTCATATTTCCAACAGAGATTATATGAATGTTTTTGCTTTGGGCTCAAATATTTTTGATTATCTGTGTTTCGGATCTCCGCAATCCTTGGTTGCAAATCCTATACACGAGCAAAACTTCTCATATTTGCTGTAAATATATAATTTTATTGATTAACGCAAAAATTGAGGTAAAGAAACTGAATAATTAAATTATATTATACATAATTTTATTCATTTATCCGCATAAATACATTGGAAACTCTCATAATTACTTCAATTTACTGTACTTCAGGGTCTCGGTCATCTTGTTCATGTGGCACCCACGTGTTAACTGGTTAGTCACTGCAGGACACGAATAGTCACCAAGACTCTCCATAGGCACATAATATGAATGATTAGCATCTTAGAACTCACTGCTGTAGCAGCAACACGGCGCCATCTCAAAACCACGCACTACAAGGTCCTCGCGATCAAAATGTTCGCTGAACGGTAGCCTCGCAAGGTCTACCTGCTTCCGAATGCGAAGCAACAAATAGGCAGTATGGCCAACCTGACGGAAAAGACTCAACAGTTTGCAACACTCAACATCTCGAGCCGTCATTCCATGTTCCTTAGAAGGTGACGACTGCCAAGTATTTTTATGAATGTTCCATCCACGTTTATGAACAATACAATATAACTGTATATGATTAATAATACGCAGGATCCCCTTATAGTTGTACATTTATACTGGACTATCTGTTTCACGAGCATATATCTGACTATTAACAATGACGCAAAACTGACTCTTCACAATTTTTGTTCCTTAACAATATGACAGCCCATGCAATCTGCCGTGTAATTTACTAGGATGACACTCAAATGTTAATGCATGAATTAGCTATATGCTCTCAATACCCTTTTCCAAAAATAAATTTTCTTGAAATTTCTGTCTGCCCATACATTTTTTCGTTGCACACTTCTCACCGCAGGAAATTACAATAATGTATGTGATACAAGGAACCATCTGTTTTTAGTTTTCTTGAATTTTTTATATGAAACACGTCAATACGCAAAGATATTAATCATTTTCTAAAAAGTGACTGACATGTTTTGAGATACTTAGGTTCGAAAAAATGCAATTTTATCTTGTATTTTTAATTTTCAACCAAATGCAGTTACTTAACAAATAGCTAAGCGTATTTTTGCTGAATTTTTTGAATCCGCCTCTGCCTTAGGGCCCTTGATCGGAATTGATGGGATGGTCCCTTGCTTGCTTCCGGAGAGTAAATTAGTTTTTTTTTTCCTCCACGTGGTCATACGAAGTTTGTACTGTTTTTTGACAATAAATTTATTTATTATTATTTATTTATTATTTATTATTTGAAGGCCTCGCTACATTGTCAATGAGCAGTATGTATTTGGGACATTTTTCGAGATATTAGTGTTGGAGAGGTATTGGAAGATTTATTCATTTTTTAAAGAAAAGTGTGAAAAACTAGATATGGCTATAGAATGTCACAGATTACACGCGCCTGAAAGATAAAATTTGCTTAATTTTAGCGTCTTTCTTAATTTTAAGTTCTTAATTTTAGCCACATAATCCTATGAAGTTATTTGGAACTCGTTTTTCAGAACAGTCCTCTCTCTTAACAACACTGATCAACTTTATGTCGAATAGCCCATGCTTTATTACATACAAGAGCCTCATATTATACGTAAGAAATAGTTCAAAACTCATTCAAAAAGTTTTTTATTATATTTACATTAATACTGAATATTATTGGATATCAACTATATTATATAGTTTTCGTACTTTTTTTATTGCTTTCAACGATTCAATAACTAAGAAACACATTCTTATCTGTGTTGTAATACATGTGGTTTAGCGAAGCACAATGCTGAAACACTCATAATCTTACTGTTAAAAGAGCTTTTAAAATATGTTAACAATCCTTTATTTTAACACTTTTTGTCGTGGTGCATTATTTGTGTAAATAAAAGTGTATAATTGACCTCTTGCATTTTCAAACTTCAATCCGCAATATGTAAATGGAAAGGGAGATACCTGATTTATTAAGAGACAATGTGAGACGCAGTGCCATTGAGGCATTATCACGTCATATTTTACACATGAAGCAATAACAGAAAGCAAGCTCATGAAACCGGATGAAACTATCATTTTCATCACTAAAAACGAATAGGTTTTCTGTGAAAGAATCTTTGTCGGGAATGATGGAAGGAGCGAAGATTGTTTTATATTTTGCATTTATTTTGATTCAGTAATCTCTTCAGTATCACCGCGTGTTGACCCAAGGCATTGCCTAGTTTTTTTGTTTTATTTTCTCTCTTGCTTTTATCTCTTAGTTCCTCTTGTTCTGTATCTCTCCCATATTCTGTCATTTATCATACTTTTCCTAACCCCGAGGACTCGGGCACACGTCTACTATCTAGTGTTGATTACATATTGCATACGTCATGGTTTATGCAAATCTTTTCCATTTTGTGGTATTTCTCGTTTGTGCTAATTAATGTATCTCTTCTGTGCATATTCTTCACATCCAGTTGAGAACACTATTACATGCACATATCATCCTCCATAAACACTATCCCACATTATGTGTTTCGGAATTTCTTCACCTTTGCCTCAAACACACTGCGTATCACATTTCTTCAACTCTTATTAAATATGTTAGGAAGTTTCTATGCCCAGTAACACATTCCTTGGAGATTCGACTCGGTCGAAAGATTTGCTCCTTTGTTGTAGAAACGTCACCGATGGTGTACATGTGATCAAGACAAAACAGAAGGAGTGCTTCTAGAGCGCTGACCGCTAGAGAGTGTTAATGCCTTCATTGCGGTGCGTAGCCGATCGTCGCTCGTAATTACTCGGTTGCCCACCGACAGCGCCACCGGTGAAGGCAATATCGCGGCGCGCTCAGAAGAATAGGAACGTGCAGCGCATTGAATGCGAAATGCGAACAGTTTCGCCTCTCATTCCGACGACTCCTGTACATTCAAGGTTCCTGGGTACGTTCCGAGCTGTTTTATTTCCTTCTTTTTGTGTTCAACAGAGTAAGTGCGTTGTATCTTTTACGTTTCATTTGCTCCGGTTTTCCTCTTTCGCCTAAGCTGCGTGCTTTTCGCGAATACTCAGTCCACCTAGTAACGATCTCCAACCTCATGTTTCCTGACAATGCTTTAGAATAATTGAAAACTCGCTAAGAGACTTTAATTTCGAATAGATTTTTAGAAAATGGCAGGTGAAAAATGTTCTTAGCGTCATGAAAAGTAAGAGAAGAGAAATTTATTTTGTAGAGAAATCCTAATAGTACACTTCTATTTGTTCTCACGAACTTTCAAGTTTCTTCATACTTTCAAGTTTTTTGTCTTCTATTCATGTTTTCTTTTTCGATTACCTTTGTAACATATATATTGTCGTGAAATATTAATTGTATTAAATTTCAATTGAAATAGGATGGTAGAAAGTCTAGAAATATTTAAAAACAGACCGTTGAAAGACGCAGCGTGGGTGACCGTTCCCAGCGCCCGCGCGGCGCGCTGAAAGAGGGGTGCGGTTATGGTATTTGTAGAGACCACTAGTTTTCAGAAAAGATATGGAAAATACAATAAAAGTTATTTCTAAAGAGAGACGGTTACACGCAGCAGTCGGCGTGGCACCCGCCACCACAAAGATAACTGGGAACGTGGGCAAAATTAAATAGACGGCATCATAAACATTTAGCAAAGGCGTGAGAACAAGAGCGGCAAAATTTTTAAGAAAGACGGTTGGCGTAGCGGCCCACACAAGGCGCAGAAAAAGGTGTAACTTCAATAATGAAAAATAAACCCAAAATTGACCAAGGATTTTTTGTAACGTTTTGAAACGTGGGGGTGGGTGGAAAACGCTAAGTTTCAGAGGGTGCGGTTTCCAGAATATTTCGAGAAGGGACCCAATGTTGGTAAACAAGGTCATAAAAATCTTCGAAGCGAAGAGTAATCAAAGAATCAGCAGCGCAGCACATGGTCCGGAGGCGCGACGCAGTACGATGGACAATGGCGGGTATTTTCATAGTGCGGTAGTCACTAGGCGAAAACATACAAGACAATAGAACAGGGCGTGAGAAAGATTGAAAGTTTCGGCACGAGATAACCACATGGCATCGGCGTAGCGAAGATCGTTGATGTGGAACCGAATGACGTGATTCGTTGAAATTAAATATACGTCACGATCGTTTCAGCCTATCCAAGGAAGTTCGCTTGGAGTAAGTCGAAGAAAATGATTGGTTATCGGAGATCACGTGACACGTCGAAGGGCGTGAACATTTTCGTATAAAAGAAGGGAACTGGGATTATAAAAAGACGTGCGCAGAACAATTTTTTTGTTATTATTTGTACGAGTCTATTCTGAGTTGATTATTACGCGAGTTTATTCTGAGATGAATATACGAGTTTATTCTGAGATGATTATGAGAGTTTATTCCGAGTTCAGTGTGAGATTATTTTATTCCTAAGTTCTTTTCAGAACATTGAGGAACTTAGCGTATTTTAGGGAATGGCTCTCGTTCCGATTCATTGGGCGATGTACGCGATTACATTGCTTGGCAGCATAGCGATGTGAGCTGGCACTTCGGCTATTAAGTACGGTCTCTTGTTAAATTATTTTAGTAGCGAGTGAACTTTATTAATGAACCTGTGACTTTTTGATGTTATTATCGGTTCGTAGCATCGGAACAGATGCCTAACAACTTTTGTTAATGAACAATTGACTTGCATTTTTGGAAAGATTCTCCGTGAGGAGTTTCGGGCGTGAGTAGGGAGTCCGCGACTCGGAACGTAGGGCCGAGAGCCTTAATTAGGCCATGGATCCTGGGAAGGGCGGCCAGAGACTTCGATGAATGGGGTGGCGAATAACGGCGGAGCCAACCAGAGGGAAGGATCTCCTGGTAGTAGTGGTCAACAATCCACGGGTTACTGAATCGAGCGTCCGCCCCAGGCGACCCTGCAATTTGGTCTAAGGTAGTCTACCTTTCACCCATGATGGTAAATAAGGTAACTGTAATTTACTGGTAGCTTCCAGTCAAAAATAGACGCAAACAAGTGAGTCCATCTGACGAGGATAAAGCGTATGCTTCAACAATAATAGACTGACGGGGAAATATTAATTTATTTCCTTAATCAGCACGAACTTATTAGCTTTGCTATTGCTTTATTCATTTGTATAACGTAAATCCAGGAAATGAAGATTGGGGACTGCTTATTGTACCCACATCACTGTGATATTTTGTACATTTTAACGTGTGAATTTTGGAAGAAAATCTAGGGAAGTGTTAATATGTATGTATGATGTAGTGCGTAGTAATTTTGGAAAATGTAGTAATGATGAATAAAACCAATTTTATTTGTGATGCTGCGCGTAGTTCCAATACCAGAAGTGTGTGTTTTCTTGAATAAATGGGCACGAACCCCGCCAAGTTCGTTTCATTATGTTTTATTTGTTCATTAATTAAAATTTTATTTGTTTTATTAAAATATGGCGCTTCGACGTATGGCTTCGGGTGTACCACTACACTATTATTTTGTTTTATTACAATTTTGACGCTTTCTCAAGTGGGGGTTTAGCATCATTTAGCACTCACTTTTGCTAATCATTTTAAATTTGTAATATGACAATTTGACTTTTCTAACATGGGGAGGACTTAGCTTACCTATGCACCCATTATTTAATTATATAATTAAAATTGTTACAATATAGATACTCGTGTGCAAGATTTACGAACCTGGTCCCTCCTCTCGGAAACATATCTCATTCCTAAGATTTATGAATGTTGTCTTGATTTTTTTGTTTTTCTTAAATATTCTCTTTCATAACATAATTTTTGGTATTTCGCAATTGGAGTAAAATGTCACACATGAACTTATTTTTACCAGAAATTTACTTGATATTATAAAACGTGATTCTTCTATCCTGTATTAAAATAATCGATTGATTCTCTTTAGTCCTCCCCCATGTACTTCGTGCGAACAACGTACACTCACTCGCAATTCCACTCCGATGCTCTGCACCCCCTCCAACATTTGTGTTAAACGACGCCGGCAGCGCGTGTAACGCGTGCAAATATTTTCGAATTTGCATTGGATTTGTTTTCTTGCGTCGCTTATTTACATTGGGCTTGGCTGCACGGGTTGTTACGGCCAGTCGGCGTGGCGGCTGCTGGGTTGCGCACAGCAAATGGGTTTGGAAGTGGTACGGAGCATGGGATAGATCAGGTGACGCGGAATCTGAATTACGTCTACATACCTTAAAATGGAAACTTAACTTTCAATTGGTGGAAATACCGAAGATGAAGTTTGAGAAGAGAAGTTAATAAGTAGAAACTAATATTTGGACGAAAATTACTGCTCGTTGAAAAAGTTAATCGATTTGTTATTACTTGACGACTAAAGTTGATGTCCATGCAATACTATATGTGAGTGTGTGAAATTATAGATTCATTAAACATTTCATGGGCAAATGGAAATAAGAATCTAGTACAGTGTGTGATTAGAATATATTTTATATATAATTTATTTATTTCATTTATACACATCCAAATTAAATACAAAAGAATTGTAGTAACACACGAAGTGAATTTATGAATAAGTGTTCGCCATAGATGGAATTCTATTTGGTCAACTCTTTAATCTAAAATCTGAATGAAGCATTAAAAACCATGCGGCACCGCAGTGACAGTTACCTAGTCAACACGCACGCCCCTCCAGTTCCCTTTGCTACACGGACGCTTTTCAGAGTAGAATTCGTAACAGAGCTCACAGGTGCTGATGTTTGCGAACCGGGAATCGCTTTGTCCATTCACTCGAGCACCAACGAACGAGGTCTCGGACGCTTCATTTTTATTTTAACAAATACCGATGACGTACGTAGAATAAAAAGAAATGGAGATTTCACGTTCGAGAATAGACTATGAAGAAATGAGCGTAGAATTTCATAGAATAATTTGTTGAAATTCAAAAACCTTGAATGGGAAAATTTCTTTTAGAGTTAATAAATAAGCACTTCATTTTGCATTACATCGTAGAGACGAAACACAATGAATGGCATTATCGATAGTTTTGACTATCGATAGTTAATTGGTCTAAGATTCCGAATGCGTAACACAATCTGTACTCAACCCTGGGCACGGTTGCGTACATGAATTCTATTGCCCTATCCTGGCCGTGTCGGATTTTCCTTCGGGTAGAGGTATATTTTTTATACATAGGCTCTCTGAGCCCTCACCTATGGGTAGCGATCTATTGAAATAATTAATCCCGAATTTAGAGTAATTTTAATAGTTACGATTTATAAACAATATTATCCAAACAATATATAGTTTGATAATAATACGTACTTGTGAAATATCTTTGTGTTCATTAATACAAATTTGGCGTAGCGAACTATTTTTATTGTCTTAAGAGTGTACTGAAATGTTAAATCCACCTTGTCCTTAGGACCCTTGATCGGAATTGATGGGATGGTCCCTTGTTTACTTCCGGAGAGTAAATTAGTTTATTGTCCTCCACGAGGTCATATGCAGTTTGTAACTACTTTTTCGACACTAAATTTATTTATTTATTTAATAACCAACTATCGACAGATTCCGATATACACAGTTGAATTCTCCCGCGTCCTTGTACAGCTGTCACATATAGCTTTTCTACAGTTAAACGAGATAGTATTGAATCAGAATAATCAATTCCATTAATGACTAGAAACATAGTGGAATTTCCCTTTTGAAACTCAGTGGTAGTGATTTGACTATTCCTTTTTCTAATTAGGTTGGTTGTGCAGGAAGGGATTTCCATTGTTTTTAAGACTCTTTAGAGACAGAAATCAAATTGAAAATATCTTATTCCTGTTAATATTAAAATTCGTTAGAAGAATTAAAACTAAGAATGACGACATGCCAGTTTGTGTTACCTAAAATGAGTGATTCCAAGGACACCAAGAAACGTCCAAGATACTTTCTTTTGTGAGTGTGTTTTGTGAATTATTTTATAACTGAGATGAAAACCCTATTCCTAAGGTTTCCACGCCTCTATTGAGTTGACTAATTATCAAATTTTAAATAAAATTGTCCACCAAGCAAAACATATTAAAACTAGGTATATTATGCCAACGGAAATTATCGACAGTCAACCATAATTTTCAGTCAAACTATCCGCAGTGTCACCAAACGATAGTTTTCCACCAATATTATGTGGAAATCTGATTGTTAATTTTACATTTGCCCATTTACCGTGTAATGGTAAAATACCGATTACTGTGTCTAAATGGTATAACTTGAAAATACCTTATATTGTTTTAAGTCTATTAAATTTTTCTAGCAGCCTTACTGGCGTCTAATGGTACGGGTAGACCAAAAACCTATGAAGTAATCAATAACACAATTTCACGTTTCTCCAGCAGCATGATTGAAAATAATTGTTTGGAATTGATTTGATTTAAAAAAACTGATTTTGTGTGCCAACAACAAATAAGAAATTTTACGTATTCGTATCGTACTTGATGGCGATAATCACAGGAGAATAGCTTTTATTCGAAAGCTACGCATTTGACAGTTTTATTATTAAGGAAACTAATACCTCTTTTCCCATACCAAAGGAAGATTTTTGATCCCAGTCAACATTCGAGACGTGTAACGTACGTCATTTGTAGCGTACCTTGTAAATTTAGTGAAGAAGACGTGCGAGGTACATCGTACGCCGTATGATTTTGTGTTACCTTATCGCCTCCCGACTTCCCGGTACGATGCACATCTATGGCATAGCTTTATAAAAGCCTTCAAGTTCGTAAAAAAATATAAAAGCATTTTTAGCTGGAGCATAGCCCTCTTTACTATGTATAGATAGGCATGGCCAGATATTTCTTTGATATCGATTGTAAGTATTGTAACTTTCGTTAAATAAACGATTAATTAATACTTGAAAATTGCAATATTTCCACAAAATGCAAAATAAGTCCGTTAGTTGCGTCAGCAACAGTCGTAAAGAGTCGGTTAGAACTGCCGTGGGAACAAGGACATGATAATATCGGTTGAAAATCGTTAGGAGGCAACGGCAAAAAGGGAAACGGTTGAACAGGAAGTTTCCAGAAAAAATGCAAAGCCTCCAATTAGAGGGCGTGAGAACTCAACCGACAAATAGAGAATGACGTGATTGGTTAACTTTGAATGAATTCGGTTCCTAAAGTTACTAGAGCGAACTCGAGCAGAACGGACACTAACAATAATTCGTAAGTGAGTCTTCGCCGCGTCTGGTCCCCTCGCTCAGCGGCGCGAGCGAACATATTATTTTCCTCGCGTAGATGCGCGAAGAGATATCATCGAGTTGTTTTGTTGCCACGTGCTTTTGGACGCGACGCCGTGATTGTACGAATGCGCAGCGTCGAAGTCTTTGCGAGTGCTGGATCATTGCGAGTGCGTCCAGAACCGGAATAAGTATTTTCGGGACGGCTCGAGTATTTTGTTTGTTTCCACCGCGATAGTACGAAATAACAGCCAACCCTAGGGGACTAGTGAACGGTCGTGACCTTTCAACGTACTAACTCGAAGAGAGATTAATAGAAGCGACCGTGACTAGCCTCAGTCGTCAGTGTACGTGTTCTCAAACGCAGAAATACGCCGCGAATTTATGAACTTGGTGCTGTGACGTGACGTAGAGTACAGCACTCCGCCATAGGCGAAGGAATCCGCTGGAGTTTCATCCTCCACTGCTGCCTCATTCGTCAACAACTCAGTTGTCACCTACGATGAGATCCATCCAGTTTTATGCTTGTAAAGCCGTCATCCATTAACAGCTTGTTATCCAGCTGTGACGATCAGATAATCGTTCTATGAACTGACGTTACCTACGTCATAAAGAGTGGTCATTAAGACACAAAGGCAATTAAAGTAACACGTTGAGCGAGCTGTATAAGTATTTTGGAAGGGAAAGAATTTTAATCAGTGTGAATGCATTGGGGGAGTAGATTTCTTAAAATTGTGTCTTTAATTTTCATATGTTTCTTTTCGTGAATAAATGTGAATTGTAATCTGGTAAGTTCTATTATTCCATGAGTAGGGAATCTAAATTTATGTTTGTCCAATAGGTTGTAATTTTCACGATTTTTAATAGGTGAAATAATTAAACAAATAATAATCAATGATAATTAACGCTAACTTACAGTATACTCAAAGTTATGTAACTTTGCCGAAAATAACACAATATGGCTACCTAACACGAATTGCCAACTTGTACGAATTTAAGTAGTACATAGGTGCCGCTTTGCTCGTACATTGTTTCATGCAGTCAATTGTTACATGATTCCATGGAAATGTTATAAACACGCAAAAACATTAGCTGATAAATTAGGTGCAACACCAGTTTTCTTTTAGGAATAACACCTTTTCAAAGATGTGGAATCTTCAAAGGAGCTGAAATTCGTTCGCCAGTTTTTTCTGTGATCATATATTTTCTTTTCAATATCTGGGATGAAAATGAAGATCCCAAACCTGTCGCAATATAATTTGTAATAGAAATTCTTTCACCAAAAAATTATTTATGGGTATACTTAATATAAGAAATAAACTCTGTTTTA
The DNA here is from genome assembly GCA_002313205.1 of Laupala kohalensis. NCBI lineage: Eukaryota > Metazoa > Arthropoda > Insecta > Orthoptera > Trigonidiidae > Laupala > Laupala kohalensis. The sequence continues at coordinate 673,348 of NNCF01127140.1, read as the reverse complement.
TAAGTCAAGTAGCTGGTATAATTAATATTCAAATGAAAACTGAATTATAAATATATGCTGTCTACCTTGGAATATTTGCTTACTAAGAAATCCTTCCCTCTTATTGTTACTATCCATTTCTGGTTCAATTCATGAGTTTGGGAATGGAAAAAACGTATACCCGAAATATATTCTAGTTATTCCCAGGCACGCAGCACTTAAAAACCATATTGTACTTTAAAATGTATGATCTGATAAATATGTAATTTAAGAACACACCACTAACCCACGTCCATAATTCATTAAACAAAACGTATTTCTCATCACAATTCTTAAAGTGCAGAGCCTTAAGCGTTCACCATATTATTATATATTATACATTGGTATATCAGTACGAAGTCTTTGTAATTCAGGTGGTGTTGTTCTATGAGGACCACTGTAGTACAAGGCTGTAGTACAAGCGTCGACTAGACGAATGAACTCGAAGTAACTCCGGTCCCCTGCAGTCTTACCGAGTACAAACAGCACGGCTTGGAAATGTTAGTTGGCAACGATCATGTCCAGAGTACATATCTTTAGAAAATGCATTCCTTATATCCTAATGCGTCTTAAAAAACTGACGAAACGGTGAAAAAGAATTTTTTTCTGTAAAACTTTTCTTTTCTAATGTGCCATCAAACAATCTGACATGCTTATGCAAATTTGCACATGTGTTTGAAAGTTCAAAAATTGCTGATTCCAATGCAGGAACTTGATTGAAGACCAACTCAACTGGCTCTACAAAAATCACCTTATTAGGTGTATTGCTCAGTAGAGGAATGTTGTTGCGGTTGACATCTGGAAAGTGTTAATATAGAGTAGGGTATTTTAGGCAAATTGGCTGGGCAACGATACGACAGTGACTCGTCATTGTTTTGTCTCCATTTTCCCAATTTTTGGTAAATCGCACGCTTTAAGAGACAGAGACCACACGAAAACTGACCATCGAAAGTTGTTTTTCAATATAACAAACTTCAAGAAGTTAGTAAGACTTTAAACAAGGAGAAGTGATTGCGTGAAAGTTCTAGGAAGTCTAAAACAAACGTCATTTTCCATATTCATGCACCAGTGGTAGTCTACGCCATTGCTATAAGTTGTATCAATGTAGAATGTCCGACATACAAGAGATTCCTAAATGAAGAGAAGAAAAGAGCAGGATGGGAGGATAAAAAGGAAAAAAAATCCAAAACAACAGATGAACAAAGAGGTCATTATGCATACTAACGCGCAGAGAATTATAGCGCATAAAGATGAAATAGAAAATATGGTCATCAAAAAAATTAATCCAGCTGTGCTTGTATTGTCAGAGACTAGATTAACGGCAGAAATCGAAGATAGTGAAGTGTAGTTAGATGTGACGGGGAATACAGGAGGTGTATTGATATATGTGAGGGAGGACATAAAAAGTGAAGTGTTAATGATAAAGAAGATACCTGCAAACTGTTGGATTATAGGAGTGAAAGTTAATAAAAACAAAGTTAATAAAGCTCACCAAGTGCTACTGACGGTGAATTTATTCAGTTTTTGGTGGGGGTTGTGAAAGAATGTATGTCTCACAATGAACACATAGTGATAGGAGACTTCAATATAGATTGTAAAACTGATTCTTTTTATTCAAAGAAACTACAAACTAAAATGCAGAGCTTAGGAATGAAACAATATGTGAACAATGCAACAAGAGTAACCAGGGATAGCCAGACAAAATTTCATATAGCAAAATAGATGTTGAAGTGATCCATCAACCTAAAATAACGGACCATGCATGGATAAAAGTTGAACTGAATTTGAGTAGTAGANATGTGAGGGAGGACATAAAAAGTGAAGTGTTAATGATAAAGAAGATACCTGCAAACTGTTGGATTATAGGAGTGAAAGTTAATAAAAACAAAGTTAATAAAGCTCACCAAGTGCTACTGACGGTGAATTTATTCAGTTTTTGGTGGGGGTTGTGAAAGAATGTATGTCTCACAATGAACACATAGTGATAGGAGACTTCAATATAGATTGTAAAACTGATTCTTTTTATTCAAAGAAACTACAAACTAAAATGCAGTGCATAGGAATGAAACAATATGTGAACAATGCAACAAGAGTAACCAGAGATAGCCAGACAATTATAGACTTCGTATTTTCAAATGGTAAAATAGACGTTGAAGTGATCCATCAACCTAAAATAACTGACCATGCATAGATAAAAGTTGATCTGAACTTGAGTAGTAGGGTGACGCACTTTAGAGAGTTGCTTGATACGAATTATAAAATGTTCAATGTTGATAATTTTGTTAAGTTAGTAAAGACAAATTTAGAGTCTAATCTTGAGAGTACTGAGACAAGGGCAGATAAATATGTTCAGTGTGTAGTAAATGCCCTAAATGCAAATGCTCCGGTAAGAAAATTAAAAATCCCAAAAGTATGGGATGGTAAAAAATGGTTTACAATTGAAATAAGAGTGTCAGCAAATAGGAGAGATTAGGCATTTAGGAAAGCTAGAGAAACGCGTTCAGATGTTGATTGGATGCGATTTAAACATGAAATACAGTAGTTAAACTAGTAAAGAAAACAAAAAAGGAATTCTATGAAAATCAGATAGATCTCAACCAGGGGAATCAGAAAGCAATGTGGAAAACTTAAAAAGAAATAATTCGAGGTGAACAAAATATGGAATTGGAAATTAATATTATATATTTTGAAATTGTAGTCCCAAACGAAGTTAGTAATTTGGCGGACGCATTTAACCTTTATTACATAAGAAGCATTGAGAATATAATAAAGTCTATACAAGGTGATACGAATGGTGGCAATAGAGAAACGACCATTTTTGTTATAGAGAATAAGGGATCCATAGAAAACTTTGAAATGATAGATATAGAACAATTAGAGTAGATTATTAAGGAATTACCAAAAAAGAAAGGTACCGATGAAGGAATAAGTAGCGATATTTTGAAAATAGCCCTTCCTGTAATAAAACAGGAATTCTTAGATGTTATAAACGATTCGTTAGCGGATGGGTGTTTCCCAGAGGTTGGAATAATTCCACAGTAATGCCTATTCCAAAAGTTGTAAAACCCCAAAAAGCAAGTGAATTTCGACCTATTAATTTACTTCCTGTTTATGAGAAAGTGTTGGAAATAATAGTAAAAAGACAAGTAGAGACTTTCATGGAAAATAATTGTATAATAACAGAACATCAATCGGCATTTAGAAAAAACTGCACATGTGAAGCAGCAATACAAACAGTAGTCGATAAGTGGAAAGTAACCATAAGTGAAGGTAAAATGATAGGAGTCATATTCATGGATCTGAAACGAGCTTTTGAAACTGTAGATATGGAGAGTCTATTAAATAAACTATGCCACTACGGTATACGGGGAAAAGTTCTTGAATGGTTTAGGTCATATCTCACGAACAGGAAACAGCAAGTTAGATTTAACAATGTATTTTCTAGGTTGACAACTACAGACTGTGGTGTACCACAAGGATCTGTCCTGGGACCATTGTTATTTATACTGTATATCAATGATATAATTAATTTATGTCCAGAGGGAAGTAGTATTAAACTATTTGCAGATGATACAATACTATATGTGCAAGGGGAAAGTGGTTTAGATATAGAACAGAAGATGAATGATGTATTTAAAAGAATAGAAAAATGAATGAATAACAACACATTAAAAATGAACGCGGATAAAACAAAGTTTATGAGTATCAGGAGCGGTAGAATAGAAGCGAGAGCAAATATTACATTAAAATGTTTAAATGGAACTGAAATAGAACGTGTAGAAAAAATAAAGTACTTAGAAGTTATGATTGACGATAAGTTAAGATTCAAAGATCACTGTGACTATGTCGTGTGGAGGATCGTGTGGCTTACGCCGTCATCACTTTTATCAAGGACAGTCATCGCAATGCCGAGCGTGGAGTGAGGTCAGTGGGACTCAGTGACGCGTTAATGACAGGCATTATATAAAGAAGGAATTATGGTCAACAATCTCTCAATCTCGACCGCCCCAATCGTCACGACCAGCTCTCGACCGGCCACGAGCCCCAGCCGCTTCACCGTCGCCAGGCTCGGCCGAATTCCGTCGCCGTTGCCCGCCTTGGGAACCCGCGACTGGTCACAAGCGCGATGCCGCTTCCGGCCCCGAACTCTGGCTGCCTCGCCGCACTGTGTCTCTCGCCCACCTCCGCCGCTCGGCTCCACCGCTGACCGCTCGATCGTAAGTATTAAAACACCTTGAGCACACTCGGAGTTTCATTGGGAACCGAACATCCTTGTCACCTGTCCGACAGCAATCCTTCCGGCCAACATCTTAAGATTGCCCACGACAGGGCACGACAATTGGTGTCAGATGTACGATGAGTTCCTTTCGAAACCTCGGGAGATATGATATAACGACAAATTGGTTGTCATGAGTCAGGTAGTTCCATTTTTTCGAAACCTAAGGGGATATAATCAATACGATAATATTTTTCTTCTCTTCTTTCTTTCTCTCTGTTCCGAACGGGTTTTCTTTGTGTCCGGGGTTCATTTTCTTACGGGAAACAAGACCACGATGGGTTCAGTAATATTCGGGTGAAAGATAATCTCTTAAATTTTGTTGTGTTTGTTAAGTCATTTAGCTGGATGTTTGACAGAGAGTGTTGAGCTGTTTTATATTTTGTTAATTCATACATTTATCTAAGGTAAATAAGATTTGGGATATTTTCTTTCTTTTCTCTCTTTATAGATAAATATGTTTAAGCAAGAAGGCAGGGGGATGCCCTTTGGGTCTACTGCGTCGAAGGTCGGTAGGAACAAGTGGCCTTACCACACGACAGTCAGATCATTGTACGGGTTGAGTTACGAGCAAATAAGCCAACTACAGCAGGAAATGAAGCAGCAAGCTCAATAGGAATCTAAAGTGCGTAGTTGAAAAAATCAGGAGTGGGTCAATGTTAGGAAACACTTGGGAACTATATATCAGCTTACGCTAGGGGTATCGTGTGTAAGACGATAATATATTCTCTCTTTGAATATTGCTCAACAATTTTGATAAATATGAGGGAAACGGAATTAAAAGCACTACAAAAATGCAAAACCGAGCAATGAGGGCAATTCTACATTGTGATAAGTACACGAAAATAGATTATATGCTCTACACACTACAATTTTTGACAGTACGAAAGCGACTGCATTTAAATGTATGCATATTTGTTTATAAGATAGTAAATGATTTGATGCCCAGAAATTTGAAAAAATGTTACAAATTGTAGGACAAGGAGACGTAATTCAGACTAGACAATAAGGCAATATTGTAGTTCCTTTTAGAAACACAACCAATGCACAAAAAAAGCGTGTTCTATGAAGACATCAAAATGTAAAACGCATTGCCTAACGAAATAAAAGTATGCCAATCATTGACTTCGTTTAAACGTCTCTTGAAGGAATTTGTGAAGTCACAGATATAAAGAATGTCGACAATATCGTGATTACGAGCGGCGCGGTGTTGGTTTTGTTTCAACATTCGCCGTCGACGCTGCGGTATACGTCAGCGAAATGATGAAGGACGTTGACATGCAGCCTTGGAACGTAAATTGCAAGACGAAATTCTTTAGTTCATAAGTAAATAGTCTTATTACTTTATTACCGTATTAGAGTACAATTTTTATATTGATTGTATTTTATATGTTTGTAAAAAATAGCCGAGAAGGCTAAATATATACTCAATCAATCAATCAATCAAAGTTGTCTGGGAAACCGTTACTGAGGAGTACATTGAAGTGTAATGAAGTGTGTAAATTTGTCCGAAGCTTCCTTAATTTTCCATTTTTCTTTATATTATAGAAACTCTCTTGAGGTTAATTTTATAGGGGAGTAATAATAGGAGTGTCAATATTTATACATGTTTGAAAGTACATGTATGTGTGTATGTAAATTTAAATGTGTTCGTGTTTGTATGTGGGTGTAAGTATTGTCATGAGATATTAATTTCAAATTATCAAATTAAAAATGAGACGTAAGGAGAGTTTGGGAGATTCAAATATTAGCCGTTGAAGCGAGCAGCAGGGGCGAGGCATCCCGACCACCCAATCGTAGGACCTATGGATGGGTGCGTCGCCGGTGCGGAAGAATCAAAGATCAGTATTTTCAAAGGAAATAATGAAAAACTCCATAAAGAGTTATTTTCGGAGTGGCGGTTACACGCACTAGGCAGAGCGGCACTTGTAACAAAGATATTTGGAAACGACCAAAATTAAACAACATCAGTCTAGTAAACATCCAGCTAAGGCGTGGGAGCAAAAGCGTGCGAAATTTTAAAGAAAGATGTGGACACACGGTAACCCTCCCAAGACGAGGAAACAGACGTGAGTTAGAGAATAAGAAATTGATTAAAATTAACCCAGGATTCCTCTTGTGAAGTTTGAACCGAAGATTGTGGGTGGAAGAATGGTCGGGTTCCAAGAGAGCGGCGTTCAGGATATTTTGAAAAACAGAGTCATAAATTTTGGGAGTAAAAGAGCAAGCGAAAAATCAATAGATCAAATTTTGGCGGCGCGGCACACGGACAGACAAGCGATGCACCGAAGTAGACAACAGGCGGAGGTTTTCAAAGGCGCTGAATCCACTAGGGACTTCTGGGACAAGCCCAGACGTGTAAAATCTAGGGTTCCTTTGGCAGATAAAACGAAAGAAGCATGGACGTGAGAACGAGAGACAGTTCGGCACGCGCTAGCCACATGGCGTCGGCATGGCTTCAGTTGGGAGCCAAGAAAGTTATTGTTAAACGGAGCGACGTGATTCGTCGGATATTGAACATACGTCAAGACCTCACAACCTGTCACCCGAAGTCCGCGTGGAGTGATTGCCACTAAATGATTGGTTCTCAAAGTCACGTGTCACGTCCATAGGCGTGAACGTTTTCCAAATTTTGGATGGAGAAGAAGGGGTGTGTGATATAAAACTAGGTGCTCATGGAGCGGACAGATACTTACTTACTGCGATACTTACTTAGAGACTTGAGATTATTATATTTTTCTTACTTATTTAGAGTGGAGATACTTGAGATAGTTGCTCTACTAAAGACAGTGTCAGTCTTTGGTTCGAGACTTTATATATGAATCGGCAATCATGATTCATTCTAGATCCATCGACTATGCCAGTTTTTGAAGCATTCGGTTTATTAGCTCAGTTAATCGTGCGGTCTCGCAGTGATTAACCATTGAAAGTCATTAATGCGATGGATGAGCTTTTGGATTTGTAACTTGGAGCCGTTAATCCCATCGTGGAAGGATTCACCGCAACGAGTTCCTTTAGCGGGGAAAAAGGACGCGATTCGGAAGGTGAATCCGGCCATGGTACGGAAGCAAGGTAATCGGGGGCGTCTGCCATGAATGGGGTGACGAGAAGCGACCGTGGCCAGTCAAGGAAGCTCAACAGGAAAGCCACCGTCTCAGACCAACAGGTTGATGACCTGTCCTCAGTTCGAGGTTCTCACCCAGTTTCGCACGGCGCAGCACCACATGTCAGCTATTTGAGTAATAAGGTAGTTGCGCGAAGTCTGGTAGCTTCAGCCAAATCAGTGGCGACAAGTGTGTCTTCGAAGAAAGAGAGCAAGTTTTTGTCGCCAAAAGTGACTAATGGGAGAGACAGTGATTTTTCGTAGTCACAACGAACTAAATTAGCTTTGTGTTTATATTTCATTTGTGTAAAGTAATATGAGACTGGGTTTAATACCCAATATAAAAGATCATGTCCTGTTACGTGTGCATTTTGAGGGAAAATCTTGGGGAATGTGAGTGTGCATGTGTTTGGTAGTTTTGAGCATAGTTTAAGAATGTAGTGATGTTTGATTAAACAACTAATTTTATTTTTGACGCATCGCGAATTTTTACCAATAGTGTGTGTTTTCTTAAATGAATGGGCATGAGCCCAGCCCGACTTCAATTCCTTCCTTTTATGTTATGTTTTACTTCGTTGTTATATTATAATTTAAATGGGGCTAGCAGAAACCTACAATTGTTATGTTACAATATGACGACCAAGCATGGGGCTTAGCTTCACAGAGCACCCTCATTTGTTAATTAAATTCATTTTAGTGTGTAACAATTGACGCATCAAGGTGGGACTTAGCTTCACTATTCTTTCCTCCTCATTTATTAATTATTAACCATTAGCCCAACTTGATATGTTACAGTATATAACGGTTGGAAAGTAATTAATGATTATTGTTATTCGCTGTGTTTTAAATTGTTTTATACTATGTTTTTTAGATGTTTCGACGTCAGATTATTGCTTTAAAATTTTTATTTATATTATTATGTATCCTTGCCATCTTTTCTAATGTTTTCGCTGGTACAGAACATTGCTCACTTGCAGATTAATAAATATTATTTTTACCGTTAATTAAAGATTATGAATTGTGATTACATTCTATGCGCGGATGAGAATACACGACCCCTCTCAAAAACCTATTCGTTACGATTTGCTTGTTTATCTCTACGAAAAATCCTTCCACTCTGCGCTTTGCTCCTGAACATCCCAATTGATGAAGTAACTCGTCCGAGAATAAATGGAACGGAGGGAAAAGCTACAAAACCTACGAGAACAGCAGATCACGCAGAATGATGAAACAAAAAAATTGAACGCAAAAACAAAACACGCATCGTTGCGGTGCGTCCATCTGCGACCGTTGCTGTGGTCACCGCCAGGGAGTAAGCGGCGGTGTAGTCGCACCTGCCACCCACGCCAGACTCTGTCTCTCAGGGGAAGCAGATATTTAAAGCGGATTTAAAGCAGAATTGAGTGAACGACTACAAACAAGCAAGGGAATTAATTTCCATTAATGTAGAATAAATCCATTAGCAATGTGATATGCCAGAGAAGTCCGTACACAGGGGTCAGTTTTTGCAATTTTATAATAAGTTGAAAAAAACGTAAAAACGACATTTTCCTTTTATTTAATGTAGCGTACATTTGTATTCCTCTTACAAGTTCTTCTTGAGAAAAATCACATCTTTCACATTACATGCTGCATCGTGCGTTTCATATGCATTAGATATTGTCACCTTTATTTCAACTCATCTCTCATTTCTTGTATAAAACATGACTAGTAGAAAGACACGTTAACTTGTTTACATGGCTACAGAGCTTACCTTTTTTACACATCATTCATATGAAATTTTTTATTGAACACGTCTCAAAATATTTGTAATTTTAAAAGTCCAGGATTTAATGTGATTGATGAGATCTTGATCGAGTATCGCATTCCATCGAAGTTTCGGGAACACGTAGCTGAGGTATTGCGAAGAAAATTGCGATTGACATTCTTCAGTTATTCAGTATTTTCTTTATTTGAAAGAATACATTGTTCATCGGAAAAAGTATCACATTACTTAAAATAGTTCTTTCGTTTTACAGACGTTATAACCCGAGTCCATTAAAATCTTACGAGAATGTGAAATTATTTATATTCCCTACGAATAAATAAAAGCTAGTTTTGAAATAAAATCGTGAAGGAACCTTACATTTGACAAGAATGCTGGACAATTATTCAACATTTCTTCAAATTTTCAGATTATTGTTGATCTACAACACTTCTCTCTGAAGTAAAAACAAAACGCTAAACCTCTTAATTAACAGTGCTTATCATTTGTAGAAGTATATTCTTACCAGTCATCTAATGAAGGTGTCGGTAGACATGAAAGTCTGATTGGAAATATTATTTCACTTTTCCAGTGAAATCCTGTTCCTCAGATGAAATAAAAACATGTCCTTACGACTTAAAACGATTAAATATTGAAATAAAACTATTGTATGCAAATCATATAAAATTATTTTAAGTACTTATACATTTAGAATAGTCTCTCCAATGAGACTGTTATGGAGTTATTTGAAGCAGGATTAATTATCTCTCATTACATGAGACTCGGTCGGAAAGCGTCACAGAGTTAGCCAACGTTTTGGAAAATGACAATATTTAATATTTCTAACGTTTAATAATTTAGTAATTTAAGTATTATACGAAATTAAACAAGTATTCGAAAACTAATTTACTAACAATATTTACGAATGTATATACGTGGCAATGGAGAAGTAAGAGTGACGCCATTTACTCGATAAACGTGAAGACTTCCATAGCTTTTTGCATCATCAAATCAACTATTATGGAATTGAATGTTTTCTACATGATAAGAGTTTTACATTTGTTGTGTGGGAGCAAGAGAGATGATAGAGTCAAAAACCAGCCAATCCATACTGCTGCTTCACACTCTGTTGCGTTCAATAGAAAAATATTCTCAACTGGCACCTGAATAGAAAAAAAAGAGAAATATGAAAAATATAAATTGGTATAGTACCTAAAGTACTATTTTTCGTATCGGTAGGTCCATCATATTTCACCCCCTTGTAACGTGTCAAAAGCATTTTGAAAATGCATTTCGGGAATCAATGGCCTTTCTCATTACGAATTGAAGCACAACCAACCGTGTCTGGCCGTCAATACGCTCCAAAGGACAGGCAGTGGCGTTATTTTTATGTTTTATTTTCGCGTTCTTTTCATAAGTTCTTTTTGTCGCAGAGAGAAATACGGGTTCTGCTCGCCAAAAGTGGATACGATTCAACGACACACTCAGTGCGAAGAATTGTAATGTACAAAATTCCACGATATTTCTCGTCTCTCATAACTTGCCATAAATTCTGTTGGGTACATGGGATCAAAAAAGACCTCTTCATTAACGTTCCTTTTTATTATTCAAACTATTACTTCATCCATTTTGGGTACTTCTATAATTTTGTAGAGATTTTAAGTGTTATATCCGAGGTGTGTTAGCAACATTGTTCTAAATGCAAATGCACTTCTAAATGGCTCTCGTGATGAAATATTCCTAAAATTTGCGAAAGCTGTGGATCAACAAATTTGAAATCTATAATTTCAATGTACAACAAAAAAGGTTTTATTCTTGCATAAAGTATTCTTGTTTGAATTTCTAGGAATTACAGGCATATTTTCTTCTACTTCTCCCATGAATCTGATACTCTTAGTATCAGAAAGCATTTATTCAACTTATGGATTATATTATCTTCTTATTCACATTCTTTGTAGTTTCTATTTTTCGATTACACAAATGGATATTATAGGTAAAATCTCGTGTATCAGTTAATGTTGGATACTCTAGGATGCATTGAAATGTTTTCCAACCTACACAACCTATTGTATACCAAAAAACAACCTATTCTATTTATATTTATGGTCATTTCTTTATCACTCTCTCACCTAACCACCCACCCACAGCAAACGTAAAGAAGTACTCTAAAATTGTAAAAAAATGCATTTTAAAGAAAAATTAACAGGGTAACTCCAGATTTGACTTCCTCTCTTTTATTGCTCCCATTTCTTATTTTAATTGTTGTTACCTTGAATCAACATAATTTTTTATATCAATAAAATAAATTAATAATAAAAACATTTATTATAGTTGGAAAAACAATTTACTCGAGAAATGTTTTTTAGTTCTCAGTAAAAATAGGTTTTTGGTATTTTTATCATTTGTTTTTCATTTTATTATCATATTATTAATCAGTATGGGAGGTTTCGTCCTACGAATCTCCCGGGGAATTTTACCTCCAGGCGCTCCCCGAGTCTTTACTCCGGCGAGACTAATCGAAATAAATTAGTTTTGAATGTATTAACTAATACATTGCACACCAAAACTGGGTGCTGGATGTTTAATTATATTGGTATCCCCCTTAGCATTATAACGTGCTGCTTCATACATGTTTTAAACAGATAAAAAATTGTGAACTATATACAATCCGCTAACGGCGCTTAAAATATAATAAAGGTTTAAAAATGACTGAAACGTAAAATTGTTATTTATATTGTAGAAATCCAAAAATAGTTTTCTAATTTCTTTGACAAAATCATATTTGTGCGTACATTTAATCAGAATAAAATCGATGTATTTTTCTGTAATAAATGCTCAAAATAAACATATAACAATAGTGTATTGCACTATATCACGAATATATTATTTGAAGAGTAATTAAAAAGTAATAAAATGTTTCCAATTAAGACATTTATTATTACAGTAACTTGATACATGAATTGGAACTTTTTAGTTCCTTTCTTGATCATAGGAGTACTGGCCACAGGAAACAATAAAATAAAAGGATTCATATGTGTCAATAACAATATCTATACATATACTGTATTTCGTTGAACGTATTATATTGCGGCTTGAACAGAGGCGACCAGCACCCGTGACAATTGACACGCAACTGTGCACTATTGATGAATGCGCGGAAAGTGAATGGTCAGGTCGCACCAGAGCGGCATATGTCATTTGTTTTACCATGAAGCTTGTCTGTGCCATCAAAATTTTAAAAAAAGAGTGGAGAGGTAGACGTAAATTTTCTATAATTATAACCACTCGTGTTCGTCATTTATGTCATATATATTGGACTACGCGTTTTATGGTGTTTTTTTCTTTCTTTTGTTTCATTCCCCTTCCGCAGGAATTTCTCCTTATTTTTCTTCAATTCCGGGATATATACCAATAAGAATGAGTATACTATTTGAACACTGACAGAAGTTAAATGTCATTTTATCCATAAATAAACAGAAATTAGGAAATAAAGAAATCAACGTAACAAGTATGACATTTTCTTCATACATGTCAAAAAGAAATAAAATTGTTACCAGAAGACATAAATAAATCACAAGGATAAAAAATTGTGCCAGAAATTGATTCTAGGTATTTACTGACACCATGTTTAACCCACCCAGGATTTCAGGTAAAACGACTATATATCATGCATTTTGGTCAGAACTTCAAATTGAAATTGAGCTTCTCTAAACATAAATAACCTAGTAAAGTACACAATTAGCCGCTTTAAATTCAAGGTTGAGGTCGTGATTATAACTTATTGATTATATTTTTCTTGAACGGAAAACATTCAAGACAAAGTTTCTTTCGAACTTAAACATCTTGAAATGTGCTTCTCGCTTTTGTTTCTTTTTGAATAAAACATTTCCGTTCTGTGTTATCTTTAAAAAAAATCATTTCTTTGGGTATTGGCGTGATTTGGTCGAAAATTCAATGAAACAAACTAATTTAATACAACTTTAAACATGAGTATTTTTTGTAATTATCCGTTCATAAAGCTTGCAAACAAAAAATAATGGGAAAATTCAGATTCCACGGACAATTTCATGTAAAAAATTGTATTTAAGTATTTACTTCAAAAAATATATAATTCCACATAAAATGAATTTTTAATCAGTGCCCTTAAATTACAAAATGTCGTTTGGGCTACGGCAAGGCCAAAGGTTCATATTGATGCTTGGTCATGTAGATGCTCATGTAGAGGGAATGAACGAAATACGATTCATTCCTTACGGAGAACGAAATGTCGAATCACTACGATAAGAAATGGAAGCTGGCATCAACATGGACGCTCTAAGTTACGTGATTGCAGTCGGGTCGTATCAATTCACATCTTTGGCGGTAAAGCGCCCTTCAAAGGTTGCCAGAACCTTATCTTAGGAACCTTGGGCTACGGGTGCAGCCCACGCGTTACAGTTGTAGCTCAAGTGCACACACCCTTATGCCTGATTACTGAAATGTGTCATGAAGACACATGCTCGCGAAAGAAAAGCGTAAATACAGTTATCCTACTCAAAATTTTCCTAAGGAAGATTTTTTATGAATATACAACACATGGTTAATTTTCATACATGTGTAGTCTGTTGCTGTCGACTTCGATTGGCAGTTCATTTCGGTACCGAATGTTTTTTTCTATTAATACATTTTATGACATAAATAAAACATATAAAATAATTTTTAATGTGAAACATGTAAGACCTAGCATCAACTCAACTTCATTCTGATATTAACCATCCGACTCCCGGAATTCTTTTATAGCACTGACTATCAGTAGAGCCCGTATTGACCCCAAGGTTCCTAAACCTTTGTTGTTATTTTTTTCGGAAGAAAGATACTTATTTTTCAGGAAACTGAACCATTTTTCCTGAAAATTAATTTTTAATACATATTTTGCATTTCCTGACTCATATTTAATGTTTATGTATGATTTTCTTAAAAAAAAAAAAAAAAAACTCATCTCGCACATGTCTACTTGTTAACTTCCTGTCTTCTTTCCTTGGATTTGTCTCATATCTCCCTCTCTTCAATTATCCTCGATTCTTCTATCTCCTGTTTTCTTGTAATTTGAATATTTACCAAACTTGGTGAAATTGTGTGAAGCGGTCTCGACGAGACAGTACGCTATTTGAGGTTTTTACCATCACTCGCGCGAACGCAAATTCATGTAATATACGAAAGCTCTTTGCGGGTAATAACTTTGCGGGTTGGACAAGAACATTGAAAATAGAAGTGGCGTTGAACAGGAACTTTGAACAAGAACATTGAAGATAACGGAGGGATGTTTTTGTCAAGATAAAATAATCAATTTGTTGTTGATTTTTTTAAGATCTCAAGAAAAATTTCATTATTATCTGTGATTATCTTACAAATACATGTGTATTTTTTATTCTGTATGAATTATTTATAAATCATAATCATTTATTTACTTATTAAAATAAAACTTCGTGAAAAGGTGTAAATATACCGGAGACCAATTTCAACTTCCGGGTGTCGTTGAATGAGTGTCAACACTAGAGAATAACTAATGACCATCTCCTGCTCACTCAATGGACACTAGTATCGAATCGCCTGATCGTCGGTGTCTACGCCACCTGCACTATTGCTGTAAACTAACATATTGTGCTTTTGTACGCTCTGATATTGACAATTTTAGGATGAGTATGACTGGATCTCGAACGTAGAATTACCACCTTTACTTTCTCAGTAAAGGATATTTCACTAACCTGCGGTAGAAGATCTCTATCAACTATGTCTATTTTTATCGGTGTCCAGGTATTTCCATGATTCACCTTCGAGTATTCTTGCTGTATCATTCCAGCTTTCTGTTGTATTTTACACAATTCTTTGCATCAAAAACATTTGGGATGAAACAATCGAATTGATGTTACGATCTGCGAAGGCCTGAGCTTCTGGGAAGATGGACCAGACTGCTGACGTAAAATATATCTTACTAGTTGTCCATGCGACTGAACCATTAGTTCGAAATACCAAATCATTTCATTTTCGAAAGTCCTCTTTTCATTTATTTCAATGTTTTCCCGCTCATTGTTTGATTCATGGGAATTTCAACTCACTCATGATAAATCAATTAGCATTCGTTCAAGTTGTGAAGGTAGTATGAAGCAAAACTTGAACATTTCACCAGATACGTCACTTTTCCGA
This sequence comes from Laupala kohalensis, assembly GCA_002313205.1. Classification (NCBI taxonomy): domain Eukaryota; kingdom Metazoa; phylum Arthropoda; class Insecta; order Orthoptera; family Trigonidiidae; genus Laupala; species Laupala kohalensis. The sequence goes on along the minus strand of NNCF01127140.1, from coordinate 658,024 downwards.
ATAATCATAAGACGGAAAAATAATAGAAGCCAAACCCCCATCCAATAATAAGGCGTAAGGTTCACCTAAAATTGAAGATATAGGTGAGAAAAGTATGTCGGTGTGCATATACGTTTCATAAAAGTTCATTCCGTTATCATAAACTCGCACAACAAAAGTAATTCTGCGAAGACAGGAATCTTTCACTGGTGGACACAATCGGGCTCAGTCAAACAGGAAGAATGTATTATTGTCCCACAAGCTGGAGATCGTAGTTTCAAAAAACTGCAGTCCTAAAACATATCACGTAGATAGAGTCAAAGGTTTTCTTATGTTATTTTACAAGATACAAAAGTGTCGAAGAATGGTCTATCATAAGCTAATATTAAAGAAAATGTCGTGTAAAGTAACAGTAAAACAGTTCAAACGCAAAACCATATGCTATTCATAAATAGAAAATATTTAATACATTATGTTCCCGGGGTCCATACGGACCCCATCAGTAGTTGGTGCTATATTTTTGAAAATATAATGCAATAATTCAAATTAAATTAAAAAAGGCTACCGATGTTACAAGAGGAATAAAAGGAACAAAGTCATAGCATATGAATCATTTTCCTTGATAACGGTCCCGTATGCGTGCCGCGAAAGATGCTCTGGGGTTTGTACGAACCCCACTGGTAGACGAAGGGTTAAAGTATTATGCAAAACACACATCAAAAACATACCTCTATGAACTATATGAGGTGGTGTAACGTTTTTACTAGCCCAAAACACAAGACGTTCTAATTTTCATAAACCTAATACAAAACTCTGTAAGATATGTCATTTTCCGACTTTTATCATCAGCCCGGTCGAAGATATTAAAGCCTGAACTTAACAGAATTTTAAAAAATTCATTGTTCCAAACTTAATAAGAATTAAAGAATAAAATAATGATATGAATATTTATGGTACTTAGATAATATGTATCGAAACCCACAAAAATATACAGCTGTATGTACCGCTAATTTCTTTTCTGAAGAAATTTGTAAAACATGAAAATCTCTCAAGTTTAGATTAGATTAAATTTATTCATAAAATTAATAAAACAATAAACACGTAACAAAATTTATACAATGAAACGTGATCTTTTGAATGGTTATAAGATGAATTTTAACGTTATAAGATAAATTGTTCATGAGATATGAGCGTTAATGTGAATACTAACAATTACGATACGCTCGCGTAGGTCAAAAATATCCACCACACTTAAACGGATTGAGATCATTTTAATAAAATCATTTTTCAACTCCATAATATTAAGGCAAACAACACAGAAAATATTAATTCTTTAAATGACCAAGTGACTAGTTTACTATTATTTGGAATCTTTCGCAAGTAATGACTCTGCTATGAAATTCAAAAACTAGATCCAGAGCAACTTCCTGGCACCGCTATCGTATCCAAAGTTATTTAAAACTAGCATCCCACCCTGGATTAGCACGGATATTTTTGTTATGTTAGACATCTCTTATTTACAATTTAGAATAGATGAAAGTAGCAAGTCTAAAATATTTTTCTGCGCTTTTGCGCCAACCTTTTTTAAAACTTCCATTTAATTATGTCATAATGAATAAAAAATATGTACTAATTAACAAATATAAGAAGAAATATTGCTTCAGTTGACTTTACAGTCCCAAATGGACCTTCGCCTCCTCGACAAGCCTCCTTCATTTTTCCCTATCTTTTGACGCCAACTTCCAGTTCATAATCCTTGCTTTCTTCAAATCTTCCTCCACACAATCCCACCATCTACTTCTTAGTCTTTNGGTCTTCCTCTTGTCCTCACTCCATCCAGTTGGCCATTTACCACCTTCTTTACAGTTCTGCTCTCATCCATCCTATTAACATGACCCAGCCATTTCAATCTACTTACTCTTATGTACGTGATAACGTCAGTATCTTGATACAACTGCGCTATTTCGTTATTATACCGTACTCTCCACTGACCATTCTCCTTAACCCCTCCATAGATTCTCCTGAGAATTTTCAATATTTCACATACCCCCTTTGTTAATGTCCAAGTCTCAGCACCGTACATAATCACAGGTCTAATTAGTGTTTTGTATATCCTAATTTTAGTTTGGCGCGGTACGATATGGTTTTTAATTAATGGAAGTAGAGCAAAATACACTTTATTAGCATTTGTTATTCTCTTCTCTATCTCCATATTTATTTAATTTCTCGCAAAGTTCCCAGATAAATAAATTCTTGTACAACATCAAATTTATGTTTACCAATGATAATTTTGGTATCTTTGGTATTTTTCCTTCTGGAGACTGTCACAAATTTTGTTTTTACTTCATTTACCTTCAAACCAAGCCTAGAGGTATATTCTTCCAACTGCATGAATTTTTCCTTCACATCCTCCACTCTCCTCCCTGATATCACTATTTCATCCGCAAACGCTAGTATTTGGTGTGTTCTATACATAATGTTCCCACGGTATTCCAACCTTACGAAACGCTATTTTCAATGATACGTTAAACAACATCGGGGCTACACTATCTCCTTGTGTAAATTTTGTTTCAATGCTTATTTCTTCCGATAGATTTACGCCTGTTTTAACTTTAGCTTGGTTCTCTTCATTCATTAGCCTGCACATACCTACCAACCTTTTAGGTATTCTCATGCATCAGATCCCACATTTTCTCTCTTCAAATACGGTCGTAGGCGGACATAAAATCGAGAAATAGATGGTGCATAGTAATATTTCTTTCCCAACATTTATCCAATGTCTGTCTCATGATATATATCTGGTCTATTGTTGATCTATCCGACCGTAATCCACACATACTCTCCAATCAACTCATCTGCGTATGGTTTGAGTCTATAACACACTATTTTAGACAACTCTTTGTAGCCTGTGCAGAGTAAGATGATGGCTCTATAATTGCCACACAAAGTTCCATCCCCTTTTATGTGTATTGGATTAATAATTCCACATTTCCATTCCCTGGGTATTACTTCCATTTCCCAAACTTTCGTAATCAGTTGGTGAATAATTTTCATCATCACATCCCCACCACATTTATACAATTCACTCTGAATTCCATCGCATCCTGACGCTTTACCACTATTCAAACTTACTACTGCTTTTTTTATTTCTTGCTTTTTTTATTTATTGGAGCTAGGTCTGGTTCCGCTGTTTGGCATTCCCCATGTTTCTCATATCTCCTCTTACTTCCATCCTCTTTGTATTGAAAATGATTCGCGTAGTACACTGGCCATCTTCTCGAAATTTTGTTTCTCCCCGTTAGAATTGTGCCATTATGCGCTCTAATGATTACTGCTCTAGGTTTGAATCCATTCTTGATGTTTTTAACTTCCCTGTACCATTATCTAGCAATTGTACTTTTCCTTAATGTTTTCCATCTTACTATCCAACATTTTTCTCTTTTTCTTCCTATACAGCGTGTTACACTCCTTACGTTTTCCTTTATAGGTTTGTTTGTTTTGTCTTGTCGGTCTTCTTCTGTACTTTTCACACGCCATATTCCTTTCATGGAGAGCCTTTCCACATTCTTCATCAAACCACTTATTTCTTTTTGGTCTTCCTTCCTTCCCTAGCACCTTCCCCGATATCTCTACTATGCTTCCACTTACATTACTCCTCATCTTTTCTACATTTGAATCATTCTCATCATTGATTTTAAGGAGTGCGTCTTCTAGCTCTTTACAATATTTCTCCTTGTATTCCTTATTTTCTAATTTTTTTAACATCTCATTTCCCCATTTCACTTTTCTTTATTTTTGGTGTGTTACTAATTTTACAAATCTTTCCTACTCTCTTGGGCATTGAAATCCCCCAATATGACTCTCATGTCATATGATGGTATAGTGTCGATGACTCTCTCTAATTCAGCGTAGAAAATCTCCTTTACATCATCCTCTTTCTCCTCTGTAGGAGCATGTAGAGATACAAATGTAACATTATAAAATTACATCCTAAGTCTAATGAAACAATTCCTTTCATTTATTAGTCTATAATCTATCAAACTGTGTTGTACCCTACCACTTAAGTAGAACCCTGTGTCAAATTCATGTTTTCCTTCTTCTTTCCCGCTATATACAATTGTGTAATTGCCATTAGATTCCACCCCCTTCCCGATCTATCTAATCTCTTGCAGTGCACATATATCCACTTTAAACTCTATCATTTGCTTTTCTAGTTCCTTTACCGCCCCCTTTCTGTATAATGTCTTAACGTTCCAAGTTCCAATGTTCTTTACCTTATTCAATTGCGTATTTCCGTCATACTTAGGATTCCACTTCCGAGGCTTCTGAGTTTTCGTAACCTTAACCTTTTTTACAGAGAAAGGGTGTCAACCTAAACCTAACCCCCTGAGATCCGGAGGACCAATGATTTTTGGTCGAGGTTTACTCCCCTAGGGGGTCTGGTTCCACTACACCTACAGAGGACCCCCTCCCCCCTTGGTTTTCTTTCAGTGTTTCCTTCCCTTAGCGTATGGCTCCTGTTTTAAGGCGCCGGAGACTCGCCTTTCGCCTGTTCTCGTTAGTCACAACGCAAGTTGGCCTAGGTAACCGACTAGCATCCACTGCCATCTCCGGTGAGATGGCGCAGAGTCGAGAAGGCACCCATGGCCACCAGCATCTCAGAATCTTGAGCTAAGGTTCGGAGAGCCACACGCTGTGTTGCCCAGGGGTCCCCACAAGGAGGTGAAAATCAGACTTGACTGACAGAGCCCTATTTAACGGGACAGCATGCAGGCACCAAACGGTATACAATTTTGGCATTGTGTATACCACCTGCGCCATATCAGCCCGTTGACCCCCAAGAAGAAATATTGATTGTCGAAAATGTTTGCAAAAATCCATTTAAAATGTAGAAAGCTGGACAATTTATTTTCCAAAACCATTCAAAGAGTCGTTTACTGATCAATTAGTATACTGATTTTGATAGTGTCTTTACTAGTGGGCTTACTAGCCCTTCAATATTGAGGTGTTTGGTTGTAATATTTTTTTCGAAACTAATTATATGTTTGCTCCACCAACACACGTCGCACACTGGGATTCTAGCTGGACAAAAGTCCAAAAACCAAAATCAAAATTTTGTGTTTTCAAGCTTACAGATATTTTCTATAGTACCTGGAGGATACATCATCACCATAGATTCTTAATTATTGGATTTATTTTTGCGTAAAATTGAAAGAGATCATGAACTTTATAGCATTGAAAAAGAAAAAAACATTCTGCACCTACTAACTCTCTAAATGTTTCTACTGAAAACGAATGAACATAACTGTTTGTAACTTTAATACGGCTTTGAACACTTTTATGAATAAAATTGTGTAAAATTTCAAGAATCATAATTGTTTTGATGTATAAATAATATCATGAACTTTGCAACAACAAAAATCTGAAATCATCTTAACATTTTAGTCCTAGTCTGTTTTTAGGGGTTCTCAGAGATTTCATATTACATACAACAATACTTTTTGGTACAAAGAATAAAATACTAAAAAATTAAGATCCACTATGAACCACCCTCTTAGATATAACGTCTAAAATATGGTCAAAAGTTAAAAATTGAGGAAAAATAAAATAAAAGCATAACATTGTTATATTAAGGATTCTGAGAGGGTTCATATTACGTATAACAATGACTATTAGTGCAAAGAATGATATACTTCTAATATCTCCGTTCATCCGGAGATCTTGAGAAGCATAGTTTCGACGCTCGTACCTGTGGTATTCTAGTATTTTTACATTTGACCTACTTCTCACTTTACCTCTAGGGGTTGTACGTGTGTCTTAGCCCCACGTGTAATTAATTTTTGCTCGAACAGTGTCGGCAGTATTACTATTTACCTCATCGATCCCAAAAACCATGGATTTGACACTAATAATGATATTTTCGAAAATATTTGAAAAATCTTCCCCTTCCTACGCCACCTCGAAGGATGATATCTCTATGGGGGATTAATGTGAACTTAAACAGCATTCTAGACTAATTTTCCTCTTTATTTTGTACGTCATAAGTGTAAAATTTCATCAATAATTACTAAAACAATGTCTTCAAAGATGGAAAATATGGGATGGGGTGAGATTCTGAAATATTATGTATATAGCGTTCTTCGTCTTGGTTTGAAGACCAATTGAGAAAAATTTACTTATGCTCGGAATTAAACTGTAGGTTTGTATAAAATATCAATACCGTTGTCCACTACAGACTTCATAATTATTTCACTGACCACGATTCTTCTATATATAAATAAAGATTTATTTATTTTAATCCCAGACATTCAATCAAATTTTGATATTTATATTTCACATATCTCACGTGCATTTAGCACCCCTAAGGTCTCCAATTAACCTAAATTTAGTGTGCATAATTGTACGTGATAATTTTGTCCAGCTAGAATCCCATTTTATCCCATAGTGCGCCGTGTGCCGCTCCGGTCGAATTCTTCTGCCTCCTAGAGACTGACAGCATTCAGAAAATTCCACAAAATATTGAAGATCGGTTCTTTCAGAGAAGTTCATTGAGTTATCTTTAATACAAGATGCGATTCATTATGGGATCATAATAGGTAATCATGCAATGAAATTTAAAATCGAGCGAGAGAATTTTAACTATTAAGTTGTTGAATAATACTTCTCGTATTTATTATCTTCAGTACATTTTTGTGATGAATGTATTGTATAATAATTCCGGTTTTAAAAAATAAGACTGGTAGTTACCTTAAAAAATTGGTTAAATTAGACGAAAAACATACGTTATATACACAAGGAGTTTACAGAGGAATTTTTGTTTGGGTCGAATCATTTCATCCGATCGTGGACAACCTATATCTTTAAACTCGAGATATTTTAGGTATGAGGAGACATGGACACAAGATCAATTTATGTTAACAACCGCACTTGTAAACCAAACAATACCTGCTTATACTAATATTTATGACTCATTAGTAGTACAATAGTATATTTTAAAGCCAGCTACGATGCATTACAGCATGAGTACCTTTGCTTTAACCAATGCTACCTAGAGAACTTGAGACACTCTCACATGTAAAATGGAAACCTAAGTCACATTGGATTACAACCATTAAAACTAGAACCCAATATTAGTTTTATTATTTTAAATTTCAGTAAAATATTTTTTTCGAATTTAATGGGACATGGAACACAAATGGCCACTGTAACTTAAAATGTTTCTACTTTCATTAAGCATTTGGGTATGATAGATAAAAAATATTATTTCAAAATTATCGATAAAATTTCATTTATTTATATGTAGTAATTTGAAGAGAAATGCCCCTTAATGGAGTAGGTAGGTTACAAGTTTAAAATTGAGAATCTGCATTGATATTATATTTCCTTTATCTGTACCTTTCTTCATATTTTAGAGATGAGATGGTTAGTCGATGTTACAAGTTAAGAGCTTTTTACAAAAATAAATTTCTCTAGTTTATGAATTCATTAAAATGTTTCTAGTTTTGTCGATATGTTTTAAAACGTATTCTCTGAATTTATCCCCAACAATCAAATTAAAAAAAAAATTATTGTCCATGATCTAGGATAATTGTCGTATTTAATAATATTTTGCACCTTTTAGTAAACTGAAACATAATTTTTATTGATGTTGGACATAACTGTGTTGCCTTCGTGTGTCGCCATTTTGTTCCTTTCTGTCTTCGTCTTTTCCATTCAGGCCGTCAGGAGCAGTCACGTCCTAATTATTTCTTTGATGCCAACGGCTGGCGTGTCCATTATAAAAGTAATGTTACACTCTCCACTGCTGGCAACCAATTTCACAGTTCGAATACTGTAATTGGGTTTCACCGTGGCTAGGTCATTTAAATGGACCGTAACTCATTGGGGAAGTGACCAAGGCAGGGGATTATTGACATTTAAAACAAGGAGAAAAATTCTAAATTTATTTTTGAAACAAGGATTTTTATCGAAATTCTTTGTTTATTTTTAAGTATATATTGGTAGGTACAACTAAGATAAGATAGTGGAAGAAGAAGAAGGGAGAGGAGAGTTCAGTTCCTTCTTTGCCGAACGCAGAAGAAGTGAGATGGTGGGGAGAATTGGAAGTGTGTGAAGTTCGTGGGGAGAGTGTCCCTTATCAGTGAGGGTATTCTGATGCTTCCCGAACACGAATGATGGTGACTCCACATCGATATATGCTGCTGGCCGTCAATGACCAGGCATCTCAAAATGAAATGCATCAGAGAGCAGAACTCTGCATCCAAGAAACGGGTTCAAGGCGCGACAACGTAGCTCGTTCTCCGCACCAGGCCATGAATGTTTTTCACAAACAGTTAATTGGATTTTATTACACAATTATTTTGTTTTGTGGTTCCCAAAGTTAATTTGTAACAAGGTGATGAAAATAAAGTGATCGAATAATAAAATGGGTCGCAGTATACTGTTGAGGTAAGAGTTTTGACATCTTCTTACGTTATTTAGCAGACGGGTGTCTATGAAAAGTAAGTTCGTTGCAATTATCTTAGAAATGTCTTCAACTATTCAATTGAGCGTTCTTGAATGTGAAATTCAAGTGTAAAACAATAAAAATATGTATCCAAAACAAACATTAATTGTTTCTAAATAGGAATCATAATTATGTATGTACGTACTAGCTGTGTTTCAGCGACTTTACCCACGTCACGTTTTGAATTTTATGCCTAAATAATTGTTCTCGAATGCCCTTTCATATGTCGGGAAAATTTGTTATTTTCAGTTGACAGACAGTTAAAGAAAGTGAATGGCAATATAACTAAGATCTCATTGTAAACACTATTTGTAACAGAAAGATATTTTCGTAGAAAATTAAACAGCTACACCCTTAACATACTGAAACCCAGCTCTCGCTGCCAAACAATCAATCAGAACGAATTGATGAATGTTCAAGAATAATATTCCTCTTGGTCGAATTAAGAGATATGATTAAATGTTAAATTGTTTAATTGTCGGAATATCTTCTCATTGCTTAGATTGAAGAATTGCAGTGAAATTGCTATTTAAGTTACACAAACACCCAATAATATGATATAACGTAAGACATATACACAAACATTCAATATCGTAATGCAACGTAAGTGAAATTCCTTTTCATCAGAGCATTGGACAATTTGAAACAAGCAATAAAAGATTTTGTCATTCTGTCATTTGATGCAAAAGGCCTTGGGTGCCAAGGACCCAGCACTGAAGATGGCCGCCATGCGACCGAAAAGGCCTTTTGCTTCAATAAATGCATCAAATGACAAAATCTTTTACTGCTTCTAGTGAACAGTCTGTATACATCAGACCAATACCTCCAATTTCAAACAATACAATAAATAATTTATTTCACGAACTGAATTCACTCCTCGCTGTTGGCTCCTGCCGCACGCGATTGGCAATTGTTTTCTGCAACTACTCTCACAAAACGTGGACATAAGCGCACTCTCTTAGTAAGGAGCTGAAAAACATACTTACTGACGGCTGCGATCTGACAGCTATGAAGACAAGCGCCAACATCAAGTTGATTGCCAGAGCAGAAGGTCTCGGGTTCGAGTTCCGGTCCGTCGCAATTTTCACCTGGCTGTTGACGTTGCAAACACTCCTCCACGAGTAGGTAACTCCAATATTTTTCGAAATGGCACATATCAGACTCCGTAAAGATTGAGGGAAATTGAATTGGCTTTGAAAGTGTAAGAAGATCCTTAGTACTTTAATTGAAACAGTGGTTGACATTTTCTGGATCCAATATTTGACGCTTATATGTTCATGCTGGACGTTCTTAATCTTTCAACGAAAGTGAACCTCGTGGCAAGAATGAAACATTAACCCTACTTATGTTAGGAAGCCTTTCTTAAGTATTGAGAATTTTTCGTGTTTAAATTCTTAAAGTATTGATTGCTATCACAGAGGTAAGATAAATTGAGGTAAGTTGTTTCAAAGTTTTGTGTGTCAAACATTACCAATATACTGTCACAAAACGTTGTTCTTGTGACAATAACTATTAGAAAATAATTGAAATTATTCCAATTAATCACGTGCGAGTGTGTACCTAGTGGTTACCAGGAATTACTACTTCGCTGTTGCTGACTATATCAATTGAAAATAATAAAGTTTTTGTCTTGAAACTATCGGCTCTTCATTACCGTTGAGTCAGGTATTAATTTGATGCTTAGACAATATTATTTATGTATATTGATAGCTGTCTCAGTTCTCAAAGAATCCAATTTTACCAAATTAAAGAGACAAGAATTAATAACATTACTGACCTCCAGTGGGGTGTCCTCTTGTTGGACTCCGTGGTGGGTGGGGAACACGGGGTTGAAAAGTAAGACCATTCGTATAGCAAATTTAACCCTCCCTTTTATGCCCTCTTCCCCTAGGAAGAGGCGATTTGTTGGTGAAACTGTTGATTTCAAGAGCTTTTTTGGTGGGAATGCGACCGGCGACATTGTCTGGCTTCCTTTTAATGTGATGCATTGAAGAAAGTAAAACCTTTAAATCAGTGAGTTCCTGCCGTCTTGCGAAAACAATTGATGATAATGTTGGTAAGCTGCAGTCTGTCTTGCACCAGCGAAATGGCGAAAGTTTTCTGGAGGCACGTATAGATAAGCAAATTGTATGAATTATATCCATGAAATGAATAGCTGGTTTGAAGCTCAAGGTGAGCACTCACCCCAGCTTGAACGTCTGCAAAGAAGATCAGATCACTATGGGTTTTATAAACTGCGTGTCTGCCAATGTGTGCCGAACCGCCTGCGCTGCTTTAAGTACCACAGATTGGATCAGTGTAAATCATACTGTCGTGTTTGCGTAAATTGTGGTAAGCCGTCTCTCGAGTCGTCACCATACTCGTCACCTCCGAGCTGTGTCAATTGTAAGGAGTGTAATCCTTCCAACTCCAACATATGCACAGAATTTCTGATGAAGAAGGACATCCAAAGATCCGGGTTATGGATAAGGCGTCTTTCCCTGAGGCTAGACGTCGCTACCTCATTAAGCATTCTGTCAGTATGATTAAATCCTTTGCATCAGTGATAAACACTCCGGAACCAGCTACTGCTTCCTTTGTCTGTCAGGTGGATTTCGAGGAAGTACAGAAATCTAGAGTCAGGCATCATTTAATGATCCTTCCACCTTCAAAGAGGAAATTGTGGGGTGTAAAATTATTACACCAACCAAATATAAGGTAAAATAGATTTTACAAAAGTCAACATCTACTTCTCCCACAAAAAAATCTACCTCAACCTCCACAACCAGGAATGGTAGTCTGACGAGGAAATAACTTCTCGAAGTCCATTTCGGACTGGTCCTCGGCAGAGACTTTCTCGCCCCCCAAACTCCCGCAAAGCTGATTCTTTGAAGTCAGATTGTAATCCTGTTGGCTCAACTTTCCGTAGTCACCGACATATTTCCTCGCTTTCACGCTCACCAAGGAGTAGAAATACTGGACTTTCCATGTCCGACAGTGATCCTCTTTCCAGCAGTGATCACGGTGATTCTCCCGGGAAGGGGAACAATGCGAAGAGTGACTTAAATGTCATCCAGAAAAAGTCCAGACATCAAAAAAAGAACAAATATACTCCAGATATGGATCTTCTTTCCTGGAATCTGAATGGTGTTCATGTCCGTTCAGAAGACCTCAAGCTCTTACTGTCCCGTCATGTTCCTCATGTAGTTTGTCTCCAGAAAGTCATCTTTTACCAAAACAATCATTTTTTCCCTCGGGGCGGACTTAGATGACGACTTCCTTGCACACGGTGGCGTCGCTGTGGTCGTAAATGCCCAAGAAGTTCCCTTGCCCCCTTGGATCCTACCCGGTAGGTTTGAATTTCTAAATTATCCAACTTGGATGGGGACTGGGCGGCATATTTCAATGTGGGTTTCATTGGCCGGCACGCAATGCTATCCGCAGCCCTCGATCTTCCAAGGATGCCATTGGGGGCTCCATGACGAGAGACCGTGGCCGAAATGGGACGAATTAACATTGGTGCTAAGTACTTGAAAGTTGTGAAAACTTGGGAATAGGACATCAAGACTGAACTGATCTCTTGAATGAACTCCGAGAGATTTTTATTACTACTGATCGAACAATGTAGTTTGCACCCAGAAAATATCCAGGTTACTCCTACTACAAAGGGGACCTATGGTCTGTCAAGTAGACTAGATCACCGATCTGTACGAGTGTTTGTAATACCTTCCATTTTTTCCGCAGGAGAGATAGTAGGTACTGCTTTTTTCACTTATTCCAAATACTGTGGAGGATTTTATTATGTGATTGAAAATGAAAAGAATTATCTAAAGGATGAAAAAATTCACTCTCAAAAGCATAATGAAATACTCCGAACCAGGTATATAAACGATGAGGGATTAAGGCATTTATGTCATTTGGATCCGAAGTGTTTGCACACAATGGCCTCGAGTGTAAGTATGATTCTGATGAGGTAATAATTGTAATAAAGTGCATGAAATTGAAAGTGTGACTACCTAAATTCCTGCGCAGGTAGTATTTCAAGGATTTTATATTACACTCATAGAGTGCGTTTCCGAAAGGAGTTTTAGGAATATGAAATTTCCATGTAATATTTCTTACGGAAAAGAAATTTTGAATCCCAGTTTGAATTTGTTCATTCTAAGTCTTTCAAGTAACTTTGACTTCCATGAAACGCAGTCTGATTGTCACTGTAAGTTACTTCAGGTCATTATCGTATATATATGAATCTAGGAAAGGTTTGTGTAAATTACGCCTTTGTCAGAGAAGTCGCTATCTCAAAATGGACCATTTTGAAATAAATAATTGCGACGTAACACTTCAACGTGTTCTTTGAACGAAGTAAGAAGATCTTCACCGAGAAAGGTCCAGCATAGTCTAAGCCAATATTTGAGAAGGCACGCGAGACATTTACTCTGGAAGAAGGAAAATCTGCCATGAGTTGAGAGGATTGTTTGACTTAAAATTTATGAAATGACACACTGATATTTTCTTTTTCTCAAGCGTTTTAAACATAGAATCCAAAATTCATGTCGATTTAGGGAAATTAATGCTTGCCCTTCAAAATGCATACTGCTGAGATTAACATTTCTAACGAGTAGATGAGAGTACCAAGAGTTGTACGGGAGAATAATAGGATGCCTTTGTTCATATAAGATATCTATATAAGCCAGCCTTCCCCCTACTCTCAGGACATGTTGGAAATCCACAAAAAGAAATAAACAACATATATCAGCTTTTGAAGGACAAGGTAGATTTTATCCAATGTTTGCAGAACATTCGCATAAAAATGATATTGCACGAGCTTCTCGCAAGTTATTTTCGCCTCGTGATACCAGTTGGGCTGACAGGGCTGGAACCTGGAGAGGTAACCGATTCATCTTTGCTTTACGATTGTTAATGAATCGATGGCAAAAGGAAATAGTACGATACAATCTATTAATGTTTCAAAATCTTGATAGGATATTAATACACCAATTTGATTCAGTTTGCGACAAAGTGATAGAACAGATCTTCTTTTTAAGAATTTTGGTAAAAATGCAAATGAAGGAAGTTTGTTGGGCCATCTTGATTCATCAAAATAAAACCAATTGGGGTCGTGGTTCCTCAGAGTATTATTAACAAACTCTCTAAATATCACCTCCCTGGTTAAAAAATATCAGCTGGTTTGGTGCATGATGGGGTGTGGAGTCAGGTTGCTTTGCTATCAGTCAGGGAGTGAATTATTAGCAACAAAGTGACAAAATTTTAAAGAGCAGTGATTTTATATATAAAGATTTATTGCACTGTCAGAAAATAGATAAGATTTGGTTTTGTTAAGCTGCAATGGTTGTTTAGCTTTATGAAAACGTTCATACAACAATTTCATTGCACATAATTCCAGTCTTGGAATAGAAAGCTCTTGTTCTACTGGAACTAAACGTGACTTAGAACATAACAATGTAGAGTTTACATTATTATGACTGACAGATTGTATGTAAATGACAGCACCCCAGCTTCTAAAATTAGCATCACAAAATCCTATCAAGTTATACTGTTGAGATTCCAAGCATGAAGAAGGTAATTCTTTATTCCTTGCTATAATTTGCAGTACTTTACCCTTCAGAAGGAAGAATTTCTCTTTCGCTTCTTCCTCAGAATTTCTATCTAAAGAGTATATTTTCGCTCTTAAATATAAAAATGTCTCTTGTAACTGTGCTAACCATGTTAAATAGGTTTCTAGCACTTTGGAAGAACATCGTGTCTGTTATATCATTAACAAATGTCTCAATTCTATACATACCTCTCAGGGTGCGTGACATTAAACTTATTAAAGACATGGTGTAAGGAATCTTAGAGCCCTAGAATTAAAACATATTATGAAATGTGAAGCTGATTCTGAGTTCACGTTTTCAGCATCAAGATTAACAGTTAGTAATGATAGTTGTCAGAAAAAAATCAGCAAACTAGCATGAATTGATTAAGGATAAGCTCCTATATAAAAATTATTAAAGTACTAGAAATAGGAATATGAACTTATCGGCTCGAAGTGTCAAAAATGTACAGATATTAAGGGAGAATTTAGTTACGTTTGGGTGTTGCCATAAGAGGTTTCGAAGCACAGAGAGGGTGAATGAGATGGAAGTTGAGAGATAGAAGTACCTACAAAATTATTTAATAAAATGAAATTTCAACTCGAAAAATAAACCATTAAAATAAGAAAGAATTCGAATGATACAAAACTGATTGCTCGGTGAAATCTGGATGAGTTTCTGCGATGAAATTATGTGATTCTCCAAATTCCTGGATGTACAGTCTCGACGGTTTTGGATTGATGTTGATTTGATGATTTAGGTCGAAGTTTAGTTGATGTTGAAGGACTGCTTCCTGATGTTAAAGGAGACGTCTTCTGCTTGAGAACCAGATGACGAGTCAGGTGAGTTAATTACAATGAATCTGAGTAGTCGAAACATGCTTTGTGTCGTCACGCGCCAATCGCCAATCGCCAGCACGTGACGTCACAGTTCATCACGCATCAAACTGAAGATATCGATCGTCTATCATAGTCATAGTCTAGTGGACTTGATACCAGAACGTAAGGCTATTTGAAATTGTTCTTGAATATAACACAATGTGTCATTTTTCAATAGTGGTGATTATTGTGTGATCATATGGTTTTACATGTTCACACAAATTGATGCTTTAGGTAATATTTAGAAGGCAATAGGATTATTGATGTCTTGGATGATATGATTAATGAAAACACATCTTTCTGTCTCATGTAGCAAGTTTCTGTAATTTATTGTTATGATCCAGTTTGCAACGTTATTAGAAAACTTTAATTGAATAAAATACAATTAATACGTTGAAAGAACTGAAACCAGTGGTATAATAATCGGCACGTAATATAGGGAAAATAATGAAAATCAGACAGTATCATTTCTTCAACATAGATGTTGGTAAATCTGATTAATTTTCACCGGACAGAAATTTACATTTTAAATTGCAAAGAATTTTCTTCTCTACTTTTTTTAAAAATTAAGGAAAAAATAAGAAAAAGGATTGTGGGTTTGCTTTGAGTTCGCGTGGATATCTCAATAATTTGTTTTTTATTTGAAATGGATTTTAAAGTCTACTTAGCTAACCTCCTCCAAAATCCAAACGTCTGAATTTCTAAATTGGAGACGGCTTATATAAATATGGTAGTTAAAGTATTTCTTTAATAAAAGATTCGAATAGAGCACTAGAAGACGACCAAAATAGTACAGAGGACCATGCCAGAAATGACCCTTTCACTATAGCATTTTTGTCACTACGCTGCAGGCGGAGAAACGTATATGAGAAAGTATGTGCAATGGTGTTGCACCACTAGTTTATAGTTAATTTCAAGCCACGAGCCTTAGATTTGTTCAATTTACCTTACTGTCATCCGAGTGATTATCGGTAATGAAAATATCTTTTTACTGTTAATGTTTGTATACAACTATGGGATATTCATTAATGTCTCATTTTTCATTCGTGTATCTTTTATCATTATATTTAGTTAAGTAATCTACACTTTTTACAAATAAATTATTTTCAAACAAGATGTAAATTGAAATATTTAAATTATTTGTACTTCATCCTGGCCCGGGGTTTTCTCCATTTTTCCTTCCGGTAGAGGCGGATTTTATATACAGGCTCCTCTCGCAGATGGGCTTCGGTCTATTGTAACATTAAATCTCGAATTCAGAGTTATTTTAATACATACGATTTATAAACAATATATTCCGAATAATCTATAGTTCTATAATATTACATACTAGTGTACTATTTTTTTTTACTATATACAAATTTGTTGGTATTCTGTTGATATTATGACACCTAGCTAAGTATTTGATTATCTGAGGAGTGTGCTGAGATTTTTAATCCGTCTCTGTCATAGGACTCTTGATTGAAATTGTAGGGATGGTTTCTTGCTTGCTTCCGGTGAGTAAATTAGTTTATTGTCCTCCACGTGGTCATACGCTGTTTGTAACTGCCTTTTTTTACAATAAAATTTGTTTATAATTCTTTAACTGTTTGTGCAAAATGTTTGCACGGGATCAGGTAGTATATTTATACTGCTCTATATTCCAAATGGTACTTAGTAGAATTTCTGATGTTTCCAATTTTAGAGATTTTTATTCACCAAAACCGTACAGCTTCTTCTTTTGAAGTGTGAAAAATCTATCAATCATAGAAAATCGAGAAAATTTACTTTCTAAAACTTAGAAACTTTTACGCCTGATGGTATATTGGATTACTTTTTTTAAAATTTCAAAATGATGATTTTAAGGAAAGAGGAGCAAAGGTCTTTCAATACGAATGAAGAGATCTGTCACCAGAGGTACGTTCGGTTTGTGGAATCCATCAATCGATCGCAGAATCGCCTGTTCCTTGCAATCGCAAACGGTGAGAGCATGCGATACTTCGCGAGAGTCATCGGTTGGAAGCGGGGAAATAATCACGAGAAAGGAACAAAGCTCTTTCGAGTAGAAAAAGGGTGATTTGGCAATGAAGTTATTTCAATAATCGATAAACGAATAGGAGAAGATTAAGGGAAAACAAGCAAATGGAATCTCTTTTTGGTTTCAAAATACGGAAACTCTCGTTTTACGTTATTTTCATAGTCAATACTCCCAGGTCAGTGAAATTTCAGTTTCATTTTTAATGATAGTTGAAGACAATGTTATTCGTTTTATGGCTGAACTACAGAATGTTTCATGAGCACTCATATAATAAAAGTGTAACTGTCTTCTCTTGTATTTTTAAACTTTGCCGCCAACTTTGGTGTATCGAAATGAAACGTAGCTCAGTAACAATCAACAATCCAATTATTTAGTTTTAGAAATAAGAGTCAATTACAACATTTTATTTTGTGTTTCTGAAATGACTGCCTTATCATTTTGTATTGATGGGTTTGGTAATATTACTAATGACATTTAATCTCTCTACGACGTAAATTGATACACAAAATGAAGCGGATGTCAGAACTTCGAAGTGCTCTTTTGTTTTTTTCGAACAATAGAGAGAACACATAAATAATTGTTTGGGTCTCCTGCTCACGCTTGAAAGTCCATTGCCTTACTAACTTACGCCAGCACCAGTTTTTGCGTTAGAAAATATTAAAAACTAGTGTTATTCGAAATGATCGTGAACTTCAAAAGTGCTTTGCAGAAACTCTACCCTCTACGATTTTCAAATTGATCAAGCAATTTTCCTGAATATGGAAATATTATTTACTTAATATTATACAATTTCTACGCTTTCACACTATTCTTTCATATGCATCACTTAATCATTTTTTGACAGTTAAGTTGACAATTAATGCTTTTCCTATTTCTTCGATTTTATTACGTTTATGTCTTGATTTTAACTTTCTGTTCTATTTCCCTCAGTTGTCCTCTTTTTCTTTGTGATAAATTGGTTAATTTTTTATCATTTTCTCACCAAACTCTATCAGCATTTTGTTATTATTATTATTTCTCCTATTTCATTAACGTTCACTCTCTCTCTCTCTCTCTCTCTCTTGTCTTGAGATACATTCATTATGATATATTTTTAATTTAGTTATATATTTCTTTCCCTTTTCACAGAAAATATGTCTTTGTTTTCTTATCCTCTTTCATCGCGTTTGCATTGAATCCGCTTTCCTTCCGTTTCTCCATTGCAAGCCCCTATCGATTGAGTACAGCGCGTATGAAGCACTCAAGAATTCAGTGATAGCGGAGCGCGCAGTACCAATTTCCAGTCAGATGCACGAGTGCGCACGCATTTGCAGCACTGTAACGCAACTTCCGCAGCACTCTCTCTCTCTCTCTCTCTCTCTTTCTCCTTCTTTCACTGCGTGAAAACCTATTTCTACGGGTATTGTTAATTGGCTGCGAGACTCCTAGCCCCAAGGGAATCGACTACAAACACGGCTCAGTTGTTTAAATTTTTGTGTACTTATTCTCAGAACTATTAGTGCTGATACTCTTGGGTGATAGATTACTCGTAATTTAACATGTTTACTTTTTATCACAACCCGCGTTGATTTGATGATATACAAAGAAGACTTGTTTTTCAATATTTTATGTTTGAAAACTACAATATACACTAAATGACACTTCTTGGGATGTTGTAGCATCAACCCACCCAGAAAGGCGTCGCCTCGTCCACCAAGGGCATCTATCGTTCGAACTACGGCGGAGAAAGTTTCAAGCCGACAAAAGCAACGCTAGGAAAGAGCGTATGAATACCAGAAGCATCAACCCTCAAGGACCAGTGGCTAGCCATGGCACCATGTGCCAACATTGTGGAAGAGTCTGTGGTTCCAGAATTGGATTACACAGCCATCAAAGAACTTTACCTTTGGAAGACAATCATATGGTATCCAATACTGAGTGATAGGCTGATGATACACTAAATCAACTGAATCGCAAAAATAAGGATAGAATTCTTGGTCGGAGATTTCTTGTTCACCAGAAAAGAAGGAGATCTGGCCAGCATCACGTTCCGATCAATCTGACCTCCTGGATCCAGCATTCATTTACAACTCGCAGTGTTGGCCTCGGGGTCAACCTGGTCGTTGAGGTATATGTAAGAATTCCATGAATTCACCAGGATTCAAAAAACTATCGTCAGCGCACTACAGAGTACATCTCATTGACTCCAACCTAAGAAAATGTATCTTAAATAAGGTAATTAAATTAATATTAAATACACATCAAATTATTTTACTTGAGGAGAATTATTATCTTGTTGAGATGCATTGTCTTAAAGGTCGTCAGATATATCTTTGTTTACTGTGCAGTTGTTTAAGCGCTATCACTTACTTTGTCCACGATATTCTCCCTCCCCCCGTTTTTAAGGAAAGATAAACAATTTCATTTTAACCGTCTAGAACTGGGAATTATAAAAAATTACACCATCCTTGTACACCAATCACTTATCTTTCCTTTGAATTATTTCATTATTTGAGTTATACTTCGTGGAAGTATGCAGAAAATGTCATGTTAATGAAAATTGTCTATATTTTTTGCGACCCCCCACCCCCACACTTTTGATTCCCAATCGCCGCTACTGCATAGAATTCACTTTTGTCAATATAGACGAGTAACAATATACTGTTATTTGCGAATTTGTGGTAAAATGAATTGCAAGTTGGTTCAGAAAGGAACAATAACTACAAAATTGGTTATGACTCATTCAAATTCTTTTACAAATGTATGTTTTATTCACAATACGACCTCACAAGTATGAATATCTTTTGAATCTCGTGAGATCTTATGAATCTTGTATTTAATGAATATAAGACATACATTCAATTTATTCAATCGCTTTGTATAAGAATAATATACAATGACATTCATGAAAAATACGTCGCAACAAATGGTATATTAAGTGTTTCATTCACTTTACAAAACATTATTTGAATTTATTTGATCGAAGTGTTAATGACCAGATTTTTTTTGTCAAATAAGTAAATATTTAAATTAATGTACTTTCTCGCGTATCCCGCCTACCCTCTCTTACAAGTAACCCCTATACATTTTGAGATGATTTTCAAAATTCTGATTTTGTCGAGTAAACTCTTCTTTTTTCCTACCTCTCTCAAACCATTTTTTTCTTTCGTTAATTTATTTCCGGGGAATATTTTACTTCTTTAGATTCATATGTTTACGATCCGTTGAGAACCAAGTGAATTGTGAACGCAGATAACCAAGACTAACATGCTCAACGTCAACAAATTTCGTGGACGGGAAAATATGGTTCTCTGTTCTACAGGGATTACAATAAGTCTCTTCAAAAGAAAGATGCAATTCATCTTGGCTTCAGAGAAATGCATTATCTGTGTTATGTTGCATGTGACTTGCCTAATATTAAAGGCGTGATTTGGTAGAAATTGGTTGAATATACACGGAAAACCTTGATCGTATTTTCACTATTTGTATCAATTTATGAATATGGATCTGGCCAAGCTCACAATACCGTTGATTGTGGAACGATTTATGGTAAAAATTCGTGAATAAAAGACGCAAAACTGTTTTAAACTTTAAGTAGTGTCAATAATTCAAGTTTCCTATGACATATCAAATTTAACGGGAATGCATATGTCCGATAGTAATCATTTCTTGATATTTGTAAACCACGTATAATTTCCTTTCAAATTAATAAGATTAGATTTATATTCTAAATATTAAGATTTAGATTCTAAATTTTTTAAATCAAACTAAAAAAATTACACTAGAATATTCGACCTGCCCTTCCTTCGCAAATTCAACGTATTATAAGAGATCAGAATAAGTGTTTGTTTTTATTTAAGAATAGAGTTTCATTATCATCAAGTTAAGATAACGTATCTTTTTCACGAATGCGTATTACTAAATGATGAATGACAATTTCTCAACAATCAACATTTCATTAAATGTCTGTATAGGTGATCAATTAATTGTGATATAGATGAGCTATTGTGGAGAGTTTAACGAGGATTAAGAGCTCTTACACCCAAGTCGACGACGTGACAGCTGTTGAGATAAAGCAAGTAGACATCGATAGATAAGTATCGATTTGAAAGATATCGCTTCACCTTCTCGTTGGTGTTCGACAAAGGAACGGATAATTCTGTTCAGGTATGCTCACAATGTCCTCACGCCCGCAGGTCTCAGGGATGACTTTATATATCTGTTATCAAATAACTAAAATTAACCGAGGGAGAGATGTTTGGATAGGTCATATTTTGAGACACCATGAACTAGTGCAACTCAGAGGAAGGTTATAATAACAGGGGGTCCTAGATTGGAATACATGAACCAAATTGTGGAAGATATGGGCTGCGGATCGTGCTTAGATTTGAAGGAACTTGCTGATGATCGAAAGATGTTTGTTGAAGTACTGCAAATAAATCCTAGAATTGACACATCAAGAAGAAGGAAAAGGAGAATCAAACATTTATTATATAATGCTTATTATGCACTATGTAAGATATATTACAGTTCTAATTTTTTTCGAAAATTACAGTTCTTTTTTTCCCAATGATAGTGGTAATTTTAACAATTAACCGTTTTAAATACGAGAAAATCCTGCAATAAAAAAATATAAGCGTTCGTGCATAGAATAACTGCCTTCATTCTCTTTGAGATTATTTATATAAGCTTTAATAAAAATTAAATGTGTTATTTCGAAAATGGAAAGTATCATTGTGAACTCAATGTATTTTCAAAAATTCGTTACTTTAAATAAAATCTAAATTCAAATTTAAGAACCTATGTAAATATTACATAATGCTAAAAAATATAATTATCAAATTTTGGTTAATTTTGGTATTTTTTTAAATTATTGGTTGTTTTTTATAACAATTCAGAATCCAGCAATTCTATTTTTGTCCTTTTCCTCTGTCAACTGTGAAATTTTAACTAAACTTTTCGATGAAAATCCATTATAATTAATTATTTACCATTATTACTTATCACACCTACATTAAACAGAAAATTGTAATATAATATCTTAACATTGTATTAATACTTGTAGTAATATTAATGTTATATTCACGAATAAAATAGTTGAATTTTTAGAAACGAACTCATTTTTAGCACTCAAAATATCCATAGCGGAGCACATTCTGTAGTATAAGGTTCGATTCATGTGGTTGACCCAAATACAAGGAATGCCCTCGCTTATCTCAACGCACTTCGTATCACATAATCAGCCTTTGCCCGTCCGCCGTGATGAAATCGGATTCTGAAGGTAAAGTGTTTATCGCAGATAAAGGTCGAACTGTAATGATCCTTTTATCTTCAGAAACTAGCGTCAGCAGCATTCTTTCGATAGCAGTGACTGGTTTTGTGAGTGGAGTTAGCAAGTAAAGTCAACGAAAACTGTTTCTGCTGCGAACGTGATGGTTTTCGTTACGACAGAATTTCTTTCCAATTCGTCATAATGTGAGTACATGTTTGTGTAATCAATATTATGGTTTCGCCACCGACACAGTGAGTTATATTATTGAACAAAATATCATATCTTATTTGGTTTGGGGTAATTTGAAAAGGAAATGAAATATTTGTAGATCACCTTGTGTGTTGACATTATTCTCGTCTACTATCATATTCCAATTTTTCTTAAAAATCGTACAAAATATTTAGACTGTATTTTTATTAATGATCACAACTTTTCAGTTCTTCATGTTTTACTAAAGTCTTTGATGTATTAAAAATCTAAACAGATAGTCAAGGTGGAAAATGATACGTGTAAAAATAATGAAATTTTCTTCTTTTTCACAAACATTTGCAAATAAATCAATCGATACTTCTTTTTTTACTTCTACCTTTTAGTCTATATCATCCGTTTTTTACCATTTATCCCGCAACAAACTACGTAAAATATTTGGTGCAGCGAAGCAAGAGTAACGTTGATTTCTTCCCCAAATCTTCCCCAAACATCAATATTTTCTTAGTAGTTATTATTTTAAATATGTGTATCATAAGTGGTCATTTTATAACTTATTTAATAACCATCGAGAATTTTCAATTAATCTGAACTATTTCCTTTCGTAGGTTCTATCGTAGAAAACCACCGTCTCCATTCGTTGACCGCAAATACCACGCAACCTTAGCTACCCTTTTCTATTTACGAGGACTCAATCATGCAAATCATTTCATGTTTGCCTCAGATGTGGATGGAGTTGGTGTGTTTGGTGACTTCATCTTACTCTTCAGAGAAAACCAATGCGTCACAGCATCTTTCTTCCATATTCTTTCATCCCCTCTCGATGGTGACTCCCCCGTATCTTCAGTGAAGGAAAGACTTCTTTATTATTTCACTTCGTTTCGGAAGGCTGTACGTGCTCTTCCGTGGCTTGAGGAGCAATTTGGAGAAGAAATCCACGACGTGGAGATAATCTGCTACACCGATAACAAACTGGATTCAGAAACTAGCTATTCTAACGCCGATCATTTAGTAGATGCGGGGGGACTTGCTGATAGACTAAATACAGGAGCAAAAGAATGGGAAGTGTTTGAAGAATTGAAGAGATTCTGGGAGTTTCTAGTCGATTTATCGTACAATATTTCAGAAAACACCGATACTAGTTATCTTCAAGAGAGTGTGAATGTATTCAAGAGTATCGTTGGTTCAGAAGAAATTTTATTCCGAGTGGAAAATCTCAAACTCAATTTAACTCTTGAAAGAGTGCGTGTGTTAATGGCCGACATTGGTGGGGAGCTTAATAAGACAGAGTTCAAAGAATTTCTAGAAAAATTTAAAATATTCCACTCTCAGGCTTGTGAAGTGAAATTGATGGAACAAGTAAAGGATGATTTTCTTAAAGTGTGTGGTGCTCAGTACATAGGGCAAAGTAATAACAATAATGAGGAAGAGATTTTAGGAAATAAATTAAATGATATATTTGCGATATTTGTGACAGATATTTTTGAATGGGTTGAAAAAGGTGATGAGTGGCTATCACGTTCATCTCAAATCTGGACCAATGTTATCCATAGTGTTGTGACAACAGTGTGTGATCCAGTTATGAAAGCAGTTAGTGAATGTAGGGCTGAATTTAACGTTGACTCCATTGAATATCTGAGTAATCAAATTCTTGAAAATAAAATCGTTTGCGTTGATGCTCAAAGTAATCACACATTTTTGAATCTCGTAAAGTTACATCAGGTTTTACAAGGATTGGAGTTTTTTATGGTTGATGTAGAATGTATTTTGAAACACAAAAACATCGTTGTCAACGCAATAAAAAGATTTTGGTGTTCTTTGGTGGTTATTGATATCACTGATGCTGTAAAGTCGAACCTCAATATTATAATTCAAGATCTATCTCAATTACTAGCTTTCAATACAGATACGAGACTTATCTTTGTTTCCGGGGATGCTAATGAAATATTAATGCCATGTTTACAAAGTAATGATCTCGTATATGAACGGGTGATTGATATCGTCTCGTGGGTGAGTATGACGCCTCATTTTCAAACTTGGTTTTTGAATAGAAGGGTTATATTTCAAGGCATTGAAACCACTTTAGGTTCTATTCTATCTCCCTATCCTGAGATTTTTAAAGAATTTCATGGGCATTTTCTTTATTCATTGTTACTTCATCAAGACCTCATTATTCTTGGTAGTAATCTCCCTAATGTGAATGATTGCATACCTCGAACGTTGACACGAGCTATAATTTTCAATCCAGCTATTCTAAGGAGCAAGTTTTCCGACACACTGATTGTGATTACTGGTTCCAATATGGATGAAATAATTGAATTCATTCCAGAAGGTGAAAACTGTCATTGTTTTGATTCTAATGAAGATACAGTAGAAACTTTTGAAGGCATTCATATCGTAGTTCTGGAAGAAGGACCATCGGAAGAACTATTTACAAATATGATATATGATGCCAATATGAGTGTTCATTGTTTTCTTTTATCAGGAAACAAGCTGTCTTGGAAATGGTCTTTTGGTGACATGGCGCCTCTAGAACCTCATATTCTCAAAGAGAAACCCGCGAGATTCCATTTCGAATCCGCTTCAACTTCTCCAGAGAAGATCTCCATAATAGTTGGGGAACCTGACACAGGAAAAACAACGTTTCTTTCTGACCTGGCTCAAGACACAAAACTATCACATCCAAGTATGTGGGTGATATGTTTTAATCCATGTCATCACGAGGAGTTCCTCTACAATACTCAATTAGAAGATCCTGAAACGTTGTATCCTCTTTTAAAGGAAGCTGCTACTTATCCTCATCACAGTGCATTCAGTGACATGCTTTTCTATCACTACTGGTTACATGGAAACATCGCTCTCTTCATTGATGGCTTTGAAAATGTTCACCTCCTAACGGAGGAGATCATCAACATGATACATCAAATAAAAAATAATATGAAACACATATTTATCACCTGTACACCCAAGACTATGGATGCATTTGTGGAACGTCTTTCAACTTTTCCATTTGTTCTGCAACCTGTAGATTCAAAAGACCAACGATTATATCTCTTTCAAAAATGGCGAAGTAAACTTGCCGATGAGAAGCAATTGAACGTATATGTGGAAGCCATGCTTTTGTTACTACGAAATTCCATCAACGAGGAGGATAAGAAGTTGTGCAGTCTTCCATTTCTAACTACCTTAGCTGCAACTGCTTATGACAACGAAGTAAATTTATTTGCTCAATCTGAAACCATTGCAGTTCCACAGAAAGTAAATATTGTTCATTTGTACGACAAGTATGTTGAAACACAGTGCTATGAATTTCTTACATCCTTAGTGGATGAAGGATCCGTCACTCAACAGTGGTTTATAGAGAAAAGACATGCACTTTTAGACACATACAAAATCCTATCTGTCATGTTACTTCTGACAAAAGATGATTTGAAACTTATCGATCCTTCCCAATACGACACAAGTAAAGACTTGACAGGACTGAAACAAATCGTGGGGAGAGGAAGTTTGGTTATATTTGTGGGAGATACGCCAGAGTTTATTCACAAAACTCTGACGGAGTACTTTTTAGGTGTGTGGATGGCTGACTCATACTCAACTGTTAGAGAATTTATCGAACAACGGTTCTTGGATACCAGGTACACAGCAGCGCGTATCTGGATGGATCGCGTGCTGTGTTGTCAATACGGTCTTCATTGTGCGGCGTTAGCAGGAGATGAAGCAGCCATAGGGGAACTTCTGAGTAAGGTGCAGTATTCATTTGTTTCTTTTATTATTTTACCACTCAAAATTTATTTCTATGTCGAGAAGTCAATGTGCATTGCTAAACATTCAGAATGAAAAACGCGTAAGGGTTCCAATTTATTCAATGCTGAAAAATTCCTGGAAAATAGAATTTGAAATTACGAAAAATGGCAAAAAATCTTATTATGTTTTTAATGTATAATCTCTTCACATATTTAAACTTTTACAATACAACAATCAAATTTATATTTTATTCCTTTTTAATCCAAACTTTTTACAATATATTTCATGGACTGAACTGTTTCCGAAAGTAAGAACTAATACATGATTCACCACAGCTTTTAATACTATTCTCTCTAGACTAAGTGGGATGGATGTTGACAATTCAAAGTAACTAAATAGCTGAAGGTACGTAATTAAAATAGGTACTTAATGTGTTTAAGACTTAATTCGTATAAACTCATAGGAATATGACTCAAATCCTGGAAACGAGATTTAAATTGAAAAGTGTAGGATTTTATATAAGTTAATATGTGTATAGCTGTTTCTTACGAAGATATTGTAACACATCTTATTGGATGTAAGGAGTATAGAAATTATGAGTCTATTTCGACTAGGTACTGAAGTAACTGTGTGTATATGCAAGTTAAAATGTTCGTTCAGAGTGTTTTCATATCACGGACGATAATCTCATGAGCTGACAGGGATTTAATTGATTTATTTGTACGAATGAAACATTCAGATGTATCAGGCGAGACCCACAAGCAAAGATTATTCCGATTGATTTACTTTGTGTTTCAATTCATTAAGTGTTAACTAATTGTTGTTGTATTTGTATCCCACGCTGTGATGCACGAAGTATCGGATGCAATATCATTTCTAAAAGGGTTGTGGAAATATACAACGTACTTAATCAGTCTGAACATTAACAACACATGAAAGTTAGTAAACATAGAAATCTCTTAGATTGCGGTGAACCTCACCGCCAGGTAACAGATTAATCATGTTACGTCAAATGAAAATGGTAGACGGGACCGGGATTCGAACCCGGGACCTTGAGCTCTACGCGCTCATGCGCTTACCGACTGATGTTTGTGAACCAGAAATGGAAAATGCTACCCAAATAAAGTACTTCCTATGGGAGTCGCCTCAGATGAGGAATCTAGTCTCTACGAGACCACCTCAGAGGTCTTTGGGTTTCACAAGTTGAATGAGAATGATAGACGGACCCGAGAAGCGAACGGGATGGCGCAGTCGGTAAGCGCATGAGCGCGTAGAGCTCAAGGTCCCGGGTTCGAATCCCGGTCCCGTCTACCATTTTCATTCGACGTAACATGATTAATCTGTTACCTGGCGGTGAGGTTCACCGCAATCTAAGAGATTTCTATGTTTGTGAACCAGAAATGGAAAATGCTACCCAAATAAAGTACTTCCTATGGGAGTCGCCTCAGATGAGGAATCTAGTCTCTACGAGACCACCTCAGAGGTCTTTGGGTTTCACAAGTTGAATGAGAATGATAGACGGACCCGAGAAGCGAACGGGATGGCGCAGTCGGTAAGCGCATGAGCGCGTAGAGCTCAAGGTCCCGGGTTCGAATCCCGGTCCCGTCTACCATTTTCATTCGACGTAACATGATTAATGAAAGTTAGTGTTAAATATTAAGGTTCTTACAGTATTTTTCTTAGTTTTTTTATATTATTACTGGTATATTTTGTTGAAAATGTTACGTGTTATTTGATTGACGTTAATCATTTACTTTTATACTTATTCATTCGTGACAATTTCCATAAATTCGAAGTAACTGTGTAAAATTAATATTTGTTACTGATGAAATGGGTCTGAGTTTCTCAAAATGTGTTCCCTATCCGTTCTTCCTTTTAACTACACCGTTTGTTAACTTACAAGAATCTAAGGAGACACAAAAAGTTGGTATATATCAACCAATGAGCATAATTAAAAAACAAAACAATTAATACTTTCATATAAATTGATTCAGTGTTACCAAAACAATTTTCTTTGTTAAATATAAAAAAGTGCTTCCCATTAAATAAATAATATCTTATTTATTATTTCTTTCAACACTGAATTTATGGTTACAAATGAGTTTTTCCAGGTGAGTACTCCGTGTTGCCTGGTCGTTTACGATGAAATGCAGGAATGTTCTTAAATTTTTCACTCGCTAAACACAGCAGCTTCAAAACGATGAATAACTTATTGTTCTCCTCCTAGAATTGATTCACGCAAATTATCGAAGGTCGAAACTGTAAACCCTGATGTATTGTTTACTTTTCCTGGTGTTCAGATCAATTTAGGTTCCTTTTGAATCTTAAACGCCTTTAGTGTGTACGTACCAAGACATGCGTTTCAGTGAATCAGTGCAGACTTGGTTGTGACGGTCACCTCACCATTGCAGAATGTAACACACCACCTCTCCTGTAAACTGATCGTCAAGTTATAGTTTGTTCACAAGACATTATCTATACATCAACTAAGTTTCTATTAATTCCCAATCTTATGTTACATAATTACTTCTTATACTTTACACTTCGATTATAAATATCCTTAAAAGAGGTCTTCAAAATGTAGATCAATTCATTAACTTTTTTATTTCGTAGTACTCAGTTGATTTATCTTTTATTTGTTATAAGAGTCAACAGTATTATTATACAACAATGGATATCCCATTAACAAATCATATTTTTTACTTAAATTGTTTAGCTTTCTACAGTTTATAAAAAAAACTCAAAGTTATTGAATTTAGAGGCACTTCATTAATTCTTTTTTTAAAAGACATGTCATTAAATTGTTCCAAAAACAGTAATACTGACTCAAATGTAGAAGAGTCAGTTTTAAATTATCAGATAGCTCTTTCCACATCTATGTATGTGCTGAGATAATATGGTGTGCCGCAGGGTGCTGACATCAATGCGTTTGACAGTGGCGGACGTACGCCATTGCACTTGGCCGCGTCTCATGATCATCCACACATTGTGCGCTTGCTGCTGCGAGCAGGGGCAGACATTTCTCAGGCAGATTTGGTACTTGGTTGGAGACCTCTCAAGTGTGTACATTTATTCATTCACTTCTCTATTTCTAAGAAAATATGATCATTCATTTATTCAGTCTTATAATTTTATTTCCCCGTAGCACATTAATGAATATATTTTAGTTAGATACAGATTAATTTATATTAAAATGTATAAACATAAAGTATGAATGAAAACAAATTAAATAAAACAATGAAAGTGGATGGTGGGTATTACCATTTGTAAATGGCGACAAAAAAATAATATTCATATGAAATATAATATAATGATATGTTAACTAAATGATGGAAAATAATTTTACCGAAATTTCTTCTTTCCGGCATTTTGACTTTCTCTTCCACTTTACGAAAGTATTTAATGCAAAATGGTATCGTTTCATTTTACGTTACGTAGGTTTCAATATTTCAAGTTAATTAACGATACTCACCTCCTTTGCCCCAAAATTTTCATAGTTATACACCGCTGTTTAATTTATGTCAGTTAAAATGAATAAAATATTTTTCGGATAATTCTTTAAACCATTCTTTTTTTATTGTGACTAAATATACATTTTGAGGCAATATTATGCGAAGAAGAAATGAAACGTAAAGTTTTGATAGTGTTACCGTTAATGTAAATAAACGTACATCGACACACTTGTCACAATTCTGAGAGAACGTCTCATTCCGTCCCTAAAACTTTCTACGTTTCGCAGTTGAAGATTGATTTCACTTTCTAAAATAATTCTTCGCTTCAATAGAAATGAGTTTCTTACAAGTTCTATAAAAGTCTTAGAATCCAGAAGTAACACTTTATTGATTTTTACAGTTATATTGTCAACGTTTCAACGCTGCATCATATTCAGGGCCACTGCATTTCCCATTATTCCACCCAAAATTGATATCCTTAAAATTTCAAACCATTAAAAACATTAATAACAGTGAACAACATAATATTTGGTGAAATACGAACACCTTGTCCACAACCATAACATAGTTGTAATCATGTTGCCGTGATGAATGGTTTTGGACAAGAACTTATTTCACCAAATATTATGTTGTTCACTGTTATTAATGTTTTTAATGGTTTAAAATTTTAAGGATATTAATTTTGGATGGAATAATTAGTACACTTTGAACTGCAGTGACCCTGAAAGCGTCGAAACGTTGACCATATAACTGTGAAAATCAATAAAGTGTTACTTCTGGATTCCAAGGTTTTTATTTTGTTTTTGGTTGTTATGAATCAAGTCTGAATAACTATCAAGATAGAGTGATTGTCTAGAATAATATGAGCATATTTGGTGTCCTCTAAAATACCTCAAGATAATCAGTGTTAGAACTAAGTGTATTATTGTTTAGATTTAAATCGTGGAAAATAATTCTTTTCTATTCCCTATACCAACTTGTTTTTACTAAAATAAAATTAAAGGAAATACTACACTACCGTACCAACTTTTTTACGAAAACCAGTAAGTACCATACTTATTTCGTTGAAATCTTCTCAAGAAAATGAGAACAAATTTTGAAAATGTATTTTATTTTTTATAAGTGAATGAAAATACGCGATTTTCGAAATTTTATGTAATTGAAATAGTGGAAACGAAGAAACGAGTTATTTTCGTTATTGAAGTTCGATAGAAATCAAGATTCATTTTACAATCTGTATTGTGAGAATGACCTAGTATTCTCCATAACATAATTGGTGAAACGACGACTCATTGCAGGTATGCTGATATTCTCCGAGCGTGGGCTTCAATGAACATCCTCCTCGAAGCATCGACGAGTAAAACTATCAAAATAGATATGGTGTGCACTAACAGGATACTAGAGAACGACGCCATGTTGAACTCCCTACTCATTACAGCATGTCAGAAAGGATTCATTCATGTGATGGACTACCTTCATAAGCAAGGTGTCGATGTGAGGAAGGTACGTGAGTTTTCATTCCAGTACTTTCGTTGGGTTTGTGAGATCTACTGACAGTAGTGTTGTAGGGGGAGTGTCTTCGTACAAGTAGCTTTCATGTGAGTCCTACCTTATATAAGCCCCTATATTATATTGTTGTGGTTGCGGGAACTAGAATTCCCACTCACCTCTACTGGTCGAACAGCCTTAATGTTATGAAATTCAATTACTATAAGAAGTGAAATGAATGAGAAAATACCCAAAATAGGAAAAAATTAACCAAGAGTACCTTTTCCTCGTACGAAGAAAAAAATCCTCGTACGACAAACTTTGAAAGCATTGATATAAACGTACTCATGTTTCTCGGTAGACGCATATATCTACGCCAGGCTGAGCCCCCTGCATGTGAGCTTGCAAGGGTGCATCCCTAAATGGGGGTTTTGGGGGTAAAAGCCTTAGCCAGTGAAGCGAGTCACTTGTAAAGTGTGAACTAGGATAATTGTTATTTTTATTCCTATTACCAGTCAATATTTTTAGAAAAATACTCCTGCTACCAGTCTTTCCCAAAGGCAATGCTCACAGATTCAAGGTTATGTGCTTAGATCGAGTGACAGCACTGGATTTAGTGGATGAGTTTTTGCGTTCGGCTAAAATAGTAAAAATACTATTATATTCAAAATAATACAAAGAAAGAGGTAGATAAGAAAGGAAAAGGGAAATATTATAAGTTGAAAAGAGTAGGTGAATAATTCCCTCTTCAACAGTATTTCGCAGAAAGATTAATCGAGAA
The DNA here is from genome assembly GCA_002313205.1 of Laupala kohalensis. Taxonomy (NCBI): domain Eukaryota; kingdom Metazoa; phylum Arthropoda; class Insecta; order Orthoptera; family Trigonidiidae; genus Laupala; species Laupala kohalensis. The sequence goes on along the minus strand of NNCF01127140.1, from coordinate 626,145 downwards.
AAAGTCATGAGGTGAAGAAACAAATAAAAATAGGACAAGAAATTGCTAATGTTCCTGTTTTGTAGAACACGGTTTTAAAAGTTTGGTTTGTGCAAGTTTTAGCATCAATGAATAGTAATACGATGATGAAGCAAGATGATGTTTGTGATGTCTTGTTTACACATTTCGTGGAACACTTTCTGTGTATTAAAATTTTATGTATTTATTTAAATTCAGCTTAAATACAAGTTAATATACAATATTATGAATATTAAATATAGCAACTTGCATCTCACAGCGGTAAACGAAGTTCCCTGTGCGTGAGACTAAACTTACAAACTAAAATATAGAGTTAAAAAATAAAAATACAATAAAATAAAATAAAAGTAGAAGAGAAATATATACATAAATAACAATATTGTACGCAGATACTTAATATCTGCGTACAAGTCTGCGATATCTAGTGAATGTATAGTTGTTACAAGTTTTATAGCTATAGTACAAAATAAATGAAATTTGATTGTATCCATGTTTTCGGTTTCGTACGTGTAAATTTTTTAGCAGGATCCATCGTTGTATTCTTTAGACAGGCTATTATATAGCTTGATAGCGTTAATGTAATTACTTTTGTCGCTTACAGTGTTGGTAATTTTAGGAAGTTGAATTGATTTGTTTCTGGTTTTACTACTTGACTTGTTAAATTTATCTTTATGAGTATTAAAATATATCAGAGATTCATATAAAATATTCATATTTATTCATATTGTACAGATTATTATTTATTTATAAATATTAAATATTTGCAAATATATTTTAAACGATGTATATGTCGTCTTAGTAATGATGATATAATTCTCAAATCCAACTTATAAGCTCCATCAAACACCCAACAAAGCTACACGTGTCCTAGGTGATCGACTTCGAAGGCTCAACGGCGTTACACGTGGCTGCCGAGAGCGGACAGACTGAGCTGGTGAATTATCTGCTGAGCCGGGAGTTGGAGGTGGAGACTGAAGGCAAGATCTGCCACAACGTGCTACGAATCCTCAAAATGGGGCTGAATCGTGGGAAGCCTGATATCAACATAACGCGTAATGATGGATCCACGGCGGTGTTGTTGGCAGCACGAGAAGGACAAGCTGTCACACTCAAGGTAACGATGAATTTCATATTCATTTAATTTATCATTCTCACTTTGGCTCGTAAAAGACGCTGTCCCTTCCTTTCCAACGAATAAGGTTTTCTTGCTATTTACCTTTTTGAACCCTATATCAGTAAGCACAGTGGGCTCCCTGTGCTCCGTCCTCGTTCGGCTGCCAGGATCGTTCGGGTAGACTCAAGTGCACTCAGTCATACAGCAATAGATGTCTCCAAGGAGACTTTATCCAGGAGTGCAAATTACGTAAGGGGGTGGCGTAGGGTTCCATATGTACGAAAAACGTTATCAGTTGGGAAGTGTAAACCCGTCATCAACGCCGTCAGACGGTGGAACTATTTTGACAGGTTAAATGACACGACGCACCGAAGTCCGAAACTCGGAGGAAGCCATCGATACGACGCTCATATGTATAAGGTCGCTACTGAAAATTTGACATATAAAGCCAGAGATTGGTTTTTCAACGTCATAAATATTTATAATCTAAGAACAGTGTGAAAAAGTAATTATTGATAATAATAATTTAGTAAAATATTAATAATAAATTCCTTATTGGTAAGCAAGAAAAAACATATTTATTTATACTTAAAACATTCAAGTAAGTGCATCAGGGTAATCGTTAGCCCTACAAACTTGTCGGATCATGCTGAAGAAAGCTTTGTTAAAAAATTATGTTTTACAAATATCTGATAGATTATTTCTTATCATATTTGTGACAACGAAAAACTCTTTTTTTACACTTTTCTAAATTTGAAAACATTAATTCAAAATGTGTATTAATACATTATTGCAAATTGATGAGTAGCAATCATTTTTTATGTAATTGTCTCATAAGAAAAATATGACTAATCTAAAATATCACAATTTTAATATTTTTGGATTTAATAACCCCTTCAATTAATTTTTAACAACACAATGATTGATTATGTTAAAGTAGCTTCCGTTTCCAAAATTTATAGTTTGATTACTAGAGACATCGCCTGTGATATTTTGGTCGCCTGCTGCAACAACCAAGTAACTGTGAATTAGGAAAAAAGAAGAAAAAAACGCTGGAGGTTAAGAAATGAAAGACATCGGCAGAAACATCAACTGGATAATACAGTAGACACTAATACGAAATAATTGGGATCACTTCCTGTTCGGATTAACGAAAATTCCGATTATCCGAAATTCCGATATACATAGAAAGCTAAATAGTTTTGGAAATGAAATGCGAACTTTTATGTAATATTTAGATGTATCTATTTATATTTATGTAATAATTAAATGCAATTTTACTTGACCGATTTATTCAGAAGCAACAAAAAGAGATTATAACCCCTCTTTCCTTAAAATAATATATTTCCTTATGTACGAAATTACCCTTTTCTTGTCAACTCTTTTACTGACGTCATGTTTATGGGACGTTGGAGTAATATTGCTTCATCATCTAGATTAATATTACTTCGTCAGGGAAGTGTAACAAATTTCTTCACCCCAGATGTATAATCAGGTTGTTAAAAAGTTTACATACATTATTTGCATGTGATTTCTGAATTGTTTTATGGTTTTTTTTTAGTGAAGAATAATATGAATGCTGAAAGAATTTTAGTTTATTATTATTATTATTAATTTCACAATTTTTTTAATACGAATGTTACTGTGTCTTTAATGTAATTATCATTATGGTGTTTCGCTTCTCCTCACTACACTACTCCAAATGAGCGACATTTTTGCACCGCTTGAGCGATGTAAAGTGCTTGAATTACCTATGACTGGCAGGTGTTGCTGGAGTGTGGCGCTGCAGTGGATCATCGGAAGTTGGATGGGTCGACAGCAATGCACGCAGCCGTGGCAGAAAACCGCACTGAGTCGGTGCGAGTGCTACTGCAGGCAGGTGCTGGTCCCAATGGAGACGACGACGATGGCACAGCACCTCTTCATGCCGCCGCTGCTGAAGGACACGCTGGTCTGGTGTGTGCTTCCTTGTTTTTCTTCTTTGCTGCAGGCGACCTAGTTAATTGTTCAGAGAAGTCGTCTAGTGAACATATGAAACTCATTATTTATTTCTCAGTATTACGTCCCACCCACGGAGATGAGTCAAATATATCTATAAGGGACATAGGTTGCAGTGGTGGCTGGTAAAATAACTTCTGTGGATGCACTGGCGTACCTAGTCGGGGACGTGGAGTGTGGTCCATCCAGAGTCACTCTTATTTTTGTACGTCTTGAAACGGACGGACGGACGGGAGGTCACCAATAAGACTTCCTCACCGTGCCTAATGAACTATAGATATGCTTCTCTTTGGAAGTGGGACGTTGTGAGTTCGAATGTGAAGGAGACAAATCGTTCTCACATATCACCAATAACATTCTCTGAAAAAAAACGAAGAACGCAACTACTGTGTTAAAAATCAATTTTATTTCTTTCAATTTAATCCACTTCTCGTAACAAAATACAAATATAAATATCATATTTCATCATACAAGTAACACTAAAACTCTTTCCATCCCGTCCTTAAAATTCATGCCATCATGTTCTAGGTATACACGTCAGACGTGCACAATAATTTTACGTAAGACTAACATTTTTGTTAAGTGAAATTGAGAGATTCTTCCGTACCATCCGAGAGGTCACTTAGTATGGGATCATATTTTTGTCTTCTCCGCTATAAAATGACTGTGTTACTTACCCTTCTTTCATGCTTGTTGTTTGTTTAGAAGAAAATAAAATATAGTAGAGTATAAAATTATACAGCTATATTTTATTATTAAAATACTAAAGTATTTTAGTATTAAAAGAATGAAACTGAAAGGAGAAGTAAGAATCGGAGCATGAAAATGATATGAAAATAAAACTTCTTCCTATTCATCAATTTGTTCCATTCCGAATCAAAACATATCTCATTAATATCATAGTAAATATTGTGGCACGTCATTATGCCATGTCACTTTCCCACATTGTTAATATTAATACAGGAAAGGTAGGCAAATTGTAGTCCTAGGACTTCCACACAGCATATAATAGTTCACGAATAGATTGGTGTTCTTGTGTACATAACTGATCTTTTGTGGACACATGGCCAGCCGCATTACTGCCTTGGGATAAATCGTGATACATACTTTTAGTATAAATTATTCTAATTTATTAACATAAGAAACTATGTTGAAGGAAAGAAGTAGCTTTATCAGTTGGTGCAAATAAAAACGTGAATGACGGTTGGGAACGAAGATATACATATTGTGTTAATAAATAATAAGGAAAAATGATGTTGAGGGAGAATCATGGAATGCTCTCCTCGTATTTAGAGGTTCGTGTTAAAAGAAATAACAAATTGACTATTACAAATACAACTATTACACGTGTAACACAAACAAATACAACTGTATTTTTTAACCATCAGCAACCTGTAGTTGATGGTTATAGAAAGAAACAGTACATTAAATTAATTTTACTTACTGAAAAATTTAATTAACTTTACATCACCATCAGTTCATATGATGTACTTATTTTACATCTTCCATTGTACTTATTTTACATCCAAAGCGGCTTTGAAGCGTGTGAGGTACAAAAACAAAAGAGTTCACCAAAATACATGCATATAGGTGGTATTATATATTAAACACAAATACAGTAACTCAGAAACTTAATATACTAATTGATTCAATGTTATTGACCCCGTAATCCATAATAAATACTGATTATTGAGAAGAGGTCTAGGATAGTAAAACACTTCTATACGGCCAACGTTTCGGAAACTTATATTTCTCTTATGAAATAATCGGTATTTATTATTAATATGTTAAATATACTGAAAATAATAAATACTAGGAAACAATGGAAGTAAGGAGGTTGATATCATTGCCGAAGCCAGTATTTAGCCTTTGATTTGAAAGTGTTATATTCTTTAATATTTGTTGACAAAAGTTTAAAACATTTGGGTTCTAAAAAAGACGTATGTTTTGGATAAAAATTATTTCTTTACCCGCAGTTTAATAAATACCTGTTGTGTTGTAGTACAACAGTTCAACAGTTTAGTGCATCTATTACCGCTAATTTTGTAAAAAGTTTCAGAAAAATAAATACGTTTTTTATTGACAAAATCCATAATTGTTTGAAGAGATCGGTACGTTCTCTCCAGTGCTTAAAAATAATAATTCTAAAAAGAATTTTTGTGTTACGTGTACTGAACAGTTTCCGCTAGGAGTGAAAAAATTCTACAGTTATATTGAACTGACTTTAAAAAAAATAAAAAACCTATTCACATTAGATGTGATTGTGTGTCAGGTGCGCCTTCTCCTTGAGTACGGAGCGGAGGTGGTGGCTGTGGATAAGAGTCATGCCACTCCTTTGCATTGGGCGTCGGCGGGGGGACATCTTCGCTGTGCCGAAGCCCTCGTCAGCGAAGGAGCTGTTGTCAACGCTAAGGTATGTGGATGTATTCCTTTTCTTCGCTTTTAAAATAGAGAATTTCATTTAACAACCGTTTATAATATCCCGTTTCACACGCATCATATTCAGTTCTGCGAATCAATATAGCATACAATAATGCGGAATAAAATATTTAATACACTATGTTACGAAGAAAAATATCAGTGTCTGGACAATTTGTGGGAAAGGAGAGGAAATAAAACTTAAACAGGTGTACAAATGTGTTATTTTTCCCTCGATTCGTTTATTTTTCTACTTTGTCTCATAACTGTCTCATTCAGAAACTAATGCTCCTAACCATCTTCACTTCTACTTTTTAAGGTGTAATCCACGTCACTCAATATTGAGAATTTTTTATCATTTTTTTACCATAGAGTTCGTTGTAACACAGCGTAATTTATGTTACAATTCTGGATTAACACAAGTATGTTCTTTTTACGCGCCTATGCAGTATCTAAAACAGGATTTGGTGTAGATTTTGACCTAAGGAGAAAGGAAACTGCTCATTTAATTTACATTTTATCCGTACCACAAACTACTAAACGGGAGGGAAAATTGAGGCTGAAGGCAATAAATTTTTATAAACAAAACTGTATTAAAACTAAAATATCACTGAATAAGTCAATTTCCAAAAATTATCGGCAGGAAATAAAAGTACACCAATTTTTTTTTACATTAGAAACAAATGGAAAAAAGAAACAAGTGAGCTAGTGAGGACCATAAGAGAACATATGTAATTATTTTTGAAGCCAATATAAAGAATTACATCCGAAGACAAACTGATATCTTTATTATATGGATGCCATCACCGAAATATTTGTTAATAAGGAATATGCGAAGCGTTGGATGACAACACTTTGGCCTTTTATTCCAAATTATTGATCCGATATTTAATGTGTATCAAAATTATATAACTTCAAAATCGATGGTGACTCTCTGAAACTCGTGTACTGATTGGGTGAGATACACATGCGATACAACTCACTAGCAAATTCGTGAAGTCATTTCTTTACAATTAAATTTTTGAAATCGTAAACACGACGTGAGAATTAATGAAACGTTTTACTCTATTCTCAGTTTTTATTGTTTTTAGTCGAGTAAATATGTTGAGGAAGATTAAAGGGTACATTCAATACTCTCACTTTTAATTTCAAAAAGTAATGCTCCTTGTGGTACAGAGTCCATTATTACGTCAATTCATCTAAAGAAAATATCAGAGAATTATTATATTACAATACGGCCAATAATAAGTTTCCTTGATTTTTCGTGGATAAGTCAATAAATAAGTCGCAAAACTGAATAGGGGCAATAATAACCAAAGTAACTTCCTGACATTTACTTAACTTTCGACATAATCATCCTGTACATTCGGACACTTAACCCATCTCTTTACCAAGTCATTGAAAGCCGGTGACAAAGAAGTCTTTTGGTTGCTGTCGCAGCCAACGAGTAACTCTTGGATTACAGAATCATCAGTTTGAAAGTGACCGCCACCCAAATTTTTAGGGGGTCCAAACAGATGAAAATCACTGGGGTTTAAGTCAGAGCTGCACGGTGGATGTTCCAAGCGTTCTCAACGAAATGTTGGTTACAACACCTGCGTATGTCTTGATGTGTGAGGGCGGAGCGATACCCATCTCTAATGTTTTTCCTTCTCTTATTAACTTTCTGGATCCAATTGAACATAGTTTTCTCTGAGAAACAGTTGTCAGCATACAAGGGATGCATTTCGCGATGAACTTTTTTGTGGACAGTCCTTTGGTCCATAAGAAACGCACATTTGTTCTTTTCGTGTATACTCATTCATCTCCACCGCAATCGTGCATTAGCTGCCTCTGTCTGACTGCGTGCCTACGAGATGTAACGCATCTTATACGACAAGCATACATATAATGCCATCTGCTGGCAAAAAAATGAACTCGTACTTTAAAACGGTATAAGGGAAGCTACATTTGCGACTTATATATTGACTTGCCCCCGTACTTCTTTCCCAAATACTTTGAATTTAGCTTTCCATGACTAGAATTTCCTCACTCTATATTTCACAGTACAAGGAAAGAATTGCTCCCTTCCTAGAGAATTAAATTAAAAGAAATAATTATTAATTAATTGTATTCCATGTATCGTCAGGATGAACATCTTCGAACTCCTTTGCACTGGGCCGCCATCGAAGGACAAAGTGCACTAGTTCGCTTCCTCTTGCAACGTGGTGCCGAGCCCAAGATGGTAGCACGAGATGGTGGCACGGCGGTGCACTTTGCAGCCGGGGAAAATCGTCCCGGCACACTGTCAGCCTTCCAACGGCAGGGTGTCGACCTCAACCTCGTGAGCCCCGATGGGTCCACCCCTCTCCATTGGGCGAGTCACCGTGGACGCGGCCCTGCAGTCACGCGATTGCTGGAAATGGGAGCAGACAGGGATGTGGCGAATCACGAAGGTAACATTAAATCACACTGAGTCAACAGTTTGGCATTTGTCTCAGAAAGGGGACGGAAAGTGACGAATACGTTGCACCCACCCTTCACTTAATCGAGTTGTGTATCTCGAATTTATTGTCTCGAGGGATTTCTAGTACTCTGGACCATTTACATAGAGAAGGAAGGTGATTATAAAGTAGGCTACATACAAGATCTTAGTTCGGACATAAACAACTTTCTCTCTCTACTCTGCACAAATCTTCTTCAATACAAGAAATTTCCAGAAGGTATGTGAGGAGATGTCTGTAACCTGTCCTACGTCTATCCGATGTCAATATGTTTTCATTTCGTTTGTTCTAACTGATGTTTACGTACTCTCCTAGGCCATTTCAATTTCTTGTAAAATTAATCGTGTTATTAAATGTGACGCTTTTATTTAAGTGAAAAAGAAATTTCTCGGTTCTTATGAGCAAATACCTTATTGTCAAGTGAATATACAAGTTAAAATAAGCGTACATTAGTGTGAGAAAAATGAAAATCCGATTTCCACCGTCCAGCCTAGGCATTGAGTCCGTGTCACCAAACGCTGCAGTGACAATCTCGTCTTTTCATACTATGAACGCGACATTTAACTAATATACGAATACGATTATCTCGAACCTCTCTGCATCGCAATTGTACAAGTGATAAGTGATGATACTAAAGAAGATACTTTGTAATATTATAACTGAGTACGTATTCAATTTGCAAAAAGTGTGGGGTAAGGAAGAGTAAATTGAGAGTCTTCGTTTCCTCTGCTGAATAATGTGAGCTTAAACAAGTAACAATAGCTCACGAAATCAAATCAATAAGGAATAGGTGACACAACCGCTTACTTCGTTGCCCACGTTGATCAGTTGAGTGGCGATTTTTTTATTGTAGAATTTGTAAGTGAGAAATGTACCGTGCCATTGACGGTTATCTACATGGGACATGGGGTAGAAGGTGGGTGGTAGAGCTATTGTTAGTAGTTGGACCACTTAGCTCGATTCGCCAACAATTTGGCCCGCGTTGAGATGTTAGGAGTAGTTCCTAATACTAAGAGTTAGAGATACTAGGAGAAGGAAATAGATAGCAGAAGGAGGGTTCATTTTTCATTTATATATATATATATATATATATAGAGACATTGAAGTGAAAAGCTACAATTTTTTTCTGGCCCACTGGGAATTGTACCAGGAGTGTCCAGGTGACGAGCAAACATGCTAGTCCCTTAGCCACCGGAGGGGCCAGTATTGATTTGTTACTCAGTTGAGCTGTGTGACGGCCATAATCCACAAAGAAGTGAATTGGGTGGACACTTATATTGGCGATATCAGTTTGTAGTAAAGTTTTAGCTTACTTGCTCGACCACACTGGTGCAAAATGGTGGCATGCAATATTTGTTCATGGAGATCCATCAGTTAACAAACGACTGCTTAAGACTATCCATGACTTACTTTTCTCAACGATACGGTTCCAGCTAGCAGTCCTTCCCTCAGCCGTCAATCGTCTGTGATCTGCATCGTTCCAGAAATGCTGTCATCACCTGTCCGACATGTTCAATCCACCATCACGTAGACTACCTTAACGTGATGCTTGGAAAGACGAGTAGATATCACTCCATTTTTTCATACGAAACGTTCATTCATACATTGTATTGGAAATTTAGAATTTCTTCCATGTTGCTTAGTGACGAGGACCGTCATCGTTTCCTACGAGACTAGAAATATCTTATTTCTACTCGTAAAAGATCATTTCTGTAAACACCCCTGTTATTCCCATCAGACTAAACAAATCGCCAAAATGAGGTACTGTTACAATTATTATTATTATTATTATTATTATTATTATTATTATTATTATTATTATCATTATCATCATCATCATCATCGTTATGGAATTTAGACTATCGTAATCTTGCATTTGAACCATGAGTTGTTTCTTTCTTAATTTGCTATAAAATGCAAAATAATTTCAAATTGCAAAGTCAGTTTTTGAATGGTAACCGAGGGGACATTGCCTACCACCTGGAAGCATTGGAAGAAAGAAAATATATGTTACCGAACACTATTTTTGTATGTGTGTGGGTTGTAGGTATGCGCTTGAAAAAAAAATTAATTTTTTACTGAGCTAAGCGAATTTTGGCAAGCACTGGAAACTGCTAATCTGGAGTTCAATCTAGCAAAACGTTAACTAGAAAATATTTACAAAACTCTCTCAATATTTTCCTTTCTTTAACTATTACTGCTTGTGTGTTCGCTAGAGTTCAGCTAGTCCAAACTTCCTTTACCCTCGGCACTTACTTGGTACCCCACCGTTACCGAGCAGTACGTTCTAAATACCAGTTTGAGTTTCTCCAGTTACAGATACATACAAAAGTATCTGAATAAGTCCCAGAAATAAAAAAATAAATATCTAGATGATATTCTTCGGTCGGTGACCGCAATGCACTGCCAATTTCAGTCATTGAAAATAAATCTATTATTTATTTAATATTTATTAATATAAGAAACTTCAGTTATTTAACGAGATATAATAAGAATGCAAAACACTGAACATGTATTATTTTTGATTTCTCGAAAGCAAAGAAATTTCAAATAACCTAACGTTGAAAGCATAATAATAGATTAGTAAGTTAGTGAAATTTTATTTACTTGTTCAAAAGTTTTATTCTTATAAATTTTTTATAACATCCGGTACATTTTTGTCTTAAATTATTTTTAAAATTTTACAACAGGCGGGGAATTCTAATGAAGGAAACTTTGTTACTTGATAGTTTTCACGATATATGAAATTTTAGTTCTTGGAAAAGTGTCAGTAGCTTTCCAATGTCAGTCTGTAAGTGTGTCGCCGTCAGTTTTAAAATTGAGACCTAGAAGATAGTGAGGGTGTTGGTGCCATACGTGTGTGTCAGAGTATTAGTGACGCATTAACACTCAAGACGCAAGTATGTCTGCAAAGCAAGGAAAAGTATACAAATTACTCGTTTTTTCAACAACAAAAAATATCAGCACTTTTTGAAAAAAAGTTTCGAATTAACTCTCGGATGTGAGAAACAAAAGAACGTAACGTAATGTAACCGAAGAGAGTTAATCATAAAACATATATTCTCTTGTAAATTTAAAAATTGTATACTTCGAAGATGTGTCTGGTAAAATATTCTTGAATATAAATGTAAATTAAGTATACATACAATTACAGATTTAAGCGTCCGAACAATGAATATGACGTTAAAACGTGATGTGACAGATATAAACTTTAAGTTATTCATAATGGAACAATCCTATTTCTCGAAAAGAATAATCTAAATTTATACTCCGTCAGTGACACAAATATACATTTAAAAATTAACAGTTGAATTGAGTGTTTCCTGTCGTGTCTGTAAAAATTAAGTTCACGTCGTTCTTACTATGAATATAAAGTGCTCAATTTGGTGACATCACTGTAATAACTAACATGGTTGTGACACAAATATTGCATGGATAAAGCGGGTTTCCATCCAATCCAGCTCAAGAGAAAAGGAAGATAATATAACAAGGGTAATATATGCAATTCCGGCATTGAAGCACTAGACATTTGGGTAAAACACACAAACTACATTAATTAGCTCCATAATATTTACGACAATATTGAATTAAGCTTGAACAATTGGCGGCGTGTTTGTGGAACTCACTCTAGTTGTTGTTTAAATTAACACGTAATTTCATATTAGTTTAGCGATTACAGGTTGGCTGGATCTCGCAGGTTGAACTAGTTACCCTCTGCAGCTAAGCGCTCATGTTAAAATAATTGCTGATAGGTTAATTGTTCCACCCGAAGGCAGAATTATCGTTTAATCCTTCTTTCCTTTCTTCTAATCTTTTGCTCATTTTTACATGCAGTTAAAGTGTTGTTATATGTTATTCGATGTGAGGATGACGATGAGCGACACTTACAGACATCTCATTATTTTGGATTCCAACCCCGTTCCGTGAGCGGGATCTTACACTTTTTTTGTTCGTTTTACATTATTCGTTCATAATTTCGCATACATTATTTGTTCATTAGAGTTATTCCTTTGGAAAGATTTGAATCATTGCTTTATTTTCAGGAATACTTTGTGCAATGTGTTAAATGTAAATACGATCATCCCAATTTTCATCTTGTATTTTCAATGTGAATGTTTGAAAATGGTTAGACGGAAGAGCAGACCTTAAGGTTTGAGTCTCGCCAAAAAAAGACACATTTATTATTTCTATTTATATTATTTCATGAACTATTTTCTCAACTTGTAGTTAGATTTAGGTGAGGTACGGGGTACACCAAGCTTCCTCACCTCAAGCAATGTTGTGGTTTAAAAATTTTATGACTAATCTACATGTGTTAAGGATGACTGCTTATTTTTAGTTAGAAATATGTTTTTTGGAAGATAAAACCGATTGATGCTCAGATGCAGACTGTGAGGGATGACTCCAGTGGTGGACATGACTATAGGAACTATATATACACTCTCCATATTCCATAAGTAAAGAATTTCTGTTTTCAAATCTTCATGTTTTTTAATTTTATCTTTGTAAGTAATTTGTAGGTTGTGGCTGTTGGTTACTGCGATATCTATGATGTGTGTGATTTTCTTGAATTTGTCTTCTATCATCTACCATCATCATTTGTCTAATATTAGGTCTGTTGTAATGGATTGTTTTGTCGGTAAGGATTAATCTAACAAAATCAGTTTTGTACCTGCTGTTCTCTGAAATGGATTTTGAGATGTACTTGTCTTCTATTACTCCATACTTCCCGCAGAGTTTCCGATGGATAATATTAGCAACCTCATTGTGTCTGTGGGTGTAATCTGTTTATGCTAATAGAGTACATCCTCCTGTGATGTGTTGTATAGTTTCTGGATTACTTTTATTTTTATCATTATTATAATAACATTACGACTTGTAGAATCAGGCGGGGTAATTGTAAACAAGGGATAAATGTAAACCACTGATATGAGCGTGGGATACAGAGAAAATAAAAGATGTTCAAAACTAGAACTTGGGTGACTTTGTGGATGAAATATGAAAATACCGCGCTTTTGAACCTAGCCGTTGATGCAGTACATCCTTAGGCCGGTATTACTAGGTCATATATCTATGATCAAAGGTTTTCTCAACGAGAACATATGACATAGATGTAAGATCATAGTTTAACTATGATCAAAGCTTGTGCATTATACGGTCTTATATACTGTCATAGATATATGACATAAAGATATGGCTTTGTAATATCGGCCTTATGAAAATTGAGATATGCACATGATTCATATTTGAAATTAATGCACTTCGTTTACTGCCCTACAGCAGGTACATAATTGAAATGTATGTTCAATTTCTTATATATTATTGTCAATTCTGTTTTAAGGTATCCAATAATCATTGGTATTATTTTCTAAGAATTTTGTAGGTTCCATAATTTCATGTTTACAATTACACACGTTTTTTAAGTCGGGTTAGTTGTGAACATAGGTATTTAACATTATTTTCGCGCAATTTTGTCGTACAATGAATGTGTGAGAATGTGTGTTAAAATTCATCACATTTGGTACGTTTTAATAATACACTATTGAAAATATAAAAAAAGAACACCATAAATTCGTGGACAATCAGAAGGAAATTTTATTGACATATTCTCGAGGACGTATACAACAAACGATCACACCGACAGAGCTATACGTATAATGGTATACAGGGCGTGCGAAATGTCAGAGCTAGTACACTGTATAACCTCTTTTGCAGCAATGGATGTTGCAATTCTCGCATGGAGACGATCGTAGAGGTGACGAATGTAGTCTTGCGGAATGACCTACCTTGCAATTTGTACCTGGTGCCTCATTTGGGACAGATTTCCTGTCGGTCTTGCAGAGCGCGCAAAATGACATTTCATCCAGTCCCAAACATGCTCAATGGGAGACAGATCTGAGGATCGTGCTGTCCAGGGTAGTTGACGTACACCTTGCAGAGCAAGTTGGGTGGCACGGGCAGTATGTGGACGTGCATTGTCCTGTTGAAAAAGGACAGCGCCTTGTTGGTGCACGAGCGGTAGCAAGGCTGATTGAATGATGTTTTGGATGTACCATGTACTGTTCAATGTTCCCTCTACGATCACCAAAGGAGAACGGCCATTGTAAGATATGGCTCCCCACACCATGACGCCAGGTGTTGACCCTGTATGTCTCTGTCTTATACACTCCAGACGTTGGCGCTCACCTGCTCGATGCCAGTCACGCAAACGTGAAGACAAGTCGCCATTCGTCCTTCCCTAAACGCCTATCGCAACACCACTGGAGGCGAGCTGCATGATGTTGGAGCGTGAGCGGAAGACGCCCTAACGGCACGCATGATCGTTGCCTTGCTTTACGGAGACGGTTGCAAATGGTTCTCGCTGACACCCCGGAGCAACAGTGTCCCTAATTTGTTGTGAAGTCGGTCCGATACGGCATTTCGTAAGATGCGACGGTCTTGGCGTGCATCTGTGCGTCGTAGCTGTCCGGACCCAGGCTGACTGGCACGTGCACCTTCTGCTGACCACCGGCGACAACATCGATGCACTGTGGAGACCTCTCGCCTCATGTTGCGCAATTCTGCGGTATGACCACCCAACATCGTAAAGACCCACTATACGCCCTCGCTCAAACTCCGTGAATTGCACAAACGGTACACGTTTACGCTGTCGCGGCATGCTAATAACATTGCAGACACAGACGGAGGTGCGTTTGGCAAAACAAACTGGCTGCTCAGCAACTGCTACAAAGCTTGCAGCATTCCACGGCAGATAACGCGATTCCTGCTTTGCCTGCAGCGCTGCGCATTTGATCATCGCATTAACTGCCCTCTCGTAGGGTTCTGTACAACTTTGATATTTCTCAATTACTTTCTTTTAGGATTAATTATGAATTATCATATTGCATAGTATTCAAATTAGTAATTTATTTTCAATGTAAAGCAAAGTTTCATCAATTATTCCATTGTAAAAGTCTTAATTAATTAATTTTTCATTTATGTGGGAATTTATTTGTTCAATTGAAATTTCATTTACGTGTTATTAGAAATTTCAATCTAGTTTCTCTAATATTTCCATTCCTATTTAAAGTGTACGAGTATTCACGAAAGTTACAATCACTCCGTCGTCTCAGGGGTAATTGTAGAAGCGCGGGGTAATTGTCAACAGGTGAGAATGTACCGGAAACTTCATATCTTGAATCTTTGTTACAAGATATTTAAGACGTAAAAGAAGAAGAATCCGAAATAATAGTGGGCTTAAAAGTACTTTTTTTCAAATTAAGACATTGAAGTTGAGGCGTGAAAGAGGAACACTCAAAACTTTTTATCAACACCCCACCCAACCCTACAATCTCTGGAAAATTGTGTGAAAAGTTTTCAACCTGTTTTACTTCAATAAACATAAATAATGTTACAAGAAGTAAAAAAAATGTTGACAAGCCCTTCCAGAGTCATGTGGGTGCTTCTATTTGTTGTGATATTGATTACATAACTACCAACAAGATAAGAAAGAAAAACCAAAGTAAATGTAAAAAAATAATACAGGAGTGCATTCATTTTTATGTGAGTTAAGAAAAGTAAGAAGTGGAATATAATAACAGTAAAATAGCCTCTAAAGCCTACATATTAATAGCAAATGAAACAATAAACCAAAAGTTGGTTTTTCTGTTATAAATTACTGAAATTAAATTTTACTCTGAAAACGTTTTTCAGGAAATTAAACAAAACGTACAGCATGATTCATGTTATTTTTATTTTTTATCTGAGTAGAATCGTAGAAAACGGGATAATTAAAAATGAAATTAGCATTCTCAAGTGAGTAAATAAACAAGAAATTATTTGCGACCCTTCGAAAAGCAGAAAACGTCTTGGAACAAGATGTCACTAAAGCGTTCATCGAATTAGATCGAATTAAGTGTCGTTCATCGAATTAGATCAGAATATATAGTCCCGCTTGTACAAAGTGTTTTAGTCATGTTCAATGGATCGTGTTGATCAAGTGAGTACAGATTGCTCGAACGTGAGTGATCAACATACCACAACAGAGATAAGAAATCTCTTATCAATTGAATGTTATCTTCAGATCTATTCATCATCAAAATACAATCTCGTTAAAACCTTTCTTATGCAATACCATTTTTTTGTTATTACACTTAATCACGTCAATCGCATACTGTAATTACCCGAATTAACTGTATCAAAATAGACGTTAGACTAAATACGAAACTTTTATTGATGAAACTGAATGAAAGAGCAAATACTGTATGTCAATTAACTGCAGTAAATGTCGTGAGCAAATTACTGGACTGGACAATGATTCTGGACAATATATTATAAAAAACAACGTACAGTATAATGAAAATAAATGAGATTTATTGGATTATATGGAGTGGAAGCTCCATATACTTCAAGTGAATTTTGTTTTCGTTGAACTACATATTTTTGCAGCAAAAATCGATTCGAATAGTTGAGAATTCAGGTAGTTGGTCTTCATTTCACTCGATCTAATGTACCTACAATCGCATCCAAAATTTCAAAACAGGAACACACGTAATTGCAATATAACTGGTTTCCTAGAAGTGCTATGATGTCCTAAAAATGGATGAATGTATGCTCTAAGAATTCTAGTACTAAGTTTGATACAAGTGTTCTACGTATTCATATTAAACTCTTTTAGGAATGTGTTCACATCAACATCATCTTTGTAAGATGTTTAAGATAAATACTCATATTCCATTTATAAATAAATTTCTTACGCATGTTCGCTCTCCCCACCACCTCCACCAACATACTTCCCCTCAACTTCCTTTTGTAGTAATCTGTAGTATTTTTACAGCACAATTGATGGCATGGTCTCTTGCTTGCTACTGGAGAGTAAATTAGTATACTGTCCTCCACGTGGTCATAACAGTTTGTAACTGCTTTTTTGACAACAAATTAATTATTATTATCATTTCACAGTGATTCAATTTTGTTTGGTAGGCTGGCCAAAAACGTTCGGAGAGTTACACAAAAATTTGTATAGAACGGTTTCATAAACATTCATTTATTGTATATTTGCTAAATTGTAAAATGCATGTCATATGTTGCAGGGTTCACTCCTCTGCACTTGGCGGCCCGCAAGGGTCATGTGTCACTAGTTCGTCTCTTCCTTCGCGCCGGGATTTCCCCTAATGGCGGAAACACAGCGCAGCGCACTCCGCCACTGCTACTTGCGGCCAAAGGCGAACACGCGGCGTGTGTACGCGTGCTCATAGAGGCTCAAGCCACCATTGATGCAGTTGACGCCATCGGGGCAACAGCGCTGCACTGGGCCGCGTGGTCTGGACATGAAGACTCCGTGTCGGTGTTACTCCGCGCTGACGCCGATGTGGCTTTTGTCGACCATCACAGGTACAGGGGTTGTTTTCAGACGGATGAGGGCTGTTTCAAATTCCGGCTGTTATACTTCATCCTCCGCAACCACGTCATACTCTTATAGAGCATGACATATGCTCTCTCCAAATCTGACTATGGATGAATAATACCACGTTGCACGTAAGCGAGTCATCGTGCAGTCGCAAAAATTTCTTCCACTTCGTTTAGAGAGAATCAACCGCTACAATTAGTCCGTATCATGTCATGGACCAAAGTAAACGGAGAGCAATAAAATGGAAATCTTGACTAAGTATTCTGATGAAAAACTGACGAAACTGATCGACATTTTGTATACAAAATAATCATATTGTAGCGGTTAATTGTTACAATGCTTTTAAAATAAATTTTTGGCAATGATTTTAAAATTTATTTAGTGAATGAACGTCTAAATTCTTTTTTAATACATATTGATAATTTAAGACATTAAAAGTTTGATATTTGGCGAGCCCTAAAACCCCAATTTAAAAAGAAGCAAGCTTGATACATAATGTACATCTTAATAACTTACTCCACTACCGGATAAGTTATTACTCTAAATGGGGTTAGTTGTTCATAAAATATTTGAAGAAAGAAAAATATATCTAACTTGTTAATGTATTTATTGTGTTATTTTGTCGCAATCTCTTAAAATGAGTTTATGGTACTTTGATTTAAAAAATTATATTGATTGCAAATCTAATTGGCTGTTCTCCTCTCAGTCCAATAATGAACATCAATTGTCCTAATTTGGCTATGTTAAAGCTGCAAAAAAGATCTCATACATAATATTTACATGGTATTGTAACTGGTATGATTCACGATGTGATGTATATATAATTCTTTGAATTTGATTCAAAACAAATTACAAGTTACGTCCCATGTCTTATAAGATTAGATTACTTTTTCGAAAATTGATGTCCCAACAGAATTTTCACAATCTGGTTTCGCAATGCATTGAACGTCTCAAAACTTTACTATCAAATGTGTGGTGCCAATAATATCTTTCAAATGTTTTAAATGATTTTGATCTAAAATTTGAGCCAAAAAATTACGAATTGTTAATTTTTGATTCGGCTGTATTTGGAATCAGTTATGTTTTTTCAACAAGCATACAAAATAATATTTTCAGTGTGACATCATCTATTACTAACTATGCCTATTGTTTATGTCATTTACTTTGCACTAAATATGAAATATTGTCGCAAATTGTGGTCAAAATCATGATCGGCATAATCTTTCTCAGTTCTGAAATTGAAAAAAACTCTTGACAAAAAATGAAGAAGAGTGGTCTCTTTGAGAAAATTACCATGGAGGATTTGAGAATCTGAATATGTCAAGCAACATATACAGTCGTATATTCCTCATAAAATTCCACAATGTACTTTAGAGCATCACGTAGCTCACGTATTTCCCTACGAATATTTTTATACCAGCATACTTAGACGCGTCCGTCGTCAGAATTCAAATAGTCAAGTAACATCTTCAAAGTACAAGTCACAGAATTCAAGTAGTGAAGAAAACAGCTCAGTAGTTAAAAACGTTTAATATTTGTGACATTTGACCATTTTCCCTGACATACATCTAAATACTTTTTTTCTTATGATTTCCGGTTTCCTTAGAATCGGTACTTATGTAAACGTGCTTTTAGAATATCCTCTCATTTGTGATTCTCAACCATTTCGTTTCTTCTTCAGAGCGTCTCCTCTTCACTGGGCAGCGGGCGAAGGCCATGTTAGGGTAATCGAAGCTCTGTTGCGTGCGGGCTCCGACTGCAGCGCCACTGACCGTGATGGGGAAACCCCTCTTCATTGGGCGGCTCGCCAAGGCCATGCGGACGTCGTGTCTTCTCTGTTGACGGCAGGAACGAATCCTATTCGTCGAAATAGAGACGGAGACACTCCGGCCACTCTTGCCACTCGCGCGCAGCATTCTGACATCACCAAGATGTTGGAGACAGCAGCGGCTACTTTGCCTAAGGAAACGTTCTATGACGTCACTGCAGAACAGAATATTAGAAATGAGTATGATACACCAGAAGGGATCCAGAGAAAAGATCCAGCAGTACTAAGGAAGATGTCTACGATGGAAGAAGTTGATGGATATGAATATTATGACTCTACTCCCCGAACTTCTCACGCCCTCCCGAAGAAACAATCTGCCATCTGGGATGAAGAAAATAGAAAAGTGAGCTTGATTCGAATGTCGGTTAGTGTATACGAACATGAGAAAACTGTCGATGAAACCCCGGAAGTTCATAAGACACGTGTCGCGAGAGAATTGATAGTGAGACCAACATCATTACCAATAGCTTCAGTGGCTTCTCGAATACGTTTGAACAGTGATAGTAGTTTCCTGTCCACCAATTCGAACGGGGATATCTCAAGTTTACAGTCAGATGAATCAACCAAAGCATTTGTTAGTGTTGATAGTGATGTATCGGAAGAACAAACAATGCCTTCGATGTCAGAAGAAGTTGATGATTGGGGTGTACCTCCTCCACTCCCTTCTTCCCCCATCCCCACTACTCCCTCTACTCCTTCTGCAAGTATGTTCGAAGATTTATTTGACGCAGGAATATCGATTGCACGCTCTGCTAGGAAAGCAATTGGCTCCGACACAGAAGAACCTCTGACATCTTTCAGTCAGAACTATGACAATGCTTTGGTGTATGAGACAGAGGACGCATCACTTCAACCTAATGTATCAGCAGCAGATTTCATTGTAATGGAAGGACTGAATACGGTAAAACCCCACGCAAGCAACTCCTCGCATTTAGAAAAGAATGGAAACCCACAAAGTGTAGAATTAAGTACGAATCACCTGGAGGACACTTCTCTTGGAGATCCACCAGAAATTCATTCACAGGATGCATTTATACCACACTTAGCTGCAGGTGTTCATAAAGCAAAGCGATTGTCTGTGCATTATGAAAATGAAGTACAACAACGTAATTCCATTAACAATGTTCAATTAGAGAAAACTCCTATAAAAAGTGATGATATATTCACGAAAACAATTGACTTGAAAAGTGGTGACGATAGTGACGCATCTTGCTGAAGATTTGTTTACGCAACTATTCAAGATAAAAGATTGGGAGGAGCCAATAGAGAAGATATGAGCTTATTTGTTTGAGAGATAAGTTCAATTCCTGAGAAACGATGTGGGTGTTGATAATTTATTCATCATCGATAGTTTATTCACCCTTTCGTGACTGTTATCTTGGTGATAATATGTCACATTCTCCTGCATCTGAAAAAGAATTGTCCACGAGTCACGGTACCTTCCTTTTGCAAACGATGACACGAAGAAAATTAGGTAATAATAATTGTAACATTGGGAATTTATCAATCTATCGTATAATAAAACTGGCTGTTTGACATTACTACCTAAGCTTTCATGTTGTTTTGAGACAAAGTAAATGTAAATAACTTAAGAAAAAAAATTATTTCGTCCGGTTTCAGTACGATATTATTGTTTTTATGTATTGAAACCTCATAATTATTTAAATTGTTATAATCATCAAGAATAAACATACCGTAAAAATAATTATTATTTGATATATTATAGGAAATATTGGGTCTTAAAAGTGTAAAACATGTTAATTAATATGCTCAAAAATATTATGAACATGAATTGTTAAACGGTCTCTAAAAAGGATATTATGAAATACAATATAAGAAATGCATTTTATGCTCATTTACTAATATCACAAGAAAAATGTATGAAACTGTCAGCATAGGGGATTCAAATGTTTTGTTAGATTTTCACCCATATGATTTACAGGTGTTAGCCTATATTACTTATAATATTTTCACAATATATTTGTGAATATGTACTTACAAATTTTATACAAAAGTATTACTTAGTACGTAAGAGCATGTTATCCACTATTTATTACTTTCATGAGTTTCAATAAAACGGAATTTTACAAAAAGATTAAATTGTTAATAATTGAGTAGTTGTTAAATTGAAAAAGAATAAGTTGTCGTTAAAACGAGAATATTCAGTAATTTTATACGGAACAATTGAATTTATAAAAACCAACTTAGTTCACATTTCGTGGATGATAACATTACAACTGCTCTTCATTGAATTGGGATCAAACACAATAAACGCATCGGAAATAAACACGTCCTTGTCAATGTTCAGCCACATTATGTACACATCCTTCCCCATCCACTGATGCCAACTTTCGTGACATGCAGTGGTGTCAACGCAACAGTTACATCATTTACACGTGTCTGCTCACCGGTGCTGGGTGTTTCGTGTACCTGCCTGCTGGATAGACATGTGCCAATTATCTGACACCGTCACATCGTGTAATACTGTTGCCAAGCATTTTAACACTCCCTCTCCCTTCCAACCATGCACCACATTAGTTACGTCGCTTCGTGTGTTCATCATCCCAAAGGGGTCGGAGACGCCGCACCGCCGGGGAGTCAACTCAGGTCTCCGTCGCCGTGAGGATACTGCTTCGTCCGTTCGTGCGGTGACGGTGCGGTGGCTACCCGACCGACCCTCGCTCCGGCGAGCCGTCCCGCTTTATCGCAACGCAGGAAATGAGATATGGAATATTGGTATTCACAGGACATGGCAATTTATTCGCCCCTCGTGGGAGATACAAACCAATGGGATATACATAAAGGCAGAAGCAGCGGCTTCAGATTAAAACTCATCTGAAACTCGAGTACAGAGAGGTTGTGGTGGATGCGAGGGGGAGGGGGAGGGGGTGATTGCGGTGGTTGTGGTGGCAGGGAATAATAAGAGCAAGCCGCAGTCAAGTGGGGTACTGATTAAAAAATGGTGTAATATTGCTTCTGGCGGGATAAAATGCGTTTGCCATTTTTTAATTGGAGCAGGGAGGAAGATTGAAGTCGAGGGTGGTTATTGAAGGGTGTTATATTCATCATGTGTCATCAGTTATTCAATTTTTTTTTAGTTTCGGTCCCGTGTTTTGTGACGTGGGTTCGCGGCGGACATGCGCTATACTGTTATGGATGGCTCTTGTGATATTACATTGCGTCAGAGTGACGTGATTGCTTTGGTCGGGAAGTCACGTGAAGCAGTTTGTCGATGTTTCTAGCGAGATTTTTTTCTGATTGCGGTTGCTGGGAGTTTAATTTAGGATTATGAGATTTTCAAAGATAGAAATAGCTTTTGCGT
This sequence comes from Laupala kohalensis, assembly GCA_002313205.1. Taxonomy (NCBI): domain Eukaryota; kingdom Metazoa; phylum Arthropoda; class Insecta; order Orthoptera; family Trigonidiidae; genus Laupala; species Laupala kohalensis. The sequence continues at coordinate 603,576 of NNCF01127140.1, read as the reverse complement.
TTCACCGTCTAAGGGACCGTATTATTAGTGTACAGCGACTCTATTTTTATATTTCCATATTAAATTAATTTGACCTTTCCCATAGACTAACAATTTGATCAATGATTTTACTCTCACCAAGTCTGTGGGTAATTTTAACAAAGCATATACATTTGTTAGTTCAGAATGTCATTTTATCTTTAGTAAGTATTATAGAATTAAATTATTATTACTTTCATGTTTTAAAATTAAACCTTACCTGCGCATTCAATGCTCAATTGAAAATTTGAAGCACCTTATTTAAATCATTGATATTTGTTTCATCCACATTAACATTCATCATTTGTTTATATTGTAAGAATCTAATAATTCTTGATTAATAATAACATAAAAACAAAATTAGAAAGAATAAAATATGTCCAAAAGACGGGAGACGGGAGAAAATGGTGAGATGCTAGTACCATAGCTGTGGGAATTAAATGACCTGAACAAGGGAGCACATGTTTGGGGGATGGGGAATAAGGAAGCCTCCTTTTAAATGTGTAAAGGGAAAAGAATGGTTCGGCGGTATTAACGGCAGATGTGGGTGCGAATACGTTTGGCGCACTTTGTCAAGAAGGGGCTGGACGATTGTTTATGAGGAGGCGGCGGCGAAGCACAAACGTACCGACTGTTTCGGCACACATAATTCTCCCCGGTTGGCAATTACGCTTGCCCTAAGTGAGGATACCGGCTCCTAAGCACCTGTCAGCGAGGCTAGACGGGCACCCTCTCACCCCCAAAAGTGCAGGCTACGGTGGCATGCCTTTGTTATGCGAAACACCTTTCACCAGGCAGCGCGCTATTCCTGCATCTTCTATTTACCAAAATTTTCACGCATTAGCATTGACCTTCCTTAGCCCGCCGTAAGATAGTGTCAGTAGACGGGCATCCCTTCACTTTTTCAGTACCCCACCTGATCTGCTTCACCCTAGCATAAGTCTCAAGCGTCTACCACTCGCCCACTCAGACGGACGGACATGTTCGCTCTAGCAGCCACCCGACTTCAAAGTCGGCCTTTCCTTTCTAAGTCTGATTACTTAGTTATTTTTATTTAATTTTCTATTAATTTTATTATAGAGTGAGTAACGTCAAGTCGTATTGTTAAATTACATTTAAGAGCACCTTCATAAGTTGCCGCACGCGACCGGGATCTGCTCCCATTCTGCATTTCTATTCGTGTGCGCGTACGCTTATTACTACTACGCTTCAATTCACGCCCGCCAATTTAGCGTGTGCATCATTGTATTCCCATGCGAGTGCGTGTCCCGGCACTTCAAGACATCGAGCTACAGACCGAAGACAACACCAGCTGGACTCCTAAGATTGAGTATTACCATTTAAGTTCTTAACGTACTGTGTTTGGTGACAATCCACGTATTGAATATGTGTGGGTGTTCATGACTTGAACCAAGAACTGCTCCGCAATAAATGGTTACATGTGTTCCTTTTGTTATCAGTTGTTTCAATGGTTCTCTAAATGGTCTCGTCAGTGTAATCTAGAGCAGAGTACTTTTCTTTCTTATTACGAGACAAATCCCCACTGATTATATCAAATTCAGAAGGAAAATACAATATAAAACATTACGGAGTGGCATGATCTTGAACACTTGATTAAATGCACCCGTAATAAAGAACCTTTCATTCTAATAATAAGTCATTTGGTTCTTGGATATTTCTTTCAATGTATCAAACAGTACTTTTATGTAATAATGAAATACGTAATGTTGTGTTGATCAAAATGCACCATTAATATAAGGATTTTCGTTCTAATCATAAGTCTTGTTGACTCTTGGATATTTATTTCATTTTATCAAGCAGTAATTCTATGTAATACTAAAATACACAAGTAGTCTGTGAATTGATGGATAATGGTGTGCCAATTGTGTAATTATCTAGAAAGATTACTGATTTAGTGATACTTAGATTCGTATTTCACCATTCTGCTTAATCCAATTTTTGATTGCTCAATTGTTTCTTGTTTATGTATTTTTTAGGTTAATAAGTTAAGAGTGAATTCAATGTTTATTTCATTTATCACATACAATGTTGTGACGAAATTCAATTCATTAAATTTATGAGGGTTATTTTTGGTCTTTTCCTTATTTTACATCCCTCAAATTGCATCCTTGGAAGCTGATCCTCCGTCTTCATAAATCTGTTGTGTTCCATGGCATCCGCCAGAGGATTTCCCTATCATTCGTACGTCGCCCTGGAACACCGACCAGGGGTTGTGGGTGGCGCAGATGGGGAAGGAAGAGACGATTTGAAGACAATGATCAACGGTCGAAAGGTTCTGGAACTTTCGAGAGCTTGATATTTTGTTCTAGAAAAGACGTTGGATTCAAAATTAGGAAGAAACCGGTGGATTCTGAAAGAAAATGTTGAAGTGGGGAAATTTTTATGAAATGGAGCAAGTGGATTGGCTGAGAATAGGAACCGGTAGTGGAGAGTTTAGCCAGTCATAACATTGACGAAGGAAGGGAAAAATCATGGTGACTGGTTAGAAACAGTCACGTGGTTTTTGAAATTAAATCACGTGAGAGAATTTTCGAGGGTACGGAGGGGGAACAGAAGAGATAAAATAGAGAACCGCGGGGGCTTGAGACGAATTGTTAGTACTTTTTTGTCGGAGATCTTTAGACGCGTTTTTTTGGTGATTTTGAGATGACAGTATTTTCGGAGATTTTATTTTGAAAACGGAGATTTTTTTTCGAGCACTACAAATTTGTGGTTATTTTAAGACTTATGCTAAGAAATTCAACAGCATCGTCGGAATTTCTAAATATCCGACGTTTATTCAGATTTGTCTGATGAATTTTGAAATCCGCAATCTCCATGTTATTTTCGAAGATTCAAAGATTTAGCTCGAGAATTCTGAAAATAATTAAGATCGAGTTTCGCGGAAATTCGACATTTCGTTCATTATGGTGAGAAGTGCCATTCACCATAGTCGCATAGTCGCACAGTGCCAACTCTTAAAAACAAAAGTGCTGTGAAAGAAAAGAATGAAACGGCCTACGCTTAGGACATTTGTTCTATTATATAATTTTACCAAGGTCTGCATAATGATGAGCGTCCGTCAAAATATTTAAATTAATATAATTAAATTATCTTTTTTTTATTAAGTTATTGGTAAAGACTGTCTTTGTGTAAGAGAAATAGGAATGATTTCATTGTATGTAACACATGTGAATTTTTGGGGGTTATGCTTTGTGTGGGTGAATGGCGTGAATGTTTAATTATAAGATTAATTAAATCAAAATTTTATTTCATAAGCGTTTACTAATAAATAAGGAACTTTGTATGTGGGGCTTACTTATGCCCGAATCCATGATAAAATATAATATACCCTGAGAAGAGAGTAGACCGGCGGCAAAAGTAATTAAATTAATTATATTTTTATGGTGTTTTATTGTAATTAATTAACCTTGTAGTGGTTGCATAATTCACCTTAAGACGCATAGGATAGTTAAATTATGTTACAATATGTAAATTAATTCTTTGTTTAATTTTTTTTCTATTGTTGATCATCGTAAATAATAAAATAGTAAACATATGATAAATATAAATTAGTAACGGTTGTCTATAATTTCATTTTTTTCGAAATTTATTTATGATATTTATGTATTAAATATGCTGCAGAAGTAATGTAGGTGCAAGAGAACGAAAGTTGGAAAAAATATTTGATCAGAATGTCCTCCTAAACGGACCTACGTAACTTGCAGCAAGTTTCATGGATGCCTTACTTAAATCATAATATAAACATGTAACTGATGAAGTACGATTAAAAAGTATTCACAAAAATGTTGGTGAAATCGTCCCAAAAATCGTTTTATTTTTAAAGTTTTTAGTTCATAAAAACTTTCCTTCATTATTGGCTCCCACTATTTTAAAATATCAAGCCCGACTTAATGCAAAATCGAAAGTGAGAGAAAAATTAAAAAGGGGAAATCTGTAAATTTATTAATGTTGTCCCGTTCTTTCACGAGTCAATACGGTAAATTAACTTACAACATTGTTTATAATGTTATAATAGGAATCTCTATTCTTTATAATATAACAAAAACATTTGAGCAAGAAAACACATTAACTCTAAGGTGAACATTTTCAGTGAAGATGATGTTAGTAAGGACTTTAGAAGAAAATTTGTTCCGAAATCCCTTTATGTGAATGAAGGATGGCACTCCCAGTTCTCAGTCTTATCAATTAGTAAAACACAAAGGCGCGTATAGTAACTACTCCTTCCCGTAAATGCGAGTATTCCGCGAATCCGATGACTAGTGTATGATGTAGTATGAAATGTATTTATTTGTTTATTTTACGCCTTTTCGCGAGGTTCAGGCCATGACGATTGCTGTTCCACCTAACCGTTGGAGTTGGGAAGGAGAGATGTTGGGATGCCGGGGAAATTCTGATACCGAACCGACATTTGTCTGGAGTAGGTAAGAGAAATTACAGCTGACCTCACCTAGTTCGGAAGAGCAGGGTTTGCACCCACGCTCTACCACTAGACCGCCGCTGTCGGAATAAAGTAAGAAAGGTGGTGACGTGGTTATAAGTTTTTTAATTTTCCCACGTATCTGCATAAAGAATGTATCTACGATGTATCCACTATTTTATTTTTTATATCTTTTGTTCAGTAATATCGCAGGAAAATAGGAAAATATAAAAATATCTCAGAAACAAAGAGATTTTTTTTGCTAGAGTTATATAATTTATTAATTTCTACGTCTCACGGCTAGAAAGAAAACAGTAAAACAAATCAAATAAAAATGTCAACATGAAAAAATACTAAGAAAAATAAAGTACACTAAACAAATTGGTAACGAAGTATAATTGCTGCAGTGAAAATTATACTTTAGAATATACAGGCTAAATTTTTTATTTTTTGCAATTTATTGAGAGTTTATTTCCTACGGTTTTTAGAGACTATATTATAAAGAACTATATTTTTCCATCATTGAATTTAATCTTAATAAAAAGTACCACATATAAATGCCCAGAATGAAAAAAATGTACAATTACCAAGAATGGTATGTACTTTCCCAATAATGAATATTTGGATATGTTAATTAATGTTTTTATTTTATTAATTTTTTTATTTGTGATGATTTCGAGTAGAAACATAATTATGAAACCAAGAAGACACTTTGACTAGTATTTCAGTGACTAATAGATGTAGGTAGGAGATGCGCGTGCAGCGGTAGTCGGTAGAAGTAGAAAAGAAAACCCCGTAGCAATTGCGTCGCGTGCATATATTGGGAAGAAGAGGAGAATTCCGCCCCAGACGGTGCCGATAGCTCAGTTGATTTAGATGGTTGCAACGCGAGGAGCATTCGTTCGCAGCATGGTAGAGTGGGGAACACGTGGAACTAGTTCGTGAAGTATTACATTGAATTGCAGTAATTTACTTATTGAACAATTGTTAGATGTTTATATGTGACTTCTAATTAGATAAAATTGGATATGTAAAATTATTCGAGATTTTGATTAATGAGTGATATTCAGCTAGCAATGTGCATGGCACGATGCTAATGAACTTTATAATGCTGATTATCTTCACGAATCATATTTTATATTGAAATTTAATAATTATAAATTATTGTTCAGTTAACGCAATAAGTGCAATAAAAAGATATCACAATTTGATGAATTTAAAGGACTTGCATAAGCAAGCATGTGGTGAAATTATAAGTAGTAATGAACTGTGAATAATTGATTTGAACATTCATTATTAATTTACAAATGGTAAATTAGTTAATTCCATGTAAATTTGTGTTAAATTTTGTGACAGTGAATAGACAGTCAGCTATTGCGCAACATCGTGTCACAAACAGTCCAGTGAACTTTTAAGTACTCCCTTTAAGAATGAGATTAATCACTGATTTAATAACAAGTAGCAATACGAAGTTGTGGTGTTTTGTAAAAATTTACTTGATAAAAGGATCAACGAACTCCAGCAGGTTGGTTATATTTCCTTTCTAACACCTGTACTGTTTCAAAGTGAAAATTATTTGTTGGTGTGAGGAGCGGAGACCCAAGGTCACTAGATCTCAAATAAGCAGTTATTGTGGTACTAGCACAGGGTCTGCGTGAAAACGAGGCGTTTGAAGGACAAACAAGGTGCCAGTTGCAGAAAGGAATCCTTCATGAATATTTAATTCAAGAAAGCTGTATGTAAAGAGATAATTAATGTTTTTCTTAACCGTTTCATTATGATATTCAAAAGAAGAGATAAATTATTTTTTCTTAATTGTTTCATTTTGTTATTGAAAAGTCAAATTTAATGTAAGTAATTCAAATAAAATACCGCCAAATATTCGCACAAGTGACTGAACTCGATAGAAAACAGACAACGTTCTGAACGTTCCAGCGCCTGTTAACCAACTGGCTTTCCCAGTTCCCACATTCACAATGGTAGCAACGGTAGAAGAAGGCACGAACTAGCACTTCACGTTAGTAGAATTATGAAATGGATTTCAACAACGAAAGGTCTTTGGCCAGTCAAGAACGGTACGGTGCAATGGGGCTGTCACTCAAAAGCTTGTGGTGGTCTTGCCTACTGGGTTTGACGTATCGACTACCTGCAAGTCAACGCGTGCACTTGTTCTCACGCCTCCTTCACGATATTCCAGTAACTTTCCCGTGTTAATTCAATTATAACTAATGCCAGCCAAGAAAGATTTCAATCTCACTCGGTTTCAAATTTTTTGCTCCCACACTGTTTTAAAATGCAATACTTTCAATATTCTTTAAGATAATATAAACATTATTGGTATCCTTGAAACATCAAATTTTCAAAAAAGTATCGTACCCGATATTTGAATTTTAATATCGATAAATGGCTATATCGTTAAAAATATATCGGTCAAAAATATCAATGTATGGAAAGAAAAATATCATTTATATGATATATCGATTTTTTTCAACGTCCTTAAAGCGGAACTTGCAGCATTGTAACATGACGGTGTCCGCCATCTAGCTGATGGAGGCAGTATCGGAAGGAGTGAAAAATGGAGAGGAAACACTGCTACTTCTAGGTAAAGTAATAAGAAGAAGGAAAAGTTTGTTCTAAGGAATTTATTTTTAAGGTAGAGATTAAGGAATTTATTTCGAACGAAGGAAAGACGAATGTGAGGCTTTAGATTTCTGCAATATAACTGGTGTGGTTTGTTTGTTCTTTTGAACAATAAATATTACAGGAAATAAATTCTTTTGAATGTGTAATATGATTATAGTTGAATAAATTCTTTTTACACAATCAGCATCTCTAGAAATGAGTTCACGTAAATATTTGGTGGTAATTGTGAATAATGAATGATGGGTGAATTTTCTTTTGATATACGTTTAGAAAGAGATTAACAATGAATGCATGTAATTATTTTCAAGCAATTTTGGATGTTTATGCTGGTGGCATGATCTCGTACGAAAAATATAACTGCCACAAACACAACTGACTTGTTCTTAAAAGTTAATAGGATTAGTCGAATGCAATGCTTTGATCATGGACCTACTTTCAATTCGTTTACATTCTGAAAAGTTACGCAAGAATACCTAATCTTGTAAACTAAGCAATATCAAATTTTACGCAAAATGAAATACACAATATTATATAGAAGACGATAATTAAAGAATTAAATGTACCAAACAACTCATATTACTTATAACACGTGTGTGAAATAATAACTCATTCAAAATTTACAAGAAATAGGAGTTAAATAATTAATAAGGTTATCAAATTTTGAATGAATGAAACGTTTTATGTGTACTATTACCATTACTACATTGAATAGCTTTCACTCGGCCTAGTATGTGTTGGAGTACAACTCAATCTACACGATTCTATCCAATCGTTGAAAAATACAATTTTTCAATTAAACAGATTTTCATGAAATGCAATTATAGCTCTTGCTACACATTTCTGGAGATGAAAATCAAATGATTGACAAACAAAAAGCTCAATAGCTCGTGATCACCTCTCATTAGAATACGTCGTATTTGATGAGTGCAACGAAGTAGAGATGTTTTTATGTGTTTATCGTTACCACGAACGATATGCTCTACTACTTTCGATATCTTCTCGGTTTTGTATGTGAAGATTGTTAAATCATTTATCTTAAACTCAATATCCGGAATATTCGTCTTTCAAATTTTAATGGGTGAAAAGGATTAAACATATTTCGTGTATTGTCCAAAATAATTGAACCATTCATCAAAGTAAAGAGAGAAGTATTATAAATGAGAACATGAAATTTTAACGGGATATTCAAATTTTAAAAGGGTGATTTAGGATATGCTGTCTGTTTGCATTTTTACTACATTTCACCAATAAAAAAAGGTAATTTCACAATTTTTTTGAAAATATAAATTTAAAATATATACGTTATAAAGTAAGCATGTAGTATGTAAGCTGTAAATATTTTCGTTAATAGCTGAAAATTGTTTTAGTTGGTTGTGATCATGAGTGAATCTCCTCATCAGTGAGAATGCGAGTAGCATTGGGCAAAGAATCGCTCTTCTCTTTCATGACAAACGACGAAGGTAAATGCTCGATGAAGGCATTGGAGCGAAAAGCCGCTGCCGTCACTGCCACGAAGAGAAACAAAATGTTAAGCTACGCTCCACATAAAAGGAAAAAAAATACCCGATTTTGTAACGACAGCCCCACACGAGTTAACTGAAGTGTATTTCCAAAGTATTTTTCACTGGCGCTTGGCACCGTTGTTGTTTGCCGGCCGGATTTGGTCCATTCGTCAGCTTGGTCCGTCGGCGGACGTTCCCCAGGGCTGACCATATCAAGCAGCGATGAATTGTTCAGCCCTCAGAACAATGCAATTTCATTCACTGCTCCCTTAGTGTTCTCGGAGAACACGCCCTTACAGTTTGAGGTAGAAACTAGAAATTTTGCACTAAAATGTAAATGAGTTTCTTCTCAGTTGGAATGGGGAAGCGGTGGCCTTGATGTACGTTTCACGGGTAATCGCTGAGGAATGAATTTGAAGATTTATACAACTTTTCTCTTGCCTAAATCTACAAAAAATGAAAACCTATATGCCTGCAGGTAATTTTGCTAGTCTTGACCCATTTTTATTCTGAATTCTCGTTTTGTATATCTGAATGAGTGTTTTTAAGAATCTGAAAATATTAAAACTGAATGAGAAAATTATATAAATACTTGGCATATATTTGTTCCTCCAGACCTAAAAAAGAAAAAAATCACAAGAAAAAACTAAAATATTTAAAGGAATATCATCATTTCCGGGCATTTTGAAAAAATTTCGGGACAAGAAACTGTTCACACTTGAAATATCTTGTCATCAAGGAATGAACAAATATTGAATTTCGTTAACAAATCCAGTTCACTGAAATAAATTAAAAAACCCAGCCACAAGGGTATAAATGCTCAATAAAAATTTTCTATGCATACTACCTATTTGCGGTTGGTTTGTAAAAGATTCCATTTATCCATATTGACAATTTAAACTTTAAAAAAAAATCCAAACTTCCAGTAAAAATATTTATTTTATCCGGGTATTTTTGAAAACGTACGGGTCAAGAAATTGCTTTACAACGTAGACTTGCTCTGAATACTATACATCTTGCTAATAATGGGAGGGACTAATAATGGATTTCGAAAAAACAACAACATTGTTCCTGAAAGGTTTAGCATTCATTTGAGGAATAAGTATTGTTTTTTAATACTTTTAATATTGTGTATTTTATCACCAATGATACAACGAAATCAGCGTGGTGAATTACGCATTTCTCTTATTAAAATACGTGAATGCAATTATGTCCAAATTAGAAATACCCACTAATACGTTAAGTTCTTCAGTATAGGAAGTGTTATGTATAGAAATATCCCGATAGATCAAGGTTTTTAAATTGGGGGAATGAAGGGTTCGCAGTGCAGAGGAGAACAAGAATTTCGTTGAAATATTCCTTGTGCTGTTGTCAAGGTTGTTCCAAAATGGCCCGCCAAGATGGAGAAGGGACGACATAAATTTTGGATCTGTGTTTTGGAATCAAGAGAACTAACTTGGAAGAGGAATGAGTATTAAGGTCATGTCCACTGGACATAAACTAAATACACGAATAGAAATATGATGGAGTTTTATTCTCAATTATTTTATGAAGGAAGAGGAGAGAATGGAATTGATGTCTGTGTTTCAGCCTTATCTATTTCTTGTAGTAGTCGATTAAGTGGTCGTGTCGTATAAGTCCAAAAAAATCAGAATTTCTCAGGATTCCTACATCCGTTATATGTCTGTCAGTGAGGTCGTAAAGGATGTCTTGATAAATTATGTCGCAATAATCAAAGAGTAAAAGAACTAATGACTGAACCATAATTTGTTTTTATGGATTCGGTGAAGATATGCCTAACATGGTTGAGAGAACGCTAAGTGTTGTACTTTTAAAAAAATATATATATATATGTAGTGTGATCTGTTAACGATAGTGTTTCATCAATTGTATTTTGACTTCGCCAATTGGAAGGTCTGGATGAGGCGACGTTCTTCACATTTTATTGTCGCATATTATTACCTGACATTTTCTTGGGTTAATTATGAAATTGTATTTTTGTGACCACAATCGGACTCTTTCAAAAGTCATTGAGTTAATGGAAGTTGCACCTTAGCGGATGTGGGGCGCAGGAGAAGTACAGTTGAAAGTCTTTGACGTAGACGTAGTAGCGTGATGGCAGAACGGAATTCGGAAGGTGCATAGGAACGAAGTAGGTTCCAGTATTGTGTTTAAATATGGTATTCATTTTTCTGAATCAATTCACACTACAATCCAATTACATTGATATTCTAAAAAGAATTCAAATTTAATTCAACAGAACTTTATCTTCATTGGAATATTGCGGATTTGGAAGGCTTAACCACAGCAGATCATCATCGGTGGCATCCTCATCGGGATCTTTCATAATGGCTTCTTTAACATGTACATTTCCTCTATGATTGCCCATAAGTAATGTCTTCTCGAGTATTGATCATAGAACACTAACTATGGAATGCTGAATCCGTGCAGTGCGAGCGAACCGGCCGCTCAGATGCCCCCCACCACCAGACAGTGGTCGGGTCAGCCCAGCTCCGCGTAACTCAAGGGCCACTGACGTTTCGTTTTACGTCTGTTTGTTTTTAATAATAATTTTTAAGTTTTATTGTTAAAAAATACTTAAGACTAAAAAGGGCAATTGTTTTAATGAGTGAAATAATGTCTGTATTCCACGTTAATATTTATTTTTTAATAGATTGTTCACACACAGCATATGATATATTTTTTTCTACAGCCATAACATTTTTACATTACATATTTTGAAACAAAATAGATTTGTCGAGCTTTTGGAGCATGCCTTGTTTTGACTTATTAATTATTGAAGTCTTTTGTTTTGTATGAGAAAAAGAGCTCAAAGCATTGAATCCTTTTGTTTTTGTAGCTATAATTCATCGTTGACGAAGTTCCGGATCTTTGGGAAACCTACAAAACTTACTCAATTAATATAATATGAATTCCTATGAATGTGAATATTATTATTACTTATTCACACGATTCTAAAGATACTTTACTATCTAATCTATTCCATTGGGATCTGCTATTTAAGTTATAAGGACATTACGGATTAAGTTCAAATAATTATTGAAAGGGAGCGTCTACTGTAAAAATGTTGTATAGTTATCGAGAAAAGCGATAAATAATATTTAAATTTAAATTAACATTCAGACATGAAATTAAATAATATGTCAAGTCAAAAGCATTACTAAAATTTATTTTATCTTGAATTTTAGCTCTACTATTAACAAATAGTGTGGTAATACACTTCAATTATCTCATACTAACAATGAAAATAAGTAATCTTCATTATACTTACTTATGAGCTCATAAACCAGATTTCTTACCTACATAATTCTTGCAGTTAAAGACTACACAATAGGTAGGCATTTCACAACAGTGGCCACATAAACTGTATATTCATGTAATCGCTTAAACAAAGCACAATCGTCGACCACATTGACTGGTAGCACGGGCTTATACTGGTGCCATAGAGCACAGAACTGTGCTGGTGGCGAGTTGTTTACACTGGCTAGTGGTCGGGGGGGCGCCGAATACAGCCGGCTCGCTTCTCGACACCCAGAGCCGCATGAGTCAGAGTTCCATAGTTAGAGTTCTATAGTATTGGTGCATAACCGCTCAGCAATAGACCCATATTGGGGAGCATTTCTGCAACCACAAGCAAGGAAATAACCCTTAAAATACTTTGAGGCAGCTCTGTTTAGCAGTTTTTGTGGCGATTGTTCTGTTGTACCAGTTACGTGGAGCAATACATGCTTCGTAACTTTCCAACTCCATTGAATTGGAACCATAAATATCAATACCACACATTGATGTGATAGAATACCCTGAATAAATGCAACCTCAGTAGGAGAAAGAGAAACCAAGTTGAAGTTGCTTTGTGAAAAGGTTAAGGAGCCACTGATAATTCATGATATTCTCGAATTATTCTACAACAAGGTAGGAATGGAAGTCTTTGATAATGGTGGAAAATCTTATCTGTTTGTAATAGATTACTTATCAATTTGGTTTGATATTTGTGTTTTGAAGTGTAAGAAAGACAGTGATGTTATTTATGAACTTATAAAAATATTCAGCACTAATGACATTCCCAAATAAATAAATATAAATAAATAAATTTATTTTCAAAAAACAGTACAAACTGCGTATGACCACGTGGAGGGAAAAAAACAACTAATTTACTCTCCGGAAGCAAGCAAGGGACCATCCCATCAATTCCGATCAAGGGCCCTAAGGCAGAGGCGGATTCAAAAAATTCAGCAAAAATTCCTAGATAAGATAAAAAGTTAGCTGCGAGTTATAATACTAATAGAATGTCAATATGTTTGTAATTTTAAGCAAAAAATTACATGTAAGTTATTATCGAACTATAGATTATTCTGAGTACAATGCTTAAAAATTGAAATAACACTAAATTAACCAAATAAATATATAAATAATTAAACCAAATAAATATATAAACACTAAATTAACCAAATAAATAAAAAATAACCAAATAAACTGTATCTGAAAACATGCCATTTTCATCACGAGAATTTTTAAATTTTGCAAAGCAATGAAACTTAAAAATTACTTCAAGTCCTTAATATTCACAATCTAATAATTTAGTCAAGAGATACGTACGGAAGGTCAAAATATTAACAAAAGATGGGCCTAGTTTGGAATTATCCCTTTTAGAAAATCAGAATATGCCGGTAGCTGGTGTCTCTCGAACTAAAGCTTCAATATTAATGAGCCGAACATTGCGAAATAAACTTCCAGTAACAAGCCAACATACAATGCTTGAGGAAGAAGATTTTCGAAAAAGATCCATATCAAGTAAAAAATAAAGAAAAAAAAGTTAAATAAATGGTGATACTCTAGAGGTGAAGTAAGGAAAAGTGTGAGAACCTGCAACCATTGTGAGAAAGCGTGGTACATTCCGTTCCTTAATAAATAAAGCATGTTTTATAGTCACTTATTTTTAAAAACTCAATTATATACCAATTATATACAATCTGAAGTATAGCTATCTATTTTTGCCACATTTCTAAAATACTCATTACGTGACTTTGTTTTAACACTTTACGTGCGAATTTTCTTTTGTCGTGATATATCCCTTTCACAATGTCTCGAATTCACAGATTGTATTAACATACAGACTAAAGTGTTTGAAACGCTTTTCATTCTTAATTACATGGTCTCCGTAAATTTTTATTTCTCCAGCCCCAGTCAGGTGTCGCAAAACTAGCAATTGAGAGGTGAGAAGAAATATTCATGTTAGACCTAGCCAGCATGGGAAATTAACGAAAGAAGATACATTAACTACCGGACAAAATAAATGTAAGACTGAGAAAGAGATAAGAAAAGCATCGCCGAAGAAAAATGATGCGACGAACTAATGCGATGCGTGAAAATAGATAGAAGTGGTAGGGTGAGAAAACCTCCCGAAAGAATGGATCTCTCACGAGAGATAAAGAGTATATCCAGCTCTTTATTTTAGATAAGTCTAACGCATAATTGTGTACTTTTAATTTAGTGTTCTAATGCATGAAATGTCTTTCTGTTACATGATTTTGAGAGTGCTTTTTAATTGGGTTTTAATAATTATACCTTGTGATTTTTTATTTCTTATATTTTGTTAAAATTATTATCAATATGATGATTTGAGTTTTTTATTTCTGTTTTAATAATTGAACTTGTGTTTAATATAATTATGCCATAAGAGTTTTCAGGGTTTTTGTGATACGTGAAAAATGTTGTCTTAAGAGGGAAATATGTATGTGATAAAACTAAGAAACCCTACGGTCACAGTGTTGCTCATTTAGAAAAAAATAAAGTGGGTTGACTGAGGCTAATCGTTCTCATCGTGTGTTTTTCATCAATTATATCATAAAGTAAAAGACATAACAAATAGGTCACCCACAAAAGATGTACCTTACTAAACATTTAAAATTGAATAAAATCTCATGCTCGAACAGAAGATAAGAATACAAGTAAATTTGATCGCTTTTCAACTTTATGCATAGAAAGGAAAGGAAATTGACCATCCATTACACGTAAAATGGTCAAATTGAAGAAGAAAGACAAAAATATTTATAAGCAATCAGTTCCAAAATGTATGGGTTATTAGGTGATACCAAAAGCATGTTTCCTTTTCATTTCTGGCTATTTTATGGGTCATCATTTCCAAATAACGTAGTCATTATAGTGAGGAGATAGATTTCTTTAAGTTTTCGAAATATTATTTGAAAGGAACCATAGAACATTCTCACTATTTTCGTGTAGAATCTAAAATGCATTTTTACATAATTAAAATAACTATATTATTGTAATAATAACAATTAAATGGAAGAGAGAACACAATCAACTTGTTGCTAAGAGATAGAAGTGGTGAGAACGAAAGGTAGGAAGAAAGCGTGGCCATAGATATTAAATGAGTGAATAAGACATTGTGAGATGATGTCAGATCAATCTCTTCGCTAAGATTTCATGTGCTGTGTCCCGAATCTTCTGTCTACGAGGAGAAGATAAGGAATGTCCAAATTGTCAACTTGTCAGGTATTGATATAATCAACCAGTACTTTTAATTTCCTGAAGTCAATGTTCGGTTAGTAGTTTAATAATGTAGAAATTTCACGATATGAGTGAAATACATAAACCATAGCTCTTGTTTCATACTATCGTACTCGTTAAAACATTAATGCATGCGTTTCTCTTATCTGACTTCGAACCAGGAGATAATCGTCCATTGAATACTTTAATCTTACCTCTTACGTACGATCAGTCAGAACTGATCTCCATACATAGCGGAATATATATAACATTTTTTTAAAGATTTAACAGAGTTCTGTGTGACGTTCATTAAGAAATCACAACCAAATTTTACAAGCTGAGCTATGGAAGACATCTATGTATTTAATTTTACTCTTTTTTTCAAATTCAAAATCGATAAATAATCTAATTTTTTTCCTAAACCAAGAAAATGAAAGATTATTTTAGACATTCATGTATAAAATTTTCCTATTCTGTATCGTATTCCAAAAGTGCTTCCGAAGACCTAACAGTCTGGCAAGAAAAGAAATTTTAAAAAATCAGCGTCAATACACCTACAAACCCGCGACGTAATAAATATTCTTATATCAGAAAACAAATACACCCGTATCTTGAAACAAGTGCCTTCTTAAATGACCTCTCTCCGGGAGTTGGAACCACGTTAACGCTTCCCGAAGACTAACTTCACAGGCCTCAACCCTTATCTAATTTTTCCCCCTCGGGCGTGAGCTTGCAGTGCTCATACATATGAAAATTACTTAAACAGGCTTGTTTCCATAAAAAGAAACGTGCCGTTTCCAAGCTACTTTTCTCAGTTTTTTCCCTTCTTCTTACTTCGCCTTTAGCTATAATTAGAAGAGAGAAAATAAAGTTATTTCTCAGTTAGTAAGACGTCTGGTACTTTGAGCTAGTTTTATTTTCTTAACGTTTTTCCTCTTGGAATATGAAAAAGGGCATCAAAATGCATGTCTTCGTTCTTTGGATTAATTCAGGAGTAATTCACTTGATAAAAACTTGAAACTGCAATTACCTTATTGAAACCTCACGGAGTCACTTGCTAGACTTTTCGTATTCCTAATAGAGAGCGCAAACTACGAAGAAGTGTGGTTTCGAATGGTAATTGAGTTTGCGGATTCTTTGGAAATTAAGTAACAAGAGAGCTTCATTAACGAGAACGACTGTTTGATAAGTTTTGAAATCGAAGGCGAAAATGACCTTCAAAGTAAAATTAAGTCTCATGATAAACGAAGTAATCCCCTTTGAATTACAGGTTTGTTCCTAAAATATACTTTTATTGTTACTCACAGTATTAGGGTACCCACAAATATATGCTAAAATAAAGCGATTTCATTTTAGAAAGAAAATATCTTAAATAAAAGCTATTTCCAAACCCTCGTACCAATCGTATCCAAAACGACATTATTCTCCACATGATTGTATACACCAAAACATTTCTACATTTGTTTGCAGTTCCTACATGGATTTTTTCGCATATTGTAGAGTCGAAGAACAATCAGATTATGAAATATCACGGACAGCAATAGCTCACCTAAGTGACACTTTTAAAACTCACGCGAATATGTTTGATAAAGCAATATATTTCAAAATAATCTCATTCAAGTCTCGATCTCCATAAAAATTACAATATTTTCTAATCCTTCGGTCATGATCTGACTTCCAAATAACCCAGGTCATTTCTTTTGCTCAGTGTGTGATACCGAGTTGATCCTAGGTTCGAGACCACTTGACCTTCGATTTACTGTACTAGCACTTTATGGCAAAATGTAACGCGAGAAGGTATTCAGTCAATGAACTCCACGCCATACTTGGGTGAATGATTGTTTGAAATAAGTGTAAGCTTTTAGTCTGATATTCTGTATCATTGTTCATCATTAATTTGATATGGTTTAAGAAAAGTGCTTCATATATCCTAGGCTAAAAAGTAGTAACAGCAAACTTTCATGTGTGATAAATATGCATTAAGCATGAAGTATGTTTTGAGTTAATAATTTCTTTAAAAAGTTTACGAACTACGGTTTTCTTACTTAATTGATAGATGTATGTTTAATAATATGATAACATTTAAAATAATATATAATGCCCCCAATGTTTTTCCCAAGACTGTACTCTCAGCAGCGTCAATCAATATACTTGACGAGAAATAACTTAGCAGATTGATTGCACTCTCTTGATTTCTATTTGTGGAGGTATTTGAAAAGTGTTATGTATACTTGTTACGGCACACCACAAGCCCAGATGCGATGTGGGTATTTTTTGGGTAGAAGCGGGATTCGACCATAAACCACAATCTTTATGGTAGAGCTCGCTGCCACCAGCTTGGGTTCCCCATGCAATCAAACACACGTGTAATAACAATAAAATATTCCTTTAATACAAGTTAAATTGAAATCTGCGTATTTACAAATTTGAACGAACTCTCAAATCATAAATACAAGTTTGAATTTGTTATTACAGAGTTATTGCTATCTGAAAGCAACAATTACACACAGATATAAATACTGGTGTTATCAATTAACTCGGAAATCTACCCAGATTATCCGAATCTCAAAAATTTACAAGTTGCTATCCCGAAATAACTAACTGTTCCAAGTTACGTCATTCGCGCCTAATAGCAATGTAATAGAATTACCGCAGCAATTCTCAGTGGTCTGACGACCTATACTAACCAAGTCACATCTCAACTAACCTAGGTACTTCCATACACTCCGCAGAGTCTCAAGACTGAAAGTCTTTGAGGATCTTCAATCATCCCAATATATACAGAAGTGGAGGTCACGTGATCACGCCCTCGCTACCGCGCTAAGCACTCTACATCATCTTGGTCACCCCTCAGCTTCTGCGTCTTCACCGATATGCCAGCGTCCTTCTCGGGCAGACCATTATCTTTGCATCCGCTGGAAATATTCCATTCACACTGGCCACGCGCTTCTGCAACATTCTTCTGAGGGCATTCCTACTCAATTTTCAGAAGTATGTGGAAACTGTTCAGCCTCTACACAATGAACGGGAAGGCTTAGTGGTGGGTATTTCTCCTTATTTGGCGGCGACTGGCCCGACCCTTAATCTCCTTAGGAATTTCCGGCTAGCAAAATGCTTGAAAATGTTAATATTTCAAAAATCGATAGACTGCTCTGGTCCTGATGTTACAATACGTAAACTGTTTCTGTTGTGGAGACCCTTGATTAGCGTGTCCATGTAGCCTAGGACGCTGATCGACAACAGTCTGGAACATTCAATACAGTGGAGCAATCTATGTATGCTTGCATTGCAGCCCATGGCAGCCACTTGGAGCATCTTTTCTAACTTGAAAGCAATTAATACCATGTAATTTTTAATGTAATTTTCCAGAACATATTGCTGTATTAAGAACACAATAAATAAGGAATTCTTTTATTTATCTCACAATAAATGACGAATAACATATTCTGTCAATGTGCAGTAATAAATAAAAGATAACGCATTATTTTATTTCGATATTTTTATCCTTGGTAAATTGAATAACACCAAAAGCAATACTTTGTGTGTTCCAAGGAATAACTAATGTGAATAAGAATTGTAGGGGTAGGTACTTATAAACGATAATGCTCAACGGGGGTTGCAAAGGAAATTCGGAATTTAGAACAGAAAATTGCGACAGTGCTGTGAAAGTTTATCAAGTTATATATCAAGAATATTAATAATAGTAATAATAATATTATCTAGGAATGTACATATACATATCAAATTAAGTATGAGTGCGAAATGAGAATTGGAACATAGAGGTACCAAAATCGGCGAAAAAGCAAGTAAATGGAAATGTAGCGTGCTATTGAACCTTATCTATTTGGATCGATAGGAGGTAGGAGTTGAGCATATTTCATCTCTTGCGCGATTCAACTTTTCTACCCGCGCAGTGGAGGGTCAAGCTGTGTAGGTGGTAGTCCCCAGGGTTAGACGTTGCCGTTTTCCTTGTCCTTAAGGATTAGGTCTACGCGGAACTACCTGCGCCCATCGCGTCAATGGGGACGGTGGGTATCTCCGAGTTGGCTTTGCCACAAAAAATGTTATTCACAAAAATTTGGTTGTTTTAGAACAATTGAAATCTGCGCCAAAAACGATGAAAAATGATACCAAAAAAACCACCTTACTGGCATAAAATGCACATTTTACCACCAGTCCAGTAATTAGATGACGAAAAGAAGCAGTCAAGGAAAATTCTTTTTTCTATATCAATGGTTTTGAGTTTCTCGCCTATATCTTGAAAACAATGCATTTTTATAACGCAACATTCTTGTATCGAAATAATGTATAATACATTTAATTTCCAACAAATTATGTTCTTTATCATTTTGTCGCCAGATGAAAAGAAATGTCTCAAAAGCTCTAAGACATTAATACAAATTCTAGAATTGATACAACAATTATTTCTGTTGATAGTTGGAATTGGAGACTGCAGTATTGTTCTTCCCCTCACTTCTCGTTTCCTTGGAATTTTAAAAAAATAAAAATTGTAGAGCTGCTTCTAAAATAATAAAATTTTGTAACATTATTTTTTGCATCAGTTGACGACTGTGTCGAAAATGAATCAGCCAGTACTCATCATGTTTGGATTTCAAAATGGTGACAACGTTATTTACTCGTAACAGTTGTGTTTATTTCAACATTAATGAATTTATAATAATATTAGAGATACATCTTACATAAGGTATACAAAATAGTTGACAACAATAAAATATGAAACATTTTAGGATATTTTTACTTTTAGAAACCTACTGTGACTGGATTTGGAAAATTAAATCTACTATTAAGAAATTTGCTTGGGAATTCTACAATTCAAAGCTTCCAAACGGCGTAGAAATGAACTGTACAATTTCCTTTGTTCTTATATTTCTTTATTTTGTGTGGAAAATTGCGTTCTCGTAGTCAACAGCTGCTTATACCTTACTAACAACAGAAATCCAACTATAAAACTATTGAGGATAAAACACTCTAATTATGAATATAATAGAAAACTTTCATGAGTGAATAAAATTTTGAAGGTAAATCGAATATAATCTGAAGTTTTAGGGGCAACTCGCTTACTTTTGGACGTTCAGACGAATGACTAAACCTGCTATTTCAAAGATGCTTTATTACTTCATTCCAGTTATAAAATTAACTTTTCACGATTTAGAAAAATAAAATATTGTGACAAAAATAAAAACGATGTCAAAAAGTACTCCAAAGCCAAAGTAATTGGTAATTAAGTTCAGATTTGGTTCTAAATCTTGGTTCAGAAGTGCCGATCATTGATGCACTACCAAGAACTGATCCATGTACCCTACTATGATAATCCAGATATAGTCTTTTCCTTTCAATCATAACTTTTTTATAAAAGAATTAGAAAAATTACAAGTCGCATTCTACACATCACTTTTTCGGAGTCAGGGACTCCCAAAACGGATATTTTCGTCAAAATTTCGCGAACGAATGTTTTTCATGATTACAATATTTTCAATATGCTACATAAATAAGTAAAAACAGAAGCTTAAAACTTATGTCATAAATACGTAGTGTTTGGGTTCATTTTTATTGGAATTATGTATGGAATTCAAAAATTGTAAGATAATAGAAATAAAAATAAATATTCTCAATGAATAGCACTTAAAATATCACTCCATCAAGTGACTCACGGAATCCATTCAGCAGATCGGTCGGTTAGCATGAGGGTGGGCGGGGGATGGCAAGCCATTAGGACAGGTACGAAGAGTCGAGTTTAATGGTATCCAACATTTTTAGTCCTTTGTCCGAATTTATGACCAACAGAAAGCGTCGAGTTAAAGAACTCGATATGAATAATTAATTTACCCGACTGACGGAATATTAATATCTAACTTACCCATATAACTGGTATCCAGCTTTATATCTTCGTGGATTTTACACAGTGGTTGCTCGCAAGAATGACACTTGTACCGCACCTACTAATCACTAAAAGAAATGCAATTAATACGGTTAAGATTAATTTTAATGGACTCAACAAATAGCGAATGAACAGTTTGCCTCCCTTGAACATTCCTTGTTTCTAACTTCCTTCGAATACAGAATTTGTTATATTTCTGACGAGACAATGCTACGCTATAATATTTACATGTAAATTTACTCCCCATTTTGTTCATGTGTTTTTTAGCTGTTGATATACTAATGTGAGAGAGTTCCTTTTTTATCTTTGTTATTTTTGAAACATTTATCCAAATCTGTAGTAATTTTGCAAAGAAAAGGGAATGGATTTGAAGATTTTATTTTCTTAAAATGGTGAAAATGTTATTATAAATGTAACAGACTTTCCTTTGTTTTGTTCTTGCTTACTCTTTGTTTTTTAATTTCTGAACATACTACGTCGTTGTAACTGATCAGTTGGCTGGCTCATTCATCAACTCAAAGAATAAGTAAAAGGGCGTGAACTTCTTGGCATGACAACAATTTTTTCAAAATTTCCAAAAGGTGTGCATTGTTGTGGAATTTATATTTTCAACAAGTAATAGACGAATATATTCTGGTTTGGTATTATAATGCAGAAAATGATATTAGGTGTATCCAAAGCCAGAAATAAGTTAACAGTTACAACAATTATTGTCAGGTTCACAATTTTATTTGAATCGAGGAATAATGAGGATTTCTTACTAAAGAAAAATGAAAATATTTTAAAATATATTTATGTTCGTAGATTAACTTTTACCACGGTGAAGGAAATATAAATATGGTGTTGCACGTCTAGTGAAATAACTCGTATATTTCTTAATATAAGTTTAGGAGGGCCACACGTTGACAGCGACGGTAGTCTGTAAAAGTTTTCCCTGTCCAACCCTGCGGTGTATCACCTACATCACCATAGCTTGACCTTCCGCCGCGCAGGTAGATAAGTTGAAGTGCATGATTTGAATTGTGCGCGGACCCTGGGTGGTAGGCTATTGTTATTAGGTGTGTCCCTTAGCTGCATTTAGCAACACTTGGCCTACATGGATAGAATATTATAGTAACTAGTTATTAGTAAATAGAATTATTGATGCTAGGAGGAGGTGGATAGAGGAAAGAGGGTTCGCTTTCCAGTAGTCACAACTCTATGAACTGGGACATTAATATGAAAAGCTACTGGCTACTTTTTTCTGGAAATTGAACCCTGGATGACTTAATGATGAACTATGATGCTAGAACCTGAGCCACGGAGATGCCAGGAATAATTAAAAAAAAGTAAATAACTATTTATTCGTCATCCATTTATGTCAAAAAAAATTGGCAATCGTCATAAAAAATTAAAATAAATTAAAAGAAAACCATTGTAATTGTTACTCATTTACGTCAAGCAAATGGCATGTTATTCTCCAAACAAAGTTCATCAAATAAATGAATATTCTTTTTTCGTTATTTTCACTACGTAAAGTAATTAATTGTTTTAATTTATTACTTCAGGGCTCATAGTATTCAATGTTTAGTAGAAAAATATTAATATTGTTAGAAAAACTGTTTATTTTAATTTTTATAATTTAAGAATATGCAAAATATAAGAAGAGGGAATAACTTTAGTCCAAAATGATCCATGACCTTCACGATTAGTACCTACAGGATACAATTAGTAGTGATTTTTTGCACTTCTTAAGTAAACAATTTCAAAATGTTGTCGTAACTTTTAAGTAACATACTCTAGTCCATTCAGTTCTTATAATACATAATCCAATGTATAAAAATATTGTGAAATGAAAATAATATTTCATTAAAAATAATTTCTTCGTACAGAATTCCTCATGGTGCCCATCATGTGATACCATGTAGATCACGTGAATCCGGCACCACTGCGTGCCAAAGGGAGGCAGCTCCACGTCATTATGTCACCTGCAAATATTTGCTGAGGCAGGTGACGCACGATGAATGGCTATCTTCATTTGGCACGTTGAGCTACATATGCCATGCATTGACTGTGGGAATCCCACTTCAACCACAACGTGGGACTACTCTCTCTGCTGAACGCACTGACGAACACAGCGCAACCTATTGGTGCGAGAAGTAAACCGACGGCGGCGCAGCGGCGTGGACGGCAGGGGTGGCTGCTGCAGGAGTTTCTGCTCAGTATAGGGAGTTTAAAAATCGACTGTATTCCATTAAGGGAATCCAATTTGATTATCGCAATAGAGAGTGCTCGAGCGGGAAGCGCGCGCACTTCCGTTCGAGGCAATAAGCCGATTGATGTCTGTCCCAGATAATGCGGCTAATTACATTAAAATGTCAGTTACAATAACAAGGCTTCGGATGGCGGATGGGCCTTCGTCCGTGCCATGGGTATGCCTGGGGCGTTGCCTGGGGATTAGTGGGAGACGATGATGCATGAGTAGATGGCTTAAGATAGTTAGCTCTCGTCATTAGGGATAAATAGTGACTTTCCTAAATGCGACGAATTGTTATTGTTATTTGATACACGTTCTTTTATTACCTTTTATAACCATTGTTTTCTAGTCTAAGTTTAATATAAGTATTCTCGTGAATCATGTTTATGAATAAAAATCTCTGCCAATGTGCATAATGAGCGAATATAAATTTAAAAAACGCGTGAGTGAGTTAAGATTTTAGTACTGATTTGTAATTATAAGATTATTTTATAATAAGGTAATATATGAATCATTAAGTATAAAATAAATTTGGAACTATTTGCTTACATACAACTTCTTTCATTAAAAAATCGAGACTAACCAATGTCAAGTAAAATAAAATAAGTGTCTACAAGTGGGATATGTTCATAAAGATGGATACCAATTATTGGACAGTGACGGGGTGGTAAGTAAGTACTTACCGCAGTACGTATTTTATTTATTATTCGCGCAACAAGCATTTTGAAAACAAATAATTCATCATAAAATAGTAAACCATTTTCAGCAATAAAGATAGTAAGTACGTTTATTTTTATTAGGATCTACTATGTAATGTGAAATATGTATGGAGGCATTGACATTTGACATTGCATTACTTTAATGAAAATATTTAGTTATTTTATTTGCTTTATTCACTTAAATAAAAGCTTGTTTTTAAAAAAAGTTTTTTATTTATTATTTTATTTTATACTCTGTAGTATTAGAATTTATTTATTTGTCATAATAATTAATCTTACTTGTTCATTTGTAATATTTAAAATACCTTTTAAACAAAACCTGTATTAATATAAATCAATAACACAAATGATGTAGCATCCGTGAGATACACCTTCCGACAGCATAAACATCTTTTGAGAAACATTCGTAATGATAAAGGTACGAAGTTGAAACGAAAAGCGTAGGCTATGAAAACGCGTTATACTTACTTGTCTGAGAGAGACGCATCGTACTTCAGGGGAAGCTTCCAGGAAATAATTCGCCGCGAGTAATCTCGGAATTATTAATAAAGTTTTTATTTGAAATAGACATCACAATATTGTATTGTCAGAGGGTTTATATATGTGTGTCAAATTTCAGTTCAATCGACTGACTGGAACTGGTTTAAAATTCAGTTGCAAATTTGTCCCAAACTTAGGAACAGTGAAGTTGAATAAAAGCTTGTAAAAAGAAGCAGGAATTAAAAGTAGTTTTCTTGGAATTATGGTAAATTTTCCAATTTGCATATTGAATCAAATTTTTTGCTGATACCTCCATAATAACAGTCCACCTTACCCGTCTCCCTTGGTGACGCCCACATTCAATGAACACCAAGTAATAGTATATAGTTGGACAGTTGGTACACATTCGTACAAATATACATCTTAACTTACAATCATTTTAGATAAATTTTTTAGATCCATCAGATTATTTAATATATATCTATAAATTATGTAATTGTTTTTCTCAATATCTGTTCAGTTTTTCCTAGTGCTTTATGCGCCAATACTTTATCGATCTGAAATGCTTTTTGTTAACAGGAAAAATTCTAAGCCTTCAATATGACATCATGACGATGATTGTCATCATGCTCTTCTCACGTCAAAAACTTCTTAAAGCTTTTTCATTCTCCCCGAATTATACGGAGCTATCTTGAATCTATTAATTTTCCCGGACACTATCGGGATTTGTGGAACAGTGAATTTCCCTACAGGTATTGTGTGTCTCGTCGATCCACAGCTGCAGCCCATAAATTTCCACCTTCCCTCACACAAAGTGTCGTCTTTTGTCTCGTTTGCGAACGTGGGTTTTCGATACGAAACAAAGTTCTTCCCACGGTGAGATAAAATTGTTCATTGGCAATAATTTTTTAATTAAAAATAGAAATTTAGATATTTGAAAGAAATACCGTGATACCACCATTGAAAAAAATTAGATACTACTATTATTTTGATGTAGTGTTCACTTCACATCTCAAAAGGTGTTCTAGCTGGTTCAAATTTCTAACCCGCTCTCTAAAGGATTAGATGCACTTTCTTAAAATTTGGACTGTGCCAAAAAGAGCGATCTCTTGTGTTTCACATTCTCGTGGTTTGCCTGGTATGGAATCTAAATGCTTCTTTAAATTTACAGATAGCGCACCAAGGGAACCTACCATGACAGGGATAATCTTTGTTTTAACTCCCCACATCCTACTAATTTCGATAGCCAAATCTTTGTATTTCAGCAACTTCTCTGCTTCTTTTCTGAGCTAAATTTTTATCAGTTGGCACTGCTACGTTAATCAGCAAGCACATTCTGTTTTTCAGTTCCTTAATTACAATATCCGGTTTATTGGCAGGGATATATCTGTCGGTGTGGATTTGTTGATTGAAAAGTATCGTGATTTCCTCTGTGGTTGATACTTCCCTTGGTTCGTGTTTACACCGAACATCAGAGGTTGGCAAACCTAGATTTCTGCACCTCTTCCAGTAAATGTAATTACAAACTTTGTCATGTCTCTTTACATGTTAATGCTTTGCTATCTGAGAGCATCCAGAAACTATATAGTCAATTGTTTCTGAGTGAGTCTGGCATAATCTACATTTGTCATTAGCTGTGATTTTTAATACATGTTTCTAATAATTCCTGGTTCTAAGAACTTGGTCTTGCGCTGCAACGACTAGTGCTTCGGTCTCTGGTTTCAAGTTCCCTCGTCTAAGCCATCCATGAGTTCCTTTCGTATCTACATTGGGTTCATTTATTCTCTTTAGATACTGTCCAAGTAGCATCTTGTCACTCGAATTCTTTTTCAGGTTTTCTTGAGAAAGTTTCTTCATATCAGCTTTAATCATTTGTTCTTCTGTATTCAGGGAGGTTTTCTCTAGTTGACTATTTTGTAATTCATGAATATTTCTTATGGCATTTTTGATTGTTCCTCCACCCTGTCTTTGAACTTGTAGCACTTGCATAAATAGTGGATCATATTTATTTTCTACTACATACTTAGCCATATTTTGGATGGAGTTCTGGTATGATGTATAGATTTGCTTTAAGCCCCTTCCTCCATCTTTGAGATGTACATATATTCTATCTACATCAAATTTAGGGTGGAGTATTCCATTAGCTTCCTTGTTTACCGATCTAACGCCCTGATTTCTTCCTTCGTCCATCCAATTATGCCAAAATTGTACTCCAGTACAGGTACTGCCAAGCTTCCTAATGCAAAAATCTGGTTTTTGCTTTTTAATATATCTCACATATTATGTTATTCTCTTCAATTCCTAAATATTTGTAGCTTCCATGTGGTTCTATTTCCTTGATGGTGGTTTCTTGATCAATTTTCAAACTTTTCGTTCTTTCTAGCTCGCCTTTCCATATTATAGCTTTTGCACATTTGTCAATTCCAAATCTCATCGCTGTATTCTTTCACTGTTTTAAGCATGCCCAGAAGTTCATCTTCATTTTTGGCAAATATCTTGAGATCATCCATGTAAAAAAAGATGGGTTATGCTCTTGTGTTTCTTTAGAAGTTGGATCTCCTCATGTTTTTGTGAAAAAATTCTAGATACAGGGAAGAGACATACAGAACAAGAGGAAACAATGAATCCCATTGGAATATTCTTCTTTTTATGGGTATTAGTTGACTTTCTTGATGTTCGAATACGAGACCAAACGCGTGCACCATTTGGTCATACAATCTCTGCATTATCGTTTGAGACGTTCATATACCTCATATACTTCCATGAGCTTTACCGTAAAACCATGAGGTACACTGTCAAAGGTTTTTTCATAGTCTACCCAAGCTACTGCCAAATTTCTTTTCTTTCTCTTTACCTCCCGCAAAATGGTTTTGTCTATTAGTAAAATCTATTTCATCCAAATATTCACTTTCTGCATCCTTTTTGTTCCAAGGGTATTATTTCGTTTTCAGCGAAGTGTAAATACATTAAATTTGCTTCAGTTGATGAAATCAGTTTGTACGTGTTATATTGTGGGTCTAAAATTCTTAGGGTTGTTAGAGAATTTGCTTTTGGGAATTAGGTACGTTACTCTCTCTGTCATCAATTCGGGGATAGATTATCAATATTATTATTATTATCATTATTATTTCCATCTCGTTCACGACTTTCTGTCGGTTTCCTGTGGTTGAAGTCAGAGACTCGTCTTAACAACATTTATGATAATTCTGTTTTGTCAAGGAGTTATCATCAAATATCACATGTATAAGAATCGTCGAACTATGCAAGATGTGTTTAGGAGAACTGATTTTTGCATGAGTTGGAAATTTCGTGGCTTGAGTTCCAGTTCTTGCAACGATTTGAACAGGTTCTTTGGCATTACTCCCATGTTTGACAGTATTATTGGGATTACTCTCACTCTGTCATATTTCCACATGTCCTTAATTTCGAAGCAAATGTCAATGTGCTTTGTAATTTTTCATTATTATTATTATTTATATTCACAATTCAGCTAAAATCGCGAGTAAAATGCTTTTTATCTGTTACCTGGCGGTGAGGTTCGCCGCAATCTAAGAGATTTCTATATTTGTTATATCATCAGTTACCAAACCACACACACACAATAATATTTTCAATAGATATTAAAACAGAATTCAAGAATCAATTGCTTCGGAAAGAACTGTACAAGAACCACGAGAATATACTAAAAGGAAACTGACACCAGGAGATGATATAGACATAATTTATAATTAAGAAAAACAGGAAACTATTTTGCGATATTAATTTTTAAAAATCTTTATTAAAAAATTGATGTATATTGTTTTCCAAAGAATGAACTTCTGTGCTTTTTTTTAGTGGGGCTTTACGGCTCATGTCGACATCAAAGGTCATTGGAGCCCGAAAAACTTGTATAGGTAGGGAAAATGCAGTTACGCACTAGGGAGAGTCAACATGACTCTCCCCGTGTGTGGGACTCATCGAATGATTCAACCCTACCCTCCTGATCTACAACACACCAAAACATATCTCACAACATACATCAAAACAAAAATGGAGGGGGGGTAAAAAATGAGGGGGACAAAAATGAGGAAAATGAAAGATACCCTAGCCCTAATAGCGTCGGGATCGAAAAGAACAAGAGGTGACCAAGGAAGGTCAAGAAAGAGAAAGGAAGGAGCCTAGCAAAAGTAATGCCAGACTCAGCTCGGGGCCCCGTGTTCACCAAACACGTACTTACTAGATGTAAATCCC
>NNCF01127140.1:526036-574815 GCA_002313205.1 Laupala kohalensis | reverse complement strand
TACTAGATGTTAGTCCCCTGGGGCGAGGTAGGAAAATGAAAGATACCCTAGCCTTAATGGCGTCGGGATCGAAAAGAACAAGAGGTGACCAAGGGAGGTGAGGAAAGAGAAAAGAAGGAGCATGTGCTGTGTTCAGAATATGAAATATTGTGACTTTGCTGAAGTGATATATTTACAAAAGACTTGGAAATTATCATTTCCCGAGCATAAGGTGGCAAGTATAAGTTACGAGCTGTCTGAAACTCACAATCTGACTACAGTGATATCGGATATTGAGAACGCAGTATCTACGAATATTTTCTGGGATCCGAATTATTGTAAGAATATTGATTCGTTTCAATCAAACGATGCAATTATGTTAAAACTGTATTAAGTTATGAGGAAAATAATTTTTAAAAGTATAAGTACTTGCACCGTGAAAAGTGCACCGTGAAATTTGTAGTTCAACACGAATGTTTCAGGCTAATTTCCGGAAAACTACCAACTTTACACAATATACTTACTAAGCTGTATGCTGCATAAAACAAAAATTAATGGGTATAAAATTACTTTCTGCAATGCAAGTATTTTTTATATTTTTTTATGCAGATGTAAGTAAGAGACTTATTATGTCTATATGCCTTACGCCCATATATAATCTTTCTGTGACTTATGTCCATATACGTAACTGAATATAAAATACCTCTGTTCACATATAAATTTTTTATCTTATAAAGTTCGCAGCTAACTTTTTATCTTATCTAGGAATTNAATTTACTTTCTCGGAATTGATGGGATGGTCCCTTGCTTGCTTCCGGAGAGTAAATTAGTTTTTTTTCCTCCACGTGGTCATATGCAGTTTGTACTGTTTTTTGACAATAAATTTATATTTATATAAATTAATCAGTCCCAGCAACTTTAATTATCACCATAATCACCTTAATTGATAAATATTGAGCTGACACATGCTATTAATAGTTTCAGCATCTGACAATTTAGTTTAAATCAGTTAAGAAGAAATCTACATTGAAATATGCTACCTTGAAACGAATTTTATAATAACACGAGAGAATTTGGTGAATATAGAAAATAATATAATATCAAATACATCAATATTTTCAGCAATGATGAACGATATGATACACAATAAAGAACTGAAGTTATTGAAAAGTGCTTCAGGTTCCATTTATGCAAAAGTCAATCTACCTGGTGACTACACTTGAGAAATACACACAACAATAGTCTTAATTTTACTACATATTTCGTGGCTATTTAATAGGATTGAAAATTATTAATAAAATGTTCATAATGAAACATTTATATTAGTACAAATTATTTATTCTACTAGAAAACGCGTTGAAAAGCGTACTTAAAAATAATGTGTTCAATATTGTTCATTGTAACAATGTTAAGTAAATAAAATGTATAATTCATTTTATTATTCATTTTTAACATATAAGTTGAGCTATTAATAACAGAAACAAAATACTGGGACCCACGGAGAGGTTTTTGCAGTTACACTTGAGGTTTCGTAGGCACAGTTTCTTAGGTATTCTCAATTCTGGAACTGCTCTCTGGGCAATATCTTCTGCCCGAGATAAAAAATAATTAACAAACATTTAATATGAGATGTTTTTATCTAAAACACCTCGGGGGATGATAAAACTACTAACTTGGACGCAAACCTCACAAAAGAGAAATAACTAAACTTCTCCCGAAGATCAGCTCTCAAGGGAACCGCTTGTGCGGTGTAAACAATCAACAATGTCGACAGACAGACAGACACCCAACCAACAACCAAGAGGCAAAGCTCTCGAGCACCAGCTCCGACTTGAACTTCCTTCGTGTACTCAGCAGAGCATTACAGCACCATTTACTTTGCATTCATCGGCGTTATTTAATCACCTAATTGTTCGTAAACAGATTCAAGTAGATTCTGATTCGAGTGCTCGTCCTCACGTGATGTCTTGCCTCCCTCCCTCCTTTACCCCTCCACCCCTCATCCTTTGCTGTCCTTCGGCACGAGCCCTTTCTCCCTCGCCGGAGTCGTAACCTCCATATTGATCTTAAAGCTGAAGTTACGGATTCGGTGAGTGGAGATACAAGCTCCTGCGTGAAGTCATTTTTTTTGGACGCAGTGTACTAAGAAAAATTAGCAAGCAGACACTACTCATGTGACAAATCTGTAGAGTAGTCCAGAGCAAGTGGTTAAACGCTTCAAATTGTTCACTAGAAATAGTTCACTATTTAGATACAAATCCTTAAGGGAGTCACCGGGTACGTAGATGAAAGAGATGTTGAGGAATGTTGGTGCATGGAAGGAGACGAACGACGCGACGGTTGTATGTAATACATCTAATTCACATTTATGTATCTAATACATCAAACATTAATGTTTTGATGGTTATTTGACAAATATGAAAATGGATATTCATGAAACTTGAAAGTATGTGAATGTACAATATTTTAAACTTTTATTCGAAATACACCCGATTTCTGTGAAAGTACTGTCCGCGTAATAGCAGATCATTGAGTACGGGCATCGCGGAGAGAGGCGAGAAGGTAGGAGGGCACTGTTTCTGTGGATACATCTATTTAACAAACTATGTGAAATTGTGAAATGACGGTCTGGAAGTGTATAACTATACACATGAGATTTTCATCTTCGTAAATATAAGTAAATCTGCAGAACTACCTGACGTAGCCCGGAATTTGAAAGGAAGCTTTTAACAATATTACTGGACATTAAAAAATTTAAAACATATCACAAAATAAACATAAAAACAAAAAATTATTTTTCGCATTGCTAAATAAATATAAAAAATACATTATTTTTTTAAAAAGTGGTATAGAGATTTACTTAAGTGGGTATAATACCCTACATTTTTAGCTCATTTTGCCGGGCGATTCCCGGGGTTATTACATCATTACGTATTCATATGTTAGTCTCCATATTTTTCGTGGTATTAAAGTTCCCCTTTTGTTAATATCAAAAATTAAATACCAATAAAAAAGACCAAAAATACACACAATTTTCAGAATTTTATGGTTCGTAATTACGAATCATTTTAAAATCCAGGTGGAAGGAACTTACACATAATAATAATAATAATAATAATAATAATAATAATAATAATAATTATTATTATTATTATTATTATTATAATGTATTTATTACGCAGAAACAAACAAAGCTCATAGACAAGTCCTCTGAATTTTTTCACTTTTAGATTATGTGCTCGATAACAATGTTCTTCACATCTTTCTTAAAATATTGTTTCTAAGATTTGATCACATAGATTATACGTTCATTGAAAAGTCCACTCACGTAACGTAATCAAACTCTGGCGGTCACATTAGTAAGCTTCACAGTCAACAGTCATGCAAGTGAAGATTCACATCTACTGATTAGCAGCCAATTTTAATTGTTTTTCTGCTCTTGTAATTCATCACTATTGACCATACTTAGCGTATTATTTACAATAATCCTTACGAGGTGTCCTTTGAAAAACATAATTTCATCGATTACCTTTTCTGATTTCCGTGCAATAGGTTTTCAAAATAATTCACTTTTATTAGTCAAGATTAAATGTGTCATAATGAATAATTTCATAAAGATATGGAGGAATGTGTTTAAAGAATTCTTCGAAATCATGTTTTTTGGGTGAATTTTTGCGAAACCATTTGTAAATTAATTTTACCAAAGACGTCAATTTTACCAAAGATTTCAAATTGGACTTTTTTGATCGCCGAACTCATTTGTGCTTAATGCGGTTCCTTTAAATCAAAAGAAAATGTTTTATACCACATCTACTAAAGAAATGTGTTTGAACATCTACTAAAATGTGTTAAATTTCATTCTATTTAATTTATTTACTTCCTATTGATTCAAATCTTTTACAATAATTTTTATAATAGAATAAAGAACATACGGTGTAAAGAAAGTTATTAAAACACTGAAGAACTATTATGAAAAATGTCTCAAAAGCCCCAAGTACTTTCTACAATAGAGTGTGTAACATATACTTGTTCCACCTTCTTATTGCTACCAACAATCAAATCTATCTTACAAGGAGACCGCACGATTTATCATACAATGAAAATAGACCACATATTAAGCTATTCCAGTCTCACATTCTTACCTGAAATAACTCGTAAGGTATTAAGACTAACGCTTTTGTAACATCTGATAACTTGTTTAATTTATATTTTCAATACTATTGGTTATTGTTTCAGGAAGCGAGAGAATATTAGACGAAGGAAAATGCCAACTGATGATAAAACGATTTCTTTACTCTTACCCATCGTCCACTGACGCAGTAACGAGAAAAAAACCATTTTGAATGTAAGTTAGTGAATGACATTTTCCAAAAGGTGAAGCATTTTCTTGGAAGTGTGAAAAAGCGTAAAAGTGAGACGGGTCTCTCGCTGATTCTGAACATTACCCGAGCCAGCAGACGCCAAGGGAACACAGCGGTCAGCGCTGGTCACACCATCTGGCGACAGAGAAGGTCTCGTCACGGTCTGTGACGCTTCCCACCCCGTCACTGCTTCATCCACCTTCACCTACCCTCTACTACATTCCACGAACCCCGTTGTGCCTTGTGGCACCGGCGCGAACATCGTCACTTCTAAATGTCTCCAATGGCATCCTCCGAGTGACGTGGTCTTTGAAGCAACTACAGACGGAGTCACAGCTGTTGGGGTCATCCCCGCGTGCGACCAAGGGTTGGGTGGGGAAGTCATGTGGCGACTGCACTGGGGGACTACTCAGGCTGTGCAAGTCATGAGCCAACTCTTTCCATATTTGTGTTCATATGCTGAATTAAAGTTTTGAACTGTTGACGGAAAACTCGTTAAAAAAAACAGAAATTATTGTATACTAAATTTTCTCCAGACTCATACAAACAATTTTAACATTTTGTTAAAAATGATTCGTGATTTTTTTGCTCGAGAAAATTAAATTATTTAAATTAGATTATATATATTTTGTTTTTATATTATATATCTCATTTTAGCCTAGTCCAGCCTAATGGCAATAATGTTTTTTTGCCAAAAAAGGTAATGGGCTCAGCGGAATATTGTAATGACAGAAGAATATTAGACCCTAAAGGAAGATTGACAACACTAAAGGAATATTTTATTTAGTACTTGTATGTTGGATTATCTTCCGTTTTCGTTAATTAGTTTGTATTTGAGATTAATGTAACGAAAAAACATTTTAAGTTGTTCATGAGGTATTATAACTTCCTCATATCCTAATGTTATTTGCAATGAAAATATATGTCCTGAAGCGGAATTACAAAATATTTCGTCGATTCATTTCTACTACTTGACAACTTTGAGTCTGTGGATTTGAGATAAACAAGGTTGAAATTTTTTCAGAAGATTAGGCTCTCAATTTAAACAGTTTTTTATCAAGAGGAGTGCCTTTCACTAGTATATGGTCACCGATTGGGATGTCAAGAGTACCAGTAGTTTTTCCCTCTGAATCATGTTACAGATTTACAGGAGAAGTAATGCAAGTAATACATATTGCATTGCCCATGGTGTGGTTTTTTGAGATCATGTAATGCAACCGATGGATTAGTTCAAATAATTTGATTAATTTGCGAAATTTCAAGCGTCAATCTTTTTATTATCATCACCGTTATTTCATGTAATTGTCAAGAAGATACTAATTTTGTTATTACATACTTCAAAAGAATAATCTCTTCTTGAAATTTTAAAGTATTTGACATTAATTGATTCTCCACCATCTGTTCTACAACTAAATCTTACTTTAGTTCCAATGACTAAGATCGAGTATTCGTAATTGATAATTTATTGTATGGATTATCTTGAATACGTGTCACTTCATACTCAGGATTTACATTAGTTGTAATAGGTTATTTTTTTGGTACTTAAATCCTAAACATTTTTACACCCCTACACAAGTGCAATACGTAGACTGTAAACTTTGCACAATAACAAAAAGTATATTTGTACGACATTACCCAATCATCTTCTAATAAAACTACATGAATAGGTTTTCGTCATGAAATAATTTATTTCAGATCATTAGTTTAAATCTTCAACTTATGTTTTCATTAGATACTCAAATAAATAATATCCTTTGGAGATTTATGGTGACTCAAAATTAAATTCCAAACCTAATTTTTAAAAAAATTAAGATTCGTTCAAAAGCAGGATGTGATTTTAGAATGAAGCTTTTAGACGTTTTAAATTATCTGTGTTTGAAGTAATATTACAGGCTCTAGGGACGAGTCAATATTTTCAACTTGGCTCTAGGGACGAGTCAACAATAAGGACAAATTGTCTTTTCAGTTAAGTGAAAGGGATCATCTATTTGTATGGAACATCATTCCCAGTATGTGGTTATAGCACTCTCGATATGGTTACCAGACTACTCTTCTTCTAACTTTTCGTATTTATAGGAAAAATCAATTATGTTTTAAATGACTCGTTTCTTAAACAAAATCTTGTTAAAAGTTTTACACAAATTTTCACAAATGAAGAAATTGTTATTTTACCACAGGTAAATTTCCATCTCTTAATTATTCTTTATTATCATTAGATATTCGTATTTATTGGTTGTTAAGATTTGGGGAGAATAGATAAACCTGGAATTCCCGTAGCGAATGTTGAGTGAAGAACATGGGTGTAATTACTGGCTTATTTTCGTCACTCTCTCTCCCTCTCTTCTTCAGAACTTCTTTAATTTCACCTTTCTGTCGATCGATGTCAACCCTCCTGGTTCCTGCACTTCTCTAGAAACCCTAGAACTCATCTCGTTCCTGAACAGTTGGTATAAAAACTAACGATAGCTATAAAAGCAAACGCCCCCTTTACCATCCACATCGTTAGTAATAATGTTCATTTTTAAGATTCTGTAATTTTCTTTTCGTATTGCTTTCAACCCACTAGTTCTCTTTGCTTTGGAAAGAGAATAAATGTAACGTTTTCCCAGAAACTTTGGGTTTGGGTTTTGATTCGTCAAGTGATGAATAAATTATATATATTTCGACAGCTTTGATGTATGACATATACTTTTCTATAGTTATATCAAACTTTAGAATTACCGACAAAAATGTGTGAATATTGGGTGAAAATTTACTTCTAGAAAATAGTATTATACAAATACTACACATCCATTAATTTTAACTTATAAGGAAAATCGTTTTACTTTGAGTTTCTAGAGCATAGTAAGATTGTTCAACATATTCTATACGATGATAGGTAGATACAAGGTTAATAGAAGGAGATAAAAAATGGAGATATGAAATATAAGATTTTATGTGAAATAAACAATTTTATAAGAAATGTAAATATAATAAAAATGGAATTTTCTTCATCGCTTTACAAGTTTACATAGACGTATTGTGGTACTAGGATTAACAAAATTTGATGAAAATTTAAATATTTTTTATATTTTATGGTGATATGGATAATACTCGGTTGGAGAGCAAGCGAGTATAGATTGATGAACTGCATTTCAGTATACTTCTATAGGACAATATCGTATAATGCTTAAGAACACGAAGACATATATGTCCCGGAGGAGCCCCATCGCCATCGAGGAAAGTAGAATGAACAGAGTCGGTGTTAATAAATACGGGTATTAAACTACAGTTAAGTCCCGTGCAATCTGCAGCGTGGCGCAGGTGCCATCCACCATCTTTATAAACAGTTGAGCTCATTACAGGCACGTCTACCCCCGTTGCTCTAATCTCAGGGGAGCCAACTTAATAATGAGAAGGAATCTTTTAAACTTAAGACCCAAACGAGGACCCGCCGTGGCAGGCCTGATTAAATAAAGTACCTTCAGCACGTTAATGTGTCCTTGTATAAATAGAGGGAGTCATCGGAGTTTTCCCCTTTCGAATAGCGAAGGAGAGGAAAGGCTTAATATATACTGTGTGGGTTGGAAGATTGCTCCCGGAACAAATGGCACTTAGGTTTTTCTTTAAGTCCCCTTGAGCTAGTTCTATTTATTATTCCTTAAAATGAGATAAGTTACTATACGATTTGGGAAAAACAAACACACTTGAATCAAATACTGAATATTCAAGAAGATTAGCAAATACAGCGCTACTTAAATCACAGTAAATTTTGGTAGCGGTCTTTAAGTGTGTATTATGTTCACACTAGTGCTTTGTAACATCTTTCGTTCAGGAAGTCATTTTCTCGTCAAAAAGAATAGGTGTAAACTGCTCTATAAAGAACAAAATCAAGCGATGATCGTTGTAACGACGGTCTTGAGTTAATATTCCGTCTTCGGAATGTCGCATTTAACGTTTGATATTTCTTGCAAGAACATCTAAAAATCGTTTCCCGTATTTCACGACCTACAACTCTTGATTCTTTAAGCTCCCATAATTAATATAGCTTATCTTTCTTGGCGAGCAAGGGACGGAAAGGAGATGGGAGGTAAACTTCATTTTGGTTTATTAGCTGCGGAAACTATGGATCGTTTTGATAGCAGGCGTCTTGACGGCTTTTCATATCTTTCTATTCTTTTTTCTTCTTCTTCATCGGCTCAGGGAGAAGGGTTTTGGTCCCCGTAGACCATTATCGTCATGGCCTGAGTGTCTTGTGTCAACATTTTCGCTGAAAACTTCTGCAATCATCCGCTAGAGCGAGCCTCAGGGGACGCACCATGAGCTGTCAATTGTTTGCTTTCCACCCCGTCTCGTGATTAACGAGACGCAGCGTGGTTGCGACTCCCTGCCTTCCTCTTCTCCGACGACCCCATGTTCTCATCCCTTATCCGAAACACTGGGGAGACAGCTGAAGCTTCGATGCAACGACAAGGCAAGATAACGAATGATGTTGCAATTTCATGGACTAGGTTGTACCACTTACAATTACTCTTCGTTTGTCCAAAATACTTTTCTGAATACAATGGTTTTAGGTATTTCTGTATGGATAATTGTATTAATTTTTTAAAATCTATTGAAATCTCCTTTTATATATAACAAATGAACTTATTTATTATTCAATAATTACCTCCTACGATTTCTTAAAATAGTTCCTCATACCAAAGGGTACTTTGTACTCCTGCCGAACAACGAATGTGACTAGAAAATAAAATCAATGTGTTCTGAAATAATGCATGGTAATAATAGGAATCTGAAGCGTAATGAAGCTTGTTAAAGGAAGTAAAACAATAACAAAGTTACAAAATTGGAAATTATGTATAGAAAACGAAGAATAGAACTTTGGTGAACTATAAATATTGCATTTCGTTCCAATAATGAAACTTATTTTTGTAAGTCCTTCGTTGAAGACTTAGTGGAAAATATTTTACGGTCAATTTCGTCATTTACGTGTGAACAATACATGAAGTATATTTCGTACCTATATTTTGGTACAAAATGCTACAAAATGCTACAAAATGGAAATTTCTGTCGTACGAGACAAACGTAAAGAAACCATGTTCGAAATATAAAATTACCTTAAAAAAGCGCTGCATTCATGATCACGAAATGGATTAGAATGACTTTTAGATGCCAGGTGGAGGGTACCACACTTACGAAATGATTTAACTTTTATATTTCTTGGAGCAATATTTACTGAGATATGGGAGACCGAGTTTAGTATTATGTACAGAGATAAATTGACTTGAAGGCATGTGTCGTTCAGCGAGTTGCGAGCAATGTCGTCTTGGTCGGGATGTTTGAGGACTACTCGCCAATAGACGAGCACACGTAACCAGTTATTAGCAGTTTACCGAGTACCTAGTCGTTTTGGGAACTACGAATATTTGTCATGGGAAAGAGTGGTTAGGTTGTGGAGAGAGCGAATTGCAAGTAATTATTCGTACAGCTGCTTTTGTAGTTGTGTCTTGTAGTAATATAAATTTTTAGATAAAGTAAACCTGCGAAAACATTTTAGCGAATCCCACAAAATAATATGAATTAAGGTGGAACTAGCGCTCCGAGCTAGTCAAATGTCATGGCGGCCGAACCGAGCGCAACGGTTTTGTGATAATCTCGGAAAAAGTGAAATATCTTTTTGTAATATCCGGTGATACACAGATAAAAGCGATGCAAATAACACTATGGACAATTTACAACAAATCAAGATACACTTCCATCACTTGTGATTTAAAAGTTGGTCTCTTTTTTTAAAATAAGTGATGAATTGTAACATGTTATTTTCTCGTGAAACACCTTATATTAATTTACCTCGTTTGTTTCATCTCTTCTGTTTTAGTCGTTAAAATAACAAAATATTTAATTTTTTATTCCAGAATGGCAAATAAATACGTACGTAAAATCTATCCGAGGGAAAAATAGAGCTCATCAAGAATGAATGAATTGTGAATTTCTATATATTTGTGAAAACAGTATATCTGATTGATTAAGGTAGTGAACACTAAAATCGTATTCCTTAAAAGAAGAAATGTAATTTTTCTTATACTCATAAATATTGTATTTGCCTTGGTACTTGCTAATTGTGGAGCGTTACCAACATTATCAAAGAATGAGCAACAATGAGCAACATAAAAACGTCTTTTAATTTATCATTCCTTGTATTTGCCTACTTAATTTATTGTGAGAAAGGGTGAAACATCGGAAGTGTGATTTATTTTACTCCTACCAATTATTTTCTGCCCTTTTTGACAATTTATAAATTTTATATAACTACATAATTTGAAACCCTTTTAGTAATCCATGACTGATTATCCCGAGACTTTTTAGTAAATAAGTGATGATTCAGAATAGTTAGAATTCTCAATTCCCATAATTAAGAAATAGTGCATAGTTTAAGGAGAGGAAAACGCAGTATGTTCGTTATGGTCAATGGATCTCAAATAAGTTGAAACCATTGTGATTACACACAACCTTTCATTAATTCAAAAACTTAATTTTTAAATGTGAATCAACTGACTTCAGTCCCTCTTTCAACCTTTCTAGTCACTAGGAGCTGGAGTTCACGTAAAACCATTCTCACTAAGGGCTCTAATGACCTTAATGTAGGCGAGCCCCAAAGCCCCAAGGGGAAAAAAAACTTCTCACTAGTTTACGTTACTTTTACAATTCAAAGCAAAGAAAGTATGAAACATGATTTCTAGTGAAATAAATTTCATAGTCTTTTCTTTCAAAAAAAGAAGAAAGTTATCATGAAAATTATAAATTTTGAGTCAACAAATCTCGGTCTCCCCACCTGAGTTATTGTATTTTAACAGAACGACAGTTGTATGAGATATTGTTCATACCTAATTGAATACGCAGCCTCTCGTCCAAAGTTACGCAACATCAGGTGCGGTGAATATAGTAAGAAGACTGCTTAGTTACGTTTTTTTTAAATTTCTGGATTGAAGAGGTTCATAATAATTGTTATTAATAATTTGTTTTATAATAAATGATTGTGAGTGAACTCTAGACAAAAGTTAACAAATTTTTCACAGAGTTTTGTGCAGTTCTTTTGACAATGCGAGAGACATTAACAGCCATAAGTGAAGGAAAATTAATTCTCAAAATATATGAGGTCCTGATGAAAAATAATGAATAGAAATAAGATGAGTAATTTGGTTGTTTCCATTAATTTACGGTATTCTTATGAAGAACGAAGTAAATTTGTAGTTTAGTCGTTATACACCACCTAACGGATTTTTTTCAAGTTTTCAAACATTATTGAGTATGTGACTGTATGATATCTGTACCCATGCTATGTGAATGACAAAGAATATTTTTTATTATTTCCTAATTTTGTTACAAAAAAGTAATTAAAAGGAGAAAGGAAAGGAGAAAGGAAACAAGGAACGAAAGAAGAAAGGAAAGAAGAAAGGGAAGAAGGAAGGGAAGTGGGTAGCAAAGAAGGTAAGAAAGAAAATAGGAGAAAAGAAAGAAAAAAAGAAAAAAATTATCAAAGGTAAAGTAAAGATGGAAATCAGAGAAAATGATGAAATTGATATATGAGAGAATGAGAGATACTCAATTAAATGCAATATTAATTTTTATTCTATAATATATTCTGCAATTTTTTTATTGTATTGGTAAATCACTTAATTTTACCATAATTGAAATGCGATGTTTTATTGTACGATAGGCTTAATCAATCTGTGTGAATGAAACTCAATTTCATTTGAATGTCTTAATAAAAATGATTTGTGTTTTTCTTATATTTATTGATATCCAAAAAAAATTTTTTTTTTGTGATATTACTTTCTGAGCATGTTGTTTTATGTTGTTCTATTTCAGGCAAAGGGTTATATCTGGGATGAATATATTTCTAGTAAATATAATTTATTTATTCTTTATTAGTATCGCTAGAATGAACCTTTAGTGTTTTTCATTCTTATTTTATACAATTGTTTGCTATAATTCTTGAATTCCGATTGACGTATAAGAATAGTGTAAAAGAATTGCAAATTATTTGAAATTATGATAGACAATATACATCACTTTACGCCAATCAGCTTTGAATTCTTTACGTCACTGTATAAAGTTCAGAAATTATAATAATATTTATATGTAATTCCTGATTCGAATTTTAAATATCTTGCGATGATATCAAAATTGTATGATAAAAACAATGTTTTTTACAGTAAGAAGCAAATCTTTTTCCAGAGAAGTTTACTTTGTTTTATATTCCCTAGGACGGCGTTGTGAGACAACAACTTGAGATGTCATTTTAATATAGAGAATAATAAAGTTTATTGAAGTTAAGAACATAAAGAATAATTTTTTGTAATGGAAGTCCAAGACGTGTATAATAAAAAATCACGAAATATTTCTTTAATAGCGGCATAATATAACATTTCTCTGGTTGCGATTTAATAGGGGTATGTTCGCCAGTACTAGTCTTCTATTGGTCTGCCAAATATGGAAGCAGTTTCAAGTTTGCCTACGATTGGTCGAACGAAGTTTGTCCCCGTCGCAGGGGAGTGATGTTGCAAACCTAACAAATCCAAACAGCTAAGAATGCGGGACTTAGGAAATTTTAACGACGACCGATTTATAATTCCATTACTGTACATTACACCTTACGATGAAAGAAAGACTTTTGTAAGTGAGTAAACCAAATTTCATCAAAATTGCCCCTGTGTGGGCTGTAATATTAATTATCAAATTTGGTCACTTCATTCTTTCTTAGTTACGTTTTATTACGTGGTTTTA
Organism: Laupala kohalensis; assembly: GCA_002313205.1. Lineage (NCBI taxonomy): Eukaryota > Metazoa > Arthropoda > Insecta > Orthoptera > Trigonidiidae > Laupala > Laupala kohalensis. Next base: position 561,709 of record NNCF01127140.1, on the reverse strand, counting down.
TTTTCCCCGTCATCGATGTTCCAGTTCTATTTTGATTGTTAATTATTTTACAAGAGGCTTTAAAAGGTGTTGTGTGAAGATTTGGTGTAACTCATATTAATATTTCAGAGGATATGAATGATTTTACATGCTGTTTTTATGATATGTGTAACGTCAAAACCAAAACATTCTATAGGTTAGTGAATTGTTAATTTTACGCCGTTCACTGAAGTGCCATTGAGGAACTAAGTCGGATGCCGCGGACGAGGGAGATGACCCACCCTAGCCTCTTCATCGATTGAGGTATTGTTTGAACATACTCTTTCACTTCCTAAGGAAGGTACGATTGTTCTCGAAGAATGTCGGCGAATGCGTGTGACTAGCGCACGATTCCCTTTGTATTACACTATTTCTGTGGAAGAGGATTTGACCACTATGGAATGTCGGTGGACCTCAGAAAAGAAGAATATTAAGACGTTGTGAATGAAGTACCTTCACCAACTGCAGAGACAATGACAGACTCAAGTGAAAGGTGCGTTCAACACCTGACGTGGATCGGCAGCGGCGCCCTCGCGAGGAGATCATTGCGTTCCCAGGAAAGCTGAGGGGTGAACAAGAGGATTGGATTGCACGTTGTGGCAGCGAAGGCGTGGTTACTTGCTGGTCACGTGACTTCCTCTTCCGTATATATTGGAAGGATTGAGGATCCTCGAGGACTTTGTACGTGTGAGTTGAGTTCGCAGATTACTTGAGATGTGACCTAGCTAGCATCGGTCGCAGAGACCCGATGATCATGAGGCTGCTGCGGTAAGTCTAGATAAACTTATAACTAGTTAGGAGTGACGTAACTTGTAACAGTTCGTTATTCGAGAAAGCAACTTGTACTTTTGGAGGTTCAGATAACTTAGAGGGTTTTTACAAATTAGTTGTCTTCAACTAAATTTATCTATGTATAATGAATGCTTTCTGATAGCATTACTTGTGTAATAACATATTTATATATGTATTAATGATTTTGAGAGTTTGTCTACGTTTGTAAATACTCAGATTTCTATTTAATTTGTATTAAACCATTAATTATTGTCATTACACGTGTGTTTAATTGTCCGGGAAACTGGGCTGGTGGCAGCGATAAAAACTACCATAGGAATTGTGGTATTTATGTGAATCCCGCTTCTACCAAAATACCCACACCGCATCAGGGCTTGTGGTGTGATGTTACAGTCCGTATTGAGTCAAGCTGGCAGATTTGTGATTTGAAAGGGAAATTTTTATCAAGAAGAGGATACTGGGAATTGGACGAAGAATTATGGAAAATACCAAAATTATTAATTAAAACCCATCACGAGTTTCTTAATTATTATCCAAGAATAACATATCACTTGAGTTAGTCTTTATTTCCTTTTACCCTAGAGTGTCGGTAGTGGATGATGGGATGTGGCCTCCTAATATGGCTGGGGAATGACAATGCGTGCTCTTCCCCGACGCGGGTAATTTAAAAATAGAGTGAAGAGTGAATGATGATGAGTGAATGTTGCACTGAAATGAAAGGTAGGGGAAACGGGAGCTCCGTCTACTAATGCAAACTACTTTGAGGAGCCACGGTTTGAACTCGTGTCACGAGAGATAGAAAGCGTGTATACTATGCACTGTGCTACAAGGCGTCCCCAATAATACATCATACTATTCTAAATTACTTTACAATACTCGCACAATTGCAAGTAGTGAGAGGTATCGAAAGTAAGAGAGTTATAAGAAAAACCCCAACAGAAATTCTTTTCTGGTACAGACAAGCTCATTCATGCTCTCTACCAATCAGTGGTAAACAGAGCAAAGAAGTTACTCTACCCTAACACGGTCGGTTTCATACTAGGCAACGATTTTTTCCAAGTTTTTTAGATTCATATTTTTTTCCCTTTGTTCTTACTTTGCTTTTATTTATTTATTTATTTATTTGTAATACAAAATTGCTAAAACTTACTAGCAGTGTATTGGATGAACAATAAAGGATGTATTCGATTAATGAACTTTCCTTTTTATTTGTTATAGAGACCAAGGATGTTTTCATAACCTACAAAACAGACACCAGAAAAAAAACTATATAATTCAGAATATGGGATGAACCAGCAATAATTTTATACGCGTGTCACATTCGGGAACTAAAATCCATAATGTGAGCACGTTTCTCTAAAAATATAGCGTCATAAATAAAACTAATTGTTTAACATTCAACCCATAAAAGTGATAAGAGCTCAAAAGCTACGGAAGCAAATATAAAAAATACCCAGGATGAATGGATATTTGACGAGAGATGAATGTAAAAATTTGTTACCATAAAGTGTTGATATCGTGGACATTTACAAATGCGAGCAAACAATTCACTGAATGTGAATGATTCAGAGAAATTACTTTGACCAAAGGAGTAATAAAAATTAACTGCAATTCGTGTGAGAAACTTTTATTTGTTTATCGAAAGAGCAGCAGCATATAATACATTACTTATCAAATTTTAATTCACAGTAGGATATGCACCAACATATATTACATCAAATCAATTTTAATATCCGTAGGGTGGTTTGCTTAAAAATATATTTTTGTCACTACAACATGTGAGGTTTTTGTCTTTAAGTTCGCCATTGCATTTACTTTCTTTTCATCGCGACAAGTACAGAAGATGCAATTATATTGTTAAGATGATTTTTTACAAATGTATGATTTATGAATCTCCTTACGTAACTCAGAAATGAATAAATGAATTTCACTGTGTACAAACTATTATCTCACGTGATAGAAACGACTAAATTAAGTATTAAGTTTTCGTGTTCCCTTTGAAATGCACTAATTTGGATAAAAGTTCACTTTTCCCATTTTGAGCATAGAAGTGAGGTGTGAAAGCAAGTTCGTATCTTGCTCACTACAAAAAAGGCAGATACCTTCTCAACACCATGGTAAATATGACTAATAAAGCAGATATTTCAAAATAATATACAGTTCTAATTTAAATATTGATTTTAACAAGTAATTTTCATTGGCTAGGTTTTTACTTAGGTTTTTCTTCGGGTTGAGGCGGATTTTCTGTATATTCTTGCCTAGGTGCGGCGGACTATTGAAATAATGAAACTCGAATTTTGAATTATTTTAATAGTTATGATTTATAAACAATATTTTCCGATTAATCTATTTTTTATAATAATACGTACTTATGGAATGACTTTGTTTTGTTAATTACAAATCTATTGGTATTCTGTTATGAAACACTTAGTTAACTATTTTTATTCTTACCTTAGGTGTGTGCTGAAATCTTAAATACACGTCTGTCTTAGAGCCCATGATCGGAATTAATGCGGTTGTCCCTTGCTTGCTTTTGGAGAGTAAATTAGTTTATTGTCCTCCACGTGGTCACTTGCAGTTTGTAAGTGCATTTCTGACAATAAATTTATTATTATTATTATTGTTATGTGAGATCTATAATTTATTTTCATTCAAACTATCGGGAATGCTTCATTTCCTCAATACATTCGTAATGCTCAAACTCTTAGCTTTCTAGTTGACACTTGCTTCATGTCAGAGGTGAAGTAACAAATGAGTGATACTTCACGAAAATAACAGGTTACAGAAAAGAAACGTTCTGTCAAAGCGAAAACAAAAATCATAGATTTGATTTATAGAACATCTACTGTTACCAATTAAAAAATTAAAATAAGAGGACTAATAGATTAGTCTCTTATTTGACTACAAGAAAAAAATGAATTATTATATTTGAATACTTCAAAGACTTTCATTAACATTTCTCTCGGGATAATAAAGTGTGTGATGTTATTCTTCCTACTGTCGTGAACACAATTCTTCAATAATACAATAACACAATTCTTATACATAATTAATCATTCATAATTTTAAGTATCCCTCGGGACGGATTCAAACCTAAAGATATTTGAAACATTTTTCAGGCGTGTTGAACCCCTCCACTAACATTTATTTTCATCAATTCAATATATCAAACAAATCTATCCCATACACTACATCCACCGTAAATTTAGAATGAGTTTTGTCATCTCGCTTTCATACGCCGCTGTTTCCATTAAATGAGAGTGCAAAGGTGGAAGAAATGTACTATTTTCCAAAGTACATCTGAGCAAGGAAGTACGGAATCGATTCCAGCTCGACCAAAATGAGTGAGGTTTTTCTTCTTCCACTCCACACAAATGTCGCTTCGGAAACATATGTTTCCCTACATTGACATCCAATTTTATCTCAACTTCCCAGTTCCTTCACCCAAAGCATGGTTAACTGGATATGCAGACCTGATGACTTCGTCATAAATTATGAAATACTAAATAAGATTGTAATTTCATGATATTTGTATCATGAAATATTAATATCATTTTTTCACTCGGCGTGTTACATATTTACACAAGTATTCATTCATAAATGGTATTTCGGAACCTTTGCTCCTGTTTTCTCACCCACTTGATATCGTCGAAGAAACGTGTTTGAACAGTCACTCCTCCTCTCCCGAGTTCAAGTTGGCATAAGTTAGTGCTCCTCTTGACTGATGGCGTTAATGGAGATGGGTGTGAAGCAGTTGGCGCGCGTAGGAGAACGAGAGCTTGCGTTTGCTTGGCAGTCGCTCACCAGCCCTCCTCTCATCCCTCCTCCACTTCCGTTCACTCCTCGCTTCCTTCGGCATTTTCTTCCGCTTCGCTGAAGATTACGTCAGATTATAAAGGGTCTTATACGAGCTCAGGCACCTTTAGGAAATGTGACCCAGAAAATCTCTCTTCCATGGCCCATTGATCTTCGCGACCTACTTTACAAAACATGATTATCTTGTCATGCGACAATATTCTTCTGAAGCGATGCGATGATAGGTTTTTTTCTTTTGAGAAAGAAATTCGTTACGTGACAAAATAGAAGAAGAAGAAGAAATCTGACTCAAAAACTTATCTTTTGAATTCATGCCCCTAACATAACCAACATTATTATTTCGACTTATTTGGAAAGATCTATTTTAAAGTATTGCTGATCAATAAAAAAATCTAATTTAATTTCTGATCTACATATTCAACGTGAATTTCGAAAATGTTGTTTTGTTTCACAGAATCTCAGTCATTAAAAGAGTTATTCTCTTTTCAACTTCTAGCCCAAACATTGATGAAAAATTTAGAGAAAATAACTTAACTCATCTCATACTTTGAGAACAAATCTTCATTTTTAAATCAAAATTTTGATAATGTGTTTATCTTATGGACACAAATCCCACGTTGCCTTAAACAATTTAAAGAGCTCATGAACTTATTTCATCCAAGTATTTAATTTATAACAGAGAAAAGAAGCAAATGAAAAATTAATGGTAGACTTCGTCTCTTTAACGTACACAAATTCAATCATCAGAGGAATTTAACATATCAAAAATCTCGAAAAACGTCTCATTACGTTAATCAATACGTAAATTCCTATACTACTGTATTTAACCGTTTTTCTATAAATAAGTAACAATTTAAAAAAATTCTTGGGTCTTTAGGGTTCGTCAATGTCATTAGAGCCCTTACAATCAAAATCAAAATAAATAGGGATCAAGAAGTAATAATAATCAATCAAAACAAAATAATGTAATGTTAACTCAGAAACGTCTCATTGAACCTCACACTTTGCTCACTTTCTTTAACAAACATAGACATAAAACGCATTCTGGACTATTTCACACAAAATTTCTTGCATAATGAAATAACTATGAAATTGGAGGTTGTATTCCTAAGAACTCTTGAAATATTATTTCACGTTCATTACTAATAAAGAAATAAACAAAAGGCACAAGTGCCAAAACTGACGAGTAGCGTACTTTTTTAACTCAATAATTCAGTTTCTTCAATTAGGTTCGACTGCACGGTGACAACTGTCTTTCTGAATCGATTCCTTAGTGTCATAACTACGTGGCGCGGCACCCGATCCTTCCTACTCTCCGTCTCTTCCTCTTTCTTCCTGTACCACACAAATACTTCCTCTCCATATTACAAATTACAAGGTTAGAAGAAGGCTAGGATACCCGGAGGAAAGAGCAACTTGCTACACTAGGATTTGAGACATACGAGTTACATGAGACGCTTTTAAATATGAAACATTGAGTCCAAATGATATTAGAGACATGAAGAATATAAATATGATAGAGTCGATAAATCTCAGGTATTTGTCTGCCGGTCGAGATACTGCGAAGACAATAATTAAAATGAAACAAAAAAGTATACGAATAGCATGCAAATTCGGGTTTATTTCTCATAGCTATTAAACGTTTGACGTATTTCATATTATTCTATGATCTATGAGTCATGACGACTAAACATATTTTGTTACAGACACAACTCACGCATTACAGCACTCAGCAATTATTTAATTGTACAAAATCATAAAGTTACTGAAACTATTACATCCTCGTCTTGGAGACTGTCCTCATCCTCCCTTGCGAAGCAGGACGCAGGCACCGGTGGCACGCGAGTAAAGTTGGTGGGCGTCCTCGCAACTTCCTCGTACGCTGGAGCCCTCATCAGAGCTTCTAAGGGTTAATCTCTTCGTGTATGCTCGGTTACGCTCCACGAATAACAATAATATCTGCTCCCTCTAAGTTGGAGTTTCACATAACGCCTCTTCCCGCGAAACACCGTCTTCTATCCGCTGCTCATGCGGGTCGCATTTACAGGGATAAACTGCCTCTCTTTGGAGTGCGCCTCTCTCTCACTCACTCTCTCTCTCTGTGAATGAAATTGAGCTTCCAACGAAACAATTGAGCCTCGTTTTGTGAACGATCTCTGAAGTAATGTTCTATTTCATGCACCATAATACCCCTCCGTCATTCAAATTGAATTTCAGATGAGAAAATAAATCACAATACGATAATACAACTACGAAGTGCACGGCAAGTTTGAAATCATATAAGAAAAGATTCTTTAAAATTTAGAAACGTATTTCATATTTTTCCTCGGCACCAGTGATCAAAAATATTTTTAAACCTCACGCGACTGATTTTAATTTTACGGTACTCTCGCTGGTAAGCTGCAATGTCTTTTCACACTTTGATTTTAGAAAGAGTCTTGTCGCTCTCACAATTCGTATCCGGGATGATTTCATTTGTATCAAACAAGGTGCACTGACGACACAGCAACTAACAAACAATGCGGCTAGCCGTATGTCCACAAGTTTCTTCCCGGTATAACTCCAGGGGACTCGATTTTGTACCAGGTTGCAAACTCAGTTTTGTATTTCCCAGTAGGAGAATTGTTGCTTCACTTTCAACACAAATGTGATAAGCGTTGACACAACGATTTTTTACTAAATCATAACCAGTTCCAGCTATTCTTCACTTGATTCTGTCACTCTCACAACGTATACAGTAAGATCATCTTGCACTTGGAAGACATCCTTCTGAACCTTCCTATCGAGTTGACCTATATCACCTCACATAAGTTTCTCGCCTCCACCAAAGAACGATATTTTCAAAGTTTGATTTCCTTTGCCTATTTTGTACATCCAGATGTATGAGCCAGTGAGATATCACCACAGCGTCAATTGAAGAAATACCGAGGCAACTGTCGGGTTTTGTGGAGTCTCGAGTACATAAGACCAGCCGACGAGATAACGTGTGGAGAGGGAGATGTTCTTAGTAATGCCGAATTGTGAGATGATGTTCGCAGAAAGATAGAAGTGGCAGTCTTATCTACTCCACAAACGTGCCAAAACTAACTGGAAGCTGATGTACAACCTGCAATATGCTACTTGCAATTTGAAACGCGGGATGGAAGTGAAGTATGCTCCTGTGTGTTCTCCACAAGCTATATGCTCCTGTGTGTTCTCCACAAGCTACCAGTTGTGTTCACCTCGCCACGCAGGCTGTGGATTCATGCAGAGCTTTAAGGGAGATGTACTAGTGACGTCACCGTTTTTCAACACTGCTTCATGACGCCGCGCAGTGGAGTATATTGAGACGAAACGTGACCGAAAGAATTTTATCCCTTGAATTTGATGGAATATGGTCAATTATCGTTTATATGTGTGTAATGGAATGTCATGTTAAGTTAAATGTATTTTTGATCCGAGAGATTATGTATCAAATCTGTATAAACAATTTAAAAAAAGATCTATATAAATTTTCTTAATTTGTGAATTATGGACATAACATTTGTTTATGTACTTCAAAATGATCTTTCATCATAATTCATCAAAATACTGGATAAAATACTTTTGACCAGGTTTCACCTCGATATACTCCACTGTGCGGAGAAAGGAAGAGGTATTGAAAAGCGGTATTCGTTAGCCCCGAGTACGTTCCCCTTGAGCAATGGAACTGAGGCTGAATTATCTATCATTCACCGACTCTTTCTTCAGAACTTGCAATTTCTGATGTAAGCCTTAGTTAAGAAAAATAACTAAAATTTTTATTCAAAAAGGACGAGACAAAAACGGAGAGAAGCAATTAATACAAGAGCATTGATAATTTGTATATAAAATGTATAAATAATTACCGATCTTATTGATATTTTGAAATAAATATTATCTCTAGAGTTCCCTGTAACATACTTGATACTTGTGGTTGGAAAACGAATGACATCTTCTGCGATGAGAGGAATCCGGATCTTATTGTCCTTTCAAACTTCCTTTCAACTGAGTGATGGAGGCAGGACGAGGTGGTGACTACCGGACAAACGGTAATGACTTCCATTGTCAGAAGCGAATGGTGGTGAATGAGATATTCTTATTAAATCATAGTGTATATCTATATGATTTAATGACACGACAATGGTTTAAGGATAATACCACTTTTTTTGTATTCATGACATCAATGGGTCAAATTGGACTAAAATGATATCTCTATAATGAAACGCTGTTATAGAAATTCTTCCATAAAACATTTCAATTGTGGAATCGTAGATGAATAGAAATTGCCGTTGAATTAAACTCACGCTGAACTCTACTTTAGAGATAGCTTCATGTCACGGATGACATTGATGATAAAGGTGTGAAAGTCCGTTCTTTTACTGTTGGATCACTTTACTATTAAAAGGTGGTTCAATTTATTCGAAAGAGAGAACTACCAGACCATTTAACATAGAAGTCGGCTCCTATCCAACATACTTGCGGGGAGGGGGAGAAGGTTCAAACTCTAGGATTTGCCACTAGATGGCGATACTAACATCATTTGACAGCTAAGGTCGTAGCCTCCTTTCACCAAGGAGGGTCTACCGGGAGACTAAAACGCGGGATTATCTTATAATGATGAATCATAGTATGGAGTTGGTGCAGAGAAACGGTGTAAACACGACAAGCATTTAAGGATCAGTGCATTGTAGATTCCTATCCCAGAATGTTCAGAAATGGCACTTTTTTCAGTAACAACACAATATAGAAACATGATTTGTTTCATGGTAAGGACCCGACGGACCCGTCAATTTTCTACAACTGCGTGGACGCTGTCCTTGAAGACCTCTTGAGGAAAGTACTCTTCTTCTTATTGGACCGTTGCGATTGAATCGACCACTTCACTGGACGACCCTCTTGCGTTGGCTCTTGCAAGCATTTCCTCGTCACGCCACAACGTTAACGGAATCCGTTTCCTAAGTTCATTGAGGTGTATTGAGCGCTGCATACGTCCGACGTCGACAAGGATAGTGTCGACAGAGCTTCAGAACACGGACTAATGTATCACGCATAGGAAACTTAAGTTGAGAATAAGGTATAAAATTCATAAGAAGAATCAATGTTAATAATGTATTTGCAACTTACGTAGATATTATTGTTTAGTGGTAAAGATTTCCCCGTCATAAAATCAATATTAAATCAAACCTCATTTCCTCAGCTGAATGGGACCAGGTAATGTTTATGGTTATAGTTAGGCACATTGGCCATAATAGAACACATTTTTGCAGTTCTATTGAGCTGGAACTGGATATAGATTGTCACTGCAATTATAAAAATATGTATTTCGATGTCACGTCAAACAAGTGTTCAACTGCTCAGATAACAAATTTACACAAAGATCAGAACAAAAAATATCTAACCTAATTTCATTAAAAATAGCATAACAAGCACAAATAAATATTTCATATAAAGAGTTTTTTTTAACCCAAACACTAAAAACATTTTTACTTAAAACAACACAAAGTCACCCAATTTAGAATCAATAGTACGCGTTACACAGTAAAAACATTTGGTTCCAATAGTCTATAGAAAATTCCGCAAGTGTTTTGATCACAAACACGAAAACGTATATAGGTCAATGGACATATATTATAAGGCATGTAAAATCGCTAAAGCCAAGAATAATACCTAATGTAGATGACCTAATGAAGGCAATGGCGATTCCTAGCTAAGATATTACAATCGCAAATGCTCTATGATATGACATCTTCAGAGGAAGAGATATGAAATGCAAACAAGTATACTCTTCTCTACATAAGACTGAATTTTAAAAATGAAACCAATAGATCAAAGGCGAATTGATACAATGTTCCATTGACCTGCATAGTATAGAAAGATTCACAGTCAACAAGCATTTCGAGACTATTATAAATGCTGAGAATATAACAGCTCATAGAAAAACAAAACAATGGAGAAGTTCAGAATATTTGAGAGAAAAGATCATGAAATCAAAAGAGTTTCTGCGAAAAAAAGAAATCAAGAACAAATTTATAATTAAAGTTTTAAGATGACACACTGCTTCTTAACCTTTAATTTTAGGATTTTGGGGATGATGGAAGAAGGGACATGGCAGTGCCATGGAGTAACTGGAGAATGCAATCAATACATCACTGTGATGAAATCACTTCCTCTGAGAATGAAACGAGCAAGTTCTAGAGCAGTTCACGTATATTTCGCTTAGACCATCAGTGAGTAGCTATTACTTCTATGCCTCAGAGAACCAAAAAACACAATTGCGTATCAACAAAGCTTAATATCAATAATTTTTTAATGAGTATACTATTGTGGACAATTTTTTCAATTTATTAATACAAAATCAGCTTAGTGCCTCGGCCGATATAGATAAACACTATAACACTACATTTAAATTTCATAATATCCCAGAAAAAGAACCTTGTTCCTTGTGTACCTTGTCCAAGACCTCGAAGATCTTTCTCTTCTGATACACTACAATGTTCGAAAAACCGATTACCAAAAGATGATTTTTAAAGAGCAATTCTATAAAAAATTATTGTGAAAAGATTTGTATGAAATAATATATATTAGCATTACACAAGCTGATTATACACAGGCACTTCATTTTTAAATGAAAGCATATTATTTCTTGACTAGGCTAATTTATAAAGGATACTTGAAAACTGCATAATAATACACTGATATTAAACGTTCAGGAGAATGATGCGAATACACATTTGTTACTGTCCTCTCTAATATAGATAATGATTTTACCCAAAAAATATCCTTCGATGACTGTCCACTGTCCATTCATACCATACAACAATTATAACTCATAAAATATCCTAAGAAAAATATTCATATTACTGCATTCTTTCACATTATTATATAGGTTCCTTATTTTAAGAAAAAATTATATTAAAAATTCATTTTATTTTATATATGTTTATCATTTGTTATGGTTAAAGAACGTTCATTTTTTGTTGTAAGTGATAATTCTAAATTCTAGCTAACAACTCCTGCGGAACGCTTATGAAAATACACTCCTGTATTACCGGTTACCGCGCTTTACTTTTTTCTTCTTCAAGGCTGAATGTAGTCGTACTAGGCCAGTAAAAGTAAATAGAAAACGATGTGTTAATGGAATAAATTCGGACAAAGCTGGAAAGCGCTTTATTTTGTCCCAAATACGTGGAATCTGAGTTTGCACTTCCTTAGGACGTGTGCGTAATTTTGGCAATCCAAAAACGATAAAATGTTTGCACTTTTTTAGTTTTTGCTTACATTTTGGAAACAAAGAATCGCACAGAAAATGTCACTCTTACAAAAATTAAAGAGTATTAAATTCTGTGCCAAATAGATATTTCAAACATTACATTCAGTTCTGCAATGATCGATCAAAAACACCAAGCAGCTTAGCGGAAAAAGTTGTCATAGTCATTTTCAAGCCTTTTTCATTTTTTCTTTCTTTACGTCAATATCAAAATATTACCTATACTTTATAGACTACGAATGTATATGATCCTGATTGAAAACTAGTTAGATTTCCAAAGAAATATTTAGTTTCAAAAGATACGGAACTTATTATTTCAAATAATGTTATGTAGACAAAACTGAAGTTACCTCTACTCCACGGGGGACGTTTAGGATGTACAAATGTGTAATACTAAGTAATTGTGGAGCTTTAGCAACATTATCAAAGAATGATAAACGCCTTTCAATTTATCATTCATTAACTGTGTAAGATAAAACTGTATTTTTAAACGCTATGGCAATTACCATATATTTGATAATATGTTATATTGTGTTACTGTCTTGTGGTATATTAAGTAAAGGTATTCTATGATGAGTTGATGAATATAAACATGCGCCAACTTTGCTATCTTTGCCTTGTGGAGGAAACACAATACAGTGACCGAAGAGCCATCTCATGGCTGGAAACGGAAACCCGATGTTTAGATTATTAAATAAAATTAAAGAAAATTTTCACGATTCGGCGCAAGGAAAAGAATAAAAATAGAATAGCCATGAAAAATAAGGTGAAACGAAAATGATCGATGAAGACTTAGTATTTCAAGAGTTTGAATGCAAATGATTGCGTATTTTTCAAAAAAACTCAAATTTAAGTTTCAGAACTGTTACATACAGTATATATACCCCGCCGTGGTGTTGCTATGAAGAGTCTATTTAAAATTGTGGCGAGACTCGACCGGATCTCTTGACAGGAGAGGAAAGTAGGGTGACACCATCTATGGGGAGTTGCGTCAATTAAAACTAAAACCACGATACGGGTGACCGGTATCAACACTACTTGGTCGTTAGGTTAGCAGTTTTTTCTGCATCTACGTTCTTCAATCATTGCGAAAATAGTTATTTCCATTAGTTTTAATACTTACCTTACAAATTCAAATAGGTCACCCTAACTTTTGGGGTAATGAGGGTTGAATTCAGACTTTCACGATATTGGGATTTCACTATCACCTCAGCAAAACAGAAAATTATGGGCTCTTCACTGGTGTGTCATGTTCAATATATTTTTTTCATGGCATCCCCTTCCCTAGGGGTGCTGGAGTTTATACGGGCTGACTGAACTTTTGATGTCTTCGAGAATGTCACTACTAATTTCAGCAGCCCCGAAAACTACAATCTCAATACTAATATCGCTCACTTTTGATTTTTTTACATTTCACTTCTTCTCACGCCCAACACAAATGGTGTTTATTTCTTATAGGGGGCGATCGTGTACTTATATGGCAATGAGAGTATCACTTCATTTCAGCNACTTTTGATGTCTTCGAGAATGTCACTACTAATTTCAGCAGCCCCGAAAACTACAATCTCAATACTAATATCGCTCACTTTTGATTTTTTTACATTTCACTTCTTCTCACGCCCAACACAAATGGTGTTTATTTCTTATAGGGGGCGATCGTGTACTTATATGGCAATGAGAGTGTCACTTCATTTCAGCGATCCCAAAAATGATTTATTCGACACCAATATCGGTCGTGTTTTTATTATGTTTACCTGTCCTTCATTCCCACCCCTACCCTATGGATGATAGGTAAATTATCTGCAATGACGACTGATTGTGAACTTAATAAACACCGGGGACGCTCTTATACATCTCAACGGCACCAAAACATTATGGTTTTGAAACTTTATCGGATTTTTCTATTATTTTTTACATGTCATATCCTTCTCACCCTTTCCCTAGAGGTGTGAGAGATGTCTTACCCTAACAATGCTTGTTTTAATATAGTCAGTCATCTGTGTACCAATTGTTTGAATTGTGTCGTGGGTTCTTGCGTTACATCGGCTCCAGCGAGCGGTCTGGGCCAGCAAGAAACGACATGTAATATGATTGGACGGAGAGGAGGGGGGGCGGGCTCAGTCTCCACAGTGAAACGCCATTCGTGGGTAATACGTGTTTAATACTCACTGATTACGAGGTTCAAAGGCAGACGGTATCGGCGTCGTTGTGAGTGGTTCTAGAGCGGACGTTCATGACGTAGCCAGCTCGGTGGTCATGGCAGTGGTTCTCTGGTGGTTGGCCGGACAGGGCCACAGAGCGGCGTACGGTGACGTCGTGGTGGCGGCGGTGCGCCCGTCGAGACTCGACCGAGCCGTTGCGGCTGGATGAGCCGGACGGACGAGCGTCAATGAGACGGCAGCGAGACGGCAAAATGAGAGTGAACGTGTCTTCCCACGAGACTTTTATATTCTATCTAGTCCGCGTCACGGTGCCCTACTAAACTCGAAACCACCTGCCAACGTATCTGACCTCAATCCGAAAGTGCATATGTGAGCTTCACAACAATTGGTAGAAATTTCTTCAGGCACTCTAGAGTTATGGTGGGATACATACATAAAACATTTCAACCCTCATTTCACTCCGTTAGAGGTGGATTTTGGTAAAATCCTTTCTTAACGAATGTTTCCACTCTAAAAGGAACCTATCCACAAAATTTCAAGGCTTTGTAGTTTCTGATATCCGTGATTAGTCAGCCAATGAGTGGTATTTCGCTTATATGTTTTCTAAGCGTGTACCGATGTGACATCTATATGATAGATGTATAAAAACACGCGCGTATTTGAATGCAACATTGTGTCAAAATTTCAAAGCAATCGGTGAAGAACTTTCGGAGATTTAAGATTTTGCACAAACTAACATTTACATTTCTATTTATATAGATTCGCCGTCTGTTGACTTGAACAGGAAACATGACAGTGACCGAAGCACTATCTAGTGAGAGAAAATGACAAACCATTTTCTAACCCAATTAAATCAAAGAAAGAAAATTTATCGCGTTTCAGCAGAAGGAAAAGTTCAATAAAATTATAATAGCAATGAAAAATGAGGTGAAGCGAATATTACCTGAAGTACTGGTGAAGACTTAGTATTTCCTTGGCATTAGAATGCAAATGATTGGGTATACGCCGAAAAAAGTCAATTTGAAGATTCACAAACGAGTTACTTGCTATATATATACCTGGTCGTCGCGTTGCTATGGAGTGTGAAATCAGCGGCGAGACATGACCGGGTCTCTTGATTAAAATAAAAAGTTCTCATCTTATATTACACCATATGAAGAAAAATATAATACTTTTTAGATGATACTATTTACATACATTTCAACAAATTAAGTAAGTAGGAAAAATAATTCTGGGAAATCATATTGAATATAATCATTTTCCACTAAAATATGTATGAAATTATTTTACTTAACGACAATATTTACCAATCACCCCAAAGCAGTCTACACCAGGGGCACAGTATAATGTGATTCAAACTATTGTATCTCTTCCCATTTATCTATTGTACAATTACATGTTACAATTAATCATTCTGCACACTATTTTTCTGTTTGCAAACGAAACAAAATCACTCATCCGTCTCTAAATCTTATGAGGCTTTCCCGTAACGTGTTAGGGTATAATCCGTTGGATTGGTACAACTTGCTCCTACATTGAAGATTAAACATACAGTTGTTTTTTAAAACACAGTACTTGACTAAGTGCATAAGTTTTTAAAACCAACATCTTCTATTGACAAAATAATAAGATAATAATTATTTTTTGAATATCTTCTCAAAATAAATTTTTGACCAACTTTTTTATGCCTACTCAAAGGCACTCCGTGCGCTTTCTAGTGTGACTCTGTGAGTGCTTCTTTAATGAGATGTTACAAATATACCCATTTATGAAAATCCGATCAAAATAAATTAAATAATGAATTGCCCAGTTTACTTTTTTATGTATAATCCATTACAAACTTTTCGATTAATTCGTTGTGTTCTTTAAAACAATCTAATACTATTTTAGTTTTGAAATTTATTTTCTTGAGTAGCTACTAATTAGCATTTAGATTAGCAATGAATAAAAACACGTCATTCCTCTTATCCCAGTTTTCATTGGTTTTGAAGGTTTTAAAGGAGGCTCAATACTTTTCTTTATACAGATATCTTCGAAATCACTTCTAAGAATTTTGTTGTTTCAAAAATTGGCGTTTTGATAGCAAATAATCAATTAATAAGTAATTACTCATTTAGTAGACATTATATCACTTTTCTCATTTTTTTCCTACCCAGTATCAGCAGGCACAATCTTCAAGTCTCTTTTTACTGAATGTTGACCAAATCACTCTTAACAATCCATTTGTTGTACAATTTAGATTTTTCGTAGCAATTAATTTATTCTTATTAAGAGATACTTACCGTTCCCTCCTCTCGATCTTTGGCTTACGGCTATGCTGAGATACCAAGCAGGCAGAACTCTTAATGCTTTATTAAGAAAGATGGGGAAGATAACACGTAAATAATTTGCAATAAGATTTCGAACACCTATGCACTAGTTCTTATGTTGTTCCCATTTAGTTGTTATTTCTTCGAGGATGCTGGACCCAAAAACTACTTCTCTCCTACTTCTGTTTTTATAAGTCTTCTCTTGAGAAGTAGCAGCATGTCGATGGGAAAAGAAAATTGCTTGCTCTTTTGAAAGACAATTTAGTCTTCTTTAAATGTCAAATGCTGCGAAAGGCGCTTCTCTTATTCTAGATATCTTTCTTCCGTCTTCGTAATAACATGCAATTACTTTTCATCCAAAATAAATCCCCTTCATCCACGGATTTTTTTTCATCATTTCAGAATTTGACTTCTCTGAGTTGCTGACAGCACTTGCAGACTGGGTGACAGATTTTAATTTGTTCTCGTAAAAGTATGGAGCCTCCTTTTCTTAGTTTTTCCTCCATAGTTGTACCATAGATTCTGTATTTTATTATATTAAGCATACACAATTTTATTTTACACATGTAATAAGATGAATCAAGGAACAATAAATTTAATAAATCAATTATGATAACTTAAAAATCTCTGATATTCTAACGAAAAAGCTCTGGCTTACTATAATCACCAGAGAAAGGAACTAGTGGGAAAGTGAAGAATAAATAAATCATTTTAATTTTAACCAGATTTACATTCCTACTCGTTTTTAAGTAAATTTCATTAACAGTGATAATCATTATTCTTATTTTGCGAGAATCATTTTCCATGAGGATTTCACCCCATATTTCACAAGTTTTAAATACCGATAAGATAAGATTAAATGCCGATAAGATTTAGGAAGGGTGGTAGTTTGTGTCCATTATCCATTTCACTCAATAGATACCAATTCATCCCAGTAGAATAGAGTGATTTCATAAAGAAAATGGCAAGGACGTTGGAGGTGCTTGACCTACGTTGTATTTTCTTTCAGAAATAAATATTCACATTTTTATGTAACCCACTAGAATATAAGTAAATCTAAACTAATTTAAGTGAATTCAATAGTATGAATTTAACATCGAAAATACTTGATTAATATATCTGAAATTTATAAGCATCTATCAAGTTTACTGATGTGCCCGCAGTAGATCAATATCGATATCTATTTGGACATTCAATAACTATTTCATCTAGCAGTATTCGTATTTCACACATCTTAGCTACATAGTCACCAAAGTGTTCAAAAAATGTTCACAGTCTTCACATTAGGTGTTGACCTACACAATTCTTTTTGTCTCCCTCACTTATCACATTCCCAGAACATGTGATCTGGCGTCTAATCTCATTTCCGGCATACAGGTCTCCATCTGATCTTTTCCCGATTCTCCTGATAAATGGCGCAAAATTTTCATGTCCCGACATTATTTCCTTTACTTTATTTGATGGTTCAAACCACTTCATTTTATTGCTCTTGACGTATTGCATAATTACAAGGCATTGCATAAAATAAATTGTTCCGAGAAATGCACCACTCTCAAATACTATTCAAATCAGCGTGTGACAATAACATAGCATTACAATCTACTCCAAACAAAAATGGACGTGATAATGGGGTTCAATAATATTTAAGAACTTTATTTATGAGCTATACATGTTCGACACTATTGTTTCTTTGTTCCCCTTACGTTAATTTTAAAATTAGTGTTTCTAAACATGTATAGTTCCTCAGCTTATACTTAAATGCGAAATAATAAGAATAAGATCGATTCATATTTTAAGAAATCTTCCGCTATTTCATTTTAGTAGTACATAATGGTATTTTTACATTTCAGATGTACAAACAATAAATGACTGTTAGATTAATTGTAATTACTTTGTTGTATGTTTTAAAATTAGTCAATTCCGTTTATTCTGTCTTATTCACATTTTTCGTGTACAGCTATTTTTCAAAATGCACAATATATTGTTTTCCTTTTCTACTAAAACAACATAAATATTTAATAGTTTACTTTTTTCCTACAATTTTCGGTCGATAATACTACACATTTAAACGCAAGGTTTAATGAAACAAATTCCTAAAATATTCCATTTCACAGAGTCTTCCAACATTCCATTTGCAATTTAGAACCCGTAAATTCAAAACCCTACTTCAACAAAGTTCTTACACATTTTTCAAAACTTTCTGTTCGTGACATTGTGCATACTTTTCATCCCGCAATCGCAAATACCGACGCAGGAAATATGCGAATAATTCAGAATATGGAACATGTCATGAGAGGTTTTCAAGCGAGATTTTCCTGGAACGAGCGACATCGCAGGCAATATATCCATCGCATCTCGTAGTTTACCCCTTCAAATTCCACCCTCCGAAACGTCACCTCAAAAATAATTGGAGGAAGAACTCAGAGGGTAGCAATGGTACGTGTTATTACTGTTTTATCCAACCACCATACATTGTATTCCAGGAACTCCCGATTCAATTTCCAAAATGCGTATAAATCTTATCCCGCACGGTAACAAACGGTTTCCACTTTCCTCTCACTGTCCACCAATTTTATATACTAGCTGCAGTATCTGCTTGTTAATCCATGATACTATAACAACCGGAAACAATGCTTCCCTAGCAGCGACGACTTCCACCACATTCATGTCAAGAAAGACTTTGAGCCCTTTCTTCTTCATCATCATCATCATCTTCTTCTTCTTTTTCGTCTTCTATTCTTCCATCATTGTAATCATCACTGTCGTAACATAAATATCTTTTCTCTCATTTCGTTGCACTCGCGTCTCTTTCAGTCGTATTCATGTTCAATAAATAAGCACCGCCGCCATTATAGCGAAGCACACGAGGGAAGCTTGCAAGCGATGAATCCACCGAGCAGGCGTGCTAAAACCGAACTTGTTATTGCTTGTAACGGGCTGCGTAAACGGATGGGCCTTTTTTTATGTTCCGTAAGTAAATCCAGTGGTGAAACGGCGTTAGTGAAAATAAGAAGGGGCACATTTATTTAACTACTTTATAGACTGAATTGAACAGAAGCTCATTGGTTGCATCTATAAGAAGCAGTTAAGAACAATTCTTCTATATATGACCATCGTAATTTTTCCCTAGTTTCTTTTCATAACAATTGAGACAGAGAGGAATAATCATTTAATCAATGGCTCTGAAACATTAAGTGGAAATCAAACCAATTTTCCAGTACAAATCGAATACCTAACTCGACCAAACATAATTTTCATTCAACCACACTATTAACATCAAAGAAGGATTCTCAAGTTGTTTACAAATTAGATAAATGTGTTTACTCAACCATCATTTGAAATTGGGTTAAATATATACAAGAATGTAATACTAAATTAAGGAAATTAATGTTTTCATTTGTATTTTAATGTTGTCTCAATTTAATAGAGCTGTTTTACTCTACTTTGTTTACATTTACTATTCCGTTTACTGCTGTAATGTGTGTTGAAATCACACTTTGCTACCAAACTAACGAATTAAAACGTTTGTCAATAATACTAATGTAAATATGATCAGTATTTTAAATTATTGTAGAGGAGGAGGATAAACACGCTGAATTATTTGATCAGACCTTTTCTTAAAACGTTTAACGTTTAAAATTCAAAATAAATATTTTTTAAATTTATTTTCAATTACTTAGAGGCGATACATACATCGTGGGGCTTTCATAACAAAAAATATTTGAGGTAGTTAGTTATCATATGAAATCCACCATTATTATTTTCATGGACATTACTAAAACTTTCTTATTTATTGATAAACCACAATAGCAAGGTTACTCATTAAAACATCTAGTCATAATTTTTTAACTCACATCTTCTGCGTAACTACTCGTGGAGAAGTGTTCACATTGTCAAAGGCAAGATGAAAAAAAGCGACGGACCAGAGCTCGAACCCGGAACCTCCTGTCATGACTGGAGTGGACAGCACACGAACGGCCACAGCAGAAACTCCCGGGTTCGAGTCCCGATACGTCTCAATTTTCATCTTGTCGTTGACGATGCACCTAGTCATAAATTTTTTCTGTGAACAATTTTGCTGACGAACTTTTTCTTCTTTTCTAAATTGCAAACTCGACTTCTAGAAATAGAAAGAAATGTAAAGTATAATGAGCACATATAGATACGAGTAAAGCATTGTTCTGTACTTTCAAAACGTTGAAGTGTTAGAATATTACAATCTAGAGAACATTCTGTTAAAAATATTTTCTTGCAGCTGCTTTCACTTACAAAATACGTTATTAATTTTAATGCAGTCCAATTTCACGCTGAGCATAAAAATTTGCCTTAATCAACCAAATGGATTGTTAACACGAAATATTTCATTAAAACGAAAACCATTCTTTGCTGCAACGAACAGAAGCAGTGAGGGTAAAATTGAACAGACGTCTGCTGTGCTATTATCATTTTCTTTGGAATGGGAATAACAATACATTGTATACGTTGCATTTCATTTCTAACAAAGTAAATGATAAAATTGTTTTCAATTAGCCTAATGATTTATCGTGAACGAATTTATAGTCTAGTTAACGTGTGATATACATTATAAAAGGAACTATTGTAAGAAGTACTGTAAGACTGCAAAATCATTTTTCCAAGTTAATATAATACGTTGTGGGTGACGTTTATTTCAGGTATATTTGAAAAGACTATGTCTGCCTAGTGACTTACAATTTTTATACAATGTTGAAGATAACTAACTCATAATGTCAAATACATAAAATTACCTATCTGTCAGTTTCCAAACACATTAAAAATGATAATGAAGATAAAAAATTTGATACAAAAAACAAGTGTAAAATTTAAAGGTGAATGTAAAACATTCTAATTTTTCGTTTGATTTGAGATCTTAATATTAGAATGAGACCACAACCACACAAACACATAAGTCTTAATACGTGAAAAATCAATACCCATTTGTGAGAAACTTGGTAAACCCGTGAGAAATAGAACTTTAAAATTTATTTCACTTTCACACAAAACACAGTAATCCAGTCACATTCCAATATAAACGCAAGGTAATTTGTTTGACGTCGATACGGAATCTGAGAACTAACCCACTCAAGCAAATTCGCGAACTAACATGTATTATGAACGTTATAGGTAGCTCCTAGTTTTGCACCGTTCTAAAGCCACAATACTGAATGCATGGCATGTTATCTCATTGAACAGTTGACGAACAAGCGAGGGCTCCACACTAATGACGTAAAGCGGAACATGTGAAATGGAGACCAAATTACAATTGCTTCCAATCATCAGCTTTATTTTATTTTACAAAATATATGAAGCTAAGTCCAGGATTATTTTACATTGACGTATTGTTTATATGGTTCATTTTAGTTTTTAACTATTTTATGGCCACTCGTACATTGCTTCTTTTTTTTTTTTTTTTTAATTAGCATAAAAATAATAACTAATTTTATTCTTCAATGTTTTGGTGGAATACGTAAAAATAAAATATAAGGATGTGATCCACTCATTTATTTTCTTATTCCAATATTTTAACATACACTTTAGATAAAGTACTGAAAAGAACAGAAAAGTCTTGAAAGAAGAGTAAGATGTTGAAGAGATGGTCTCTTCTTTTTTGAAATTAAGAGGCTAATAAGATACATCTTGTCCAGGTATTATAAAAATATATTTTTATATAGTCCAATTAAAAATATTCATATAATTTTATTATTACTGTATGAGACTTGGGGAAAACTCAGTTGATAAGCACACTTTGGAAAAATCCATTGATAATAAAGCCCTTTCTCACACATGACAAAGAACGTGATTATCATCACGTTAGAATTTTTGCAATAGAAGAGTACTATAAGTATAATGCAGATCATTGCATTGAATATTAACCTGGGATGAGGGTGAAAAGTGTCCTCGTGCAAGAAGGTATAGTACATCCATGTATGATCGCTGAAGTAACCGCCGTCACAGTTCAAATAATAAGTTTCCGGATGCTGTCTACCCTATTACACCTGACATGGCACGACAAAACAATCATCTATTTGAGACCCTGTAGACAATCATTCATAGAGATATCACAGTTCATTAGTACCTTGAAGGAGATGTAACCAACAGCATGAAGGAGATGTAACCAACAGCATGAACTGTTCCTGAATTGAATTAGAAAAAGTAACAGATAAATGAAAATTTGGTCACTCAGCGACGGTTTGATGGCACATTTCCTCATCTAACTTCCTACTCTCTATGCACGCAGCTCCACACATTATAAGTTTTCGAAATGATAAGAGATTATAGCAGCAACTACATCCGGTAACATTGCAAAAACAGTCAAGACCAGACTCCTAAAACTCTTCCATACGGGAGACCTAGACTACTATTAAAAAAACTTAGCAACTAGAAGTTGTTGATTGAGACAACCTAATTCATTCTGTCCTGTGCGACCGTACGAGTGACATCGCTTCTGTAACTGGTCCTCTATTTCATGAGTAAAACTGCATTGATTAGAAACTGTGTAAACTGAACGCTACTAGACAATTAATCATAGACCTCCTTATTGTACTAAAACTTCGATTACGACTATGCTTTGTCTTGAATAAATGTTATATTTATTTGGTTGAATTTGTTCTAATAATTCCTAGTAGTAGATAGTTAATTACATAGTTTTTTTGGGGCTCATCTAGAACACGCATCACATCCTAAAGTTTTAAATTAGTGATAATTTACAAAGATGAAATTCTCCCCTAAAAAAAATTGGTGACCTCGAGGTGATTTGAAATCCCAACGTTATTTGATTCGATGTACTTACAATTCTTATAATTATTATAGCGATTATTAACTGTAATTTACTCAATTGTTTTACTGTTTATCCCCTTTGTCAACGCTTTTGATTACATACTTCTGCCGTTTCACGGTAATAAAATTAGAAAGAGTGCTATTATTTCATTGCTATTATTTGCCGTAACATCGAACCATTTTTATTTTCAAAATGACGACGGATAGAATTAATCTGCCTACCACGTCTCAGAATTCTCATTCGACTTCATTCGGAGATCGATCTCCGTCCGCGTTCCTCAGACACTTACGGAACTTAGCGGGCAGCGAGCACCAGGAGAACACATTTCTCTTAGAAATCTGGCTGCGCTCACTAACCGTGCAAATCTCACTGCGCCACGATTCTTACAAAAGTAAGCCAATTTCATTTTAAATAAATGTATTTAGATCTGCTTTTAAAATTTGACACAGTTGTACATCCTGCAAGAAAAAATTAAATATTTCGATTAAAATTACTTACTATTAAAAAAAATTAAATATTTCGATGCGTAAAAGATAATTACATGAAGGATGTGACAATAAAACTATACGAAAACTAAACGACATATGATAGGGATGTAGATAAAATAATCTTAAATGAAGCACACACTATTGCTTTTTGAAACTTCCATCTTTATTTAAAAATTTAAGCACTTAATTTACGCTAACTAACAAAAAATATAAAAATAAAAACAGAACAAAACGTTCAAAAAATATTATACTTATTTTAAAATATAATTACCACCTTACAGAACCAGTATCATTGAATTCAATAGAGAACAATAGATATCATGTAATTCTTTCGTCACATTTCGTGGTTCACCTTTAAACTAGTTCAATACAACTATTTATACTCATGTATAATTTTATTTATACAAACAGGTATTTGTATGTATTTATGAATGAATGACACAGACAATAATAGTAGTTTATATTTTTGATTCTTTGTTCTATTATTTAGTATAAATATTTGTTTCACTGTATATTCTTCTTATATTTTATACTCTTTATTTTATAATTTTGTGTCTCATTTTTTTATATTATTATAATTTTTACTGTCGTTTATGGATCATTATTTCAGAAATTAATTATAATAAAATAAGAAAATGAGACACAAAATTATAGAATAAAGAGTATAAAATATAGGCTCATCCTATTTCTAAATATCGTGATGATTGGCCAACATATATTTGACAAAAAAAATTGTATATGTTGAACTACAT
Source organism: Laupala kohalensis (assembly GCA_002313205.1). Classification (NCBI taxonomy): domain Eukaryota; kingdom Metazoa; phylum Arthropoda; class Insecta; order Orthoptera; family Trigonidiidae; genus Laupala; species Laupala kohalensis. The sequence goes on along the minus strand of NNCF01127140.1, from coordinate 537,309 downwards.
CACCTTTCCCGTGTAGTACTGACACATGTCTGTGAAAAGAGCCATTTCCTTATCGTTTTATGCTTTGTATGTCGTATCATTTGCAATCATTTAAGAGCACAAAACAAATGGTCTTGAGCTTTGGCNATATATATATATATATATATATATATATATATATAAGAAATTTATTCTTGTTGATAAAAGTTTGTGAATTCACCTATCACAACGACGTGGTTAGAGGAATTCCGATCTCCAACACAACCTCAACATTCCAACTTCTGCAAACACTAGTATAACGCCCATCCCTCCCTCCTTTCCACCAACATCATCCGCCTTCTCTTCGATCTGTGTGCCGTCTATGTTTTAAATTCCAACGCCAGTACATTGCTTCCGAGCGATTTGCACTTTCCCTAAATTGTCTTAATTAGATGAGCTCTCTGCGCGCCGCGTGAAGTCGTATTCAGAGAGCTTTCCTCGGATGTTCCCCTATTCGAACCTCTTTGAGTAAGTTTTTGTAAGGTACATCGATTAAATTATTCGTATTGCACGCACAATCGAGTGGAAAAATATAATTTGATAGAGAAAATATTTTTATCAACCAGTCGGATTAAGTGGAAATATACATTCTTATTACAATTTATCATGAACATTTCGTATTGAACGCAATTAGTCAATAAAAAAATGTGTTGGCGATGTTTTTTTACCTGATTTCTGACCGTACATTTTCAGATCGGTGTACTATATCTAGAAGAACAAATCTTTTTTTCTTTCTAGATTTTGATCACTAACGTTTTGGTGTCTAGAGACCATACTCTTGTGTATAGATTTCTAGAGATCATTCTAAGGTGAGTGATTTTTTTTTGCAAAGGTCAACGGGAAATGAAATAAGTTTTTCTTTAGTGTGGTATTCACATGAAATAAAATCAGCTAGTAAATGTCAATAAACAGTGGGATACAAAAGATTTATGTCAATATTGAACTTATATAAATAAGACATTATCTTAATTTCAATAAAGAACTGAGACAATATATACATATTTTATACATCATATTGTGGGCATACTTTCAAAAATGTAAAAACAATTGCCTACATTTTTACATTTTATACTTGTTTGGATCAATTCACAAACAACAAAACCTTTGTCTCTCGTAGTCGCACTCTTAAATGAAGTTTGATGCCCAAGGAGATGGTAAAATTGAAACGTCACTGTTTTCTATAGTTCTTACTTGCAACGCAAATTAGCATACTTCAGTGAAAAATTTACGGCTTTCACGACCGGAGTTAGGAGAGTAATTCACGAAACAACGGCTCGATAACACTAATGACATTTGTCCATTATTAAAAATCTTTGAAATACGAGTACAGCTACTGCTTTAGGAACAATAAAGTTTATTTATTTAGGTGTTAATTTAATGTCACAAAAACCATGTTTTGTGAAATTTTCAAATGTTTTTACACTTTCTTATCAGATATACTAATTTGAAAATCAGCAATTTACCCAAATGTCAAAATTTTAATGATTATGAAAATGAAGGTATGAAGTTGGTCTCATTTTAAAAAGGATTTAGTAGTCATATCTGTGGAGAAAATATATTCTTGTTACGTTATAATCTCTTTTATGAAGAAGAGAAAAAAAACGATTCCCAAATCATTTATTCTAATCAAGGCCCGAATTCTATTCAAGTTTATGGTTCTTCTTAAACACCAAACGAATACTTGGTCGTAACGTGAAGAGTAGATGAATGAATGCACCTTGTAGCTACTTAAAAGTTAAATTTTAATTCAAAAAAATTTAATATGATTATACAAAAATATATTATGTTTTTTCATTTTGTGAAATAAATATTAAGAATTAGTGGATATCGAAGAGTAGTGGGTTTTTAAAAATTACTATTTACATAGATACATGAGGTGCATTTTTAACAAATTTTCTCTCTCAAATTTAATCACCATTGTTCTAATATTCTAATAAAAATGTTATTTACATTGATTCATCATGTGGCACGTGGTATGAGTGATGAGGCGGGATTCATCGGTAAATAAGGAAGAGAAGCCGACAACTTCAACAAAATTGTGTGTTGCACCGAGAATATTTTCATACGTGGACAGTCATCCACGCGCTCATCCTCTCATACAGACATAAATGGGTACCGTTTGCTTTTGTTTACGTTTCTTGCTCAAGTGGTGCGAATATTCTAATCTGTCAATCACCTAGATATATCTCCCTGCGAAAAAACTATAATTCGTAATGTACGTAGTACGTATTCAAATTCAATAATGAAAACGATTTTGTTGTGTGTGTTTTCACTGTTTTTCATTTATTAATTCAATCAAAGTAAACAAATAAACAGTAATATTTTAGGCACATATTTAAACACCAATAATATGCTAGGTATAGATATATCATTGAACAATTTATCTCTGTAATCACAATCTAATTGTTGTATACAAATATTTTTTAACCATTGTGCCGTGTTTCAAGTAAGTTATGATGGTTAAATGACACTTCTGCAATTTGTGTCATTGTATGTACTTTATCTTAACACCAAAAAGATTTTGATGAATTTGATATGGTGATGAATCTACGCATAAAACATTTCCCCCGCTCTGAATATTTTGTTCAGAATTTCTTGATAAATTATTTTCTCAGAAATTGCCTTTGACTCATGTAATTGATCATCGCTGCTATGATATGATATGTTTGACGGTCGATGAATTATAAACGTATCTTGATTGTGGTTCGCAGAATTGAGATAAGATATCGTGAAAAAATTTCCACACAAAACTAACTGATCAAAACAAACAATGCCATATAACGTAAATCTGATTCGAATGATTTGCGTTCTGTTTTATTACAACAATTGAATTCGAGTAAACTGCCGAATAAAGCTTTCTAGTAACTAATTTTTTTTCTTTTTGAATTTATCTTCACTGGTTTTCCTTTTATTGTCTCTTTTGAGGATCAGAATGTCCTTTAATATATTTAAAAAGTTTCACAAAATTACAGATGTTTGAGTAATTTCCATATATTTACACGTAATACCACATTTTTCTTCATCGATATAACAGAACCACCCCCCTTCAAAATGTTTGAATAGCTTCAAGAGCGCTATTTGTTACTAAACAATGCTGCTTGTAAGAATGGTTATTTGTTACTACACTTATAGTGTTGAAATACAGGTACATATTTCTCGTTCTTTGTTCAATTTTATTTTGTTGTTTACATTAGTATCAGTTTATACACTATTTCGTCTCTTTGTTTTCTGAGTTTAACGAAGTTTTTAAAAAATCCTCATACTTACTGTTTTCGCGTTAATATTCATCCATAATGACATGAAGCTATACTAATATAGTATTAGTAATTTCTAGTACTGAAACGCAGTGCCACCGTTACAACAAATTATTCCTCTATTTCCGAGTAATCGATTGCCCCTGCGAGTTCAGTGCAACGAGCCCACATTGTCGTATATTGTCGCGCTATCGAGCCACTGCCCATGAAATAACCATACATTGACACCTCTGACCTTTTTGTCTTTATCGATGCGCAGGGTTAACGGTCGCTGCGGGTATCATTCACGCACATATCATACTTATTTTAAAGGGCGATCCTCTTCAATAGTCCAACAATTTGTCGCAACAACACGCCCATAAGCAAGGTCTCGGGAGGGCGTTACTGACACATTTAATTACACCGTGTAAGGCTTAATGTCGAAAATAAATTTTTCCCATCTAAAAGTTACGCTCAGGACAATATTAAAATATGAAATATTTACACTCGCTGTTTCGCGAGTCCGGTAATAAACAAGGTAGCTTTATGTGTGCTACGTGTTTGCAAGATGTCCCTTGGGTTTGGACGAACAAGGTTTGACTTCATATCGCGTATGACTTCATGAAAGTGGATTAACTGTAATGACGTTTTGTAGCATGTTATAACATACATGTTAATTAACTTAAAACGAAAGGTAAACTCATATTACTGCAAACTATTTAGTTATTTTGGTGTCAAAATTATTCCAACTTGGTATCGAGAACTTCTTTAATTATTAACTTGGTGTATGAACATAGAACACCAGAAAAGGCAAATTCATAATCATATAGGTCTCAATCAGTGTATTGTATGGAGAAGTGCGATAATGACTTTTTGGTTTGTTGAATGGACATGTGATTAAGCTGTTTTATTGGTAAGCGAGAAATGTTTTGGTTTAATTAAAAAAAACTGTGAATGAGCTCCACATTTAAAAAGTATTAATTAATTTAATACATCATTAACTGGAATGACGTTTTGTATCATGTTATCAAAATATTGTACATCCAAAAAAGCTAGTTTTGGTTCATTCCTACATTTTAGTCCCTTTGTTAATGATAAATAAATATCATTTAACAAATTCAATAATGAAGTAATTGTTAATGTTAAATAAATATTAATATAGAAAGCTGCTCATAATTTTGAAAATAATTTACTTTCCAAATCTATGAATTGATTCACAGCAACTCATGTCTTATTTTACGGATTTCACCTACAAGTCTTTTGTTCTGTGATTAATTTCTTATTTGTAATCACACTTCGCACTGTGATATACCTCCATTTCACTCAGACTTTTGGAATACTTTGATTGAACTGATTGGATGTTTCCTTGTCTGTTTGCACATAGTTAATTTTAGATTATTGAGATCATACGCAATTTTCGGTGCCTTCTTAACAACAAATAATATTTAATGAATGGATTTTTCTTCATTTTTTATAAGTAAAGGTCAAAATTATTTTAAATATCTTTCACGTAAATGAGACAAAGTTTCGTATATCTTTAATTTTCATCAACAGAAAGTTTCATGATAACATCCCATTTTATAGAGTTCTTGCAACATTGAACGTTTCACTCAATGTTTCAACACCTAATCACAAAATGTTCCAACTTGTTCGAAGGGAGTGTAAGACTAGAGCTTTGGCCTGCTCTAAAACAAGGTGAAGGAGCGAACTTCGTCCATCCCGTGAATCTAGCGGCGAGAAGAAGAAGCTGTTGTGGGTTTTAATTCCGAAGCAGCAACGGGGGTGTCCGCTGGTAGACAGTGACCCTCACTCACAGGCCTTTACTAACTCGCCGTTGCGAGTCTCCTTAATGAATATATATTAGAAGAGAGGCGGCTAGCTTGTCTTTAGGGGGCCATGCAATAACGCGAGGCGGCCTTGCGTTAATCCCACAGTGTTAGGAGCTGCGGCGGAGCGCACCCCCGTGACGCTTTGAGTCCCCACCGTCACCCCCTCCATCCCGCACACCCACCCATTCCACTTCCACAACCAGCAACCTCTTCTCCTGCTACTCTTAACATCTGCAATTCTTTTTTTTTTACTTTTGCTCTTCCAAAATATCCTCCTTTTTTATTTTATTAATGAACAAAGATTAGGAATCGTACAAAAAAACTTTCCAAAACTCACTTAAACAGCGCCACCTTCATTCATGAAAACTTTTATGTAAGTTCCTGGATGTTTCGAGAAGAGTATTTTGAAGAATCATGTATTTTGGGGGTCAGCTGTGATATTAATATTTACTCTCCATGTACGCTTATTTAGTTACCTCAAATACGTATTCTGTAAAAAATGAAAAATTTCTTTTAATGCTCATGGTCTCTAATTTGGTTTGAATATCTTAAAAAATTACTAGTCTATTGAAGGAGTGAAAAAATAACAATTAGGAGAGATAACCGAATGATACAAAGAAGATTTTATACATTTTTTTTCGTGAAATTTGAACTGGAATACCATTACATCTCTATATTTTATAACCAGTTCTACGTCTTTCTCATCATATTGTCTGCACAACCAGAAAAACTGGACCATCTGAAAATCGCATTCGCTGCTGAAACAATAATAAAACCACATGCAATGTTTCTCGAATATTTGTGGAGAGATATCTTACAAATGTGTTATTTCATTCTGCATTAAAATACAAGTTTGATATTTAGCTGATTTCAGCATTACCAGAGAAAAAGAAGATATAAACCCTACACCATAAAATGAGTAAATCCCTTTCTAATGTATTGCTTAACAAAATAAAAGGTAAAATGACGTTACATAAAAATGACAAGTGTGTATCATGCTCAATTCCTACTCAATTATACACGCAGGTGATGAAATCTTTCGAATTAACTTATTGCATGCTTTTAAATTCTTTCAGTTTGTAGTTTCAAGAATATTATCTAATAATTATAACACCTTCAATGTTTCTATAACCTTTTTAAAATATTGAATATAAGTAATTTAAAAAATTATTCACCGTAGGAAGCAAGGATGAAGGAACTAAATTGTTTGTAATAATTAAGAATAGTTCATCTGAATACTTTATTCAATACAACACTAACTCGTCACTTTCAAACTATTGGTTAACGTACAGTCGTAATTGAACAATTCGTAACAAAAAATGAATTGCACTTTCAAAACACAAACTTTACCACTACAATTTATTATTTGTAACACTAAAAGAAAAAAATATTTCCCACTACCTCTGTGTAGTAAATTCATATCTTAATTTAAAACAAAAGAAAAATATAAACGTCCATTTCTGTTGGAAAGCACGGGAGATTGCAAATGTTTGATAGATTTGGAAGTTAACTTTTAGAAGAACGGAGTGAAATAGATGTTTCAATTTCTTAAAATATGAACCTCTTCATTGATATCTACGAATTTTGTTGTCTTTTCTCAAAGAATTAAAAAAGTTCTTTTTAACTCAGTATGATTTTATGCCTGTCGTAGCTCTTCTGACACCATTTCTAATGCTAAAAATTTGCCGACTCTCGGATATTCCAGTTGATAATTTTCCCGCTTTGGTGAAGTCGGGACACGTGTAAAAAATATACGATATAAACAAATACAAATCTTTTACATTGTCCTCTGGCGTTCTTTGCATTATTTGATCATGTGACTGAAATATAAATAAGAAACTATAAATATCAAGAATGATATTCAAATTCCTTCTTCTGTGAAACAAAGAAGATAACACCATGAGTCACCCTACTAACAAAATAATATCGAGCGTAGGAAAGTAAAATTTTACACGACACAATCCGCTTTGCGCGTTTTGTCCCAAAAGTGTTTCATCCGAATTCCAGGAACGAACAACTTACGGTTTACTTTGTTACCTGAGCGATTAGCATTTCGTCTTAACTCTCTGATAGAAGAATGGTAGTGGTGAGTTCGCGACTTTCTTTCATAATTAGGTCACATGTATCGACCAGCTGATAGTTCTCATAGTGCAATAAGACTATGGTGCATCGAGGTGGAGGGGACGTTAGCCAGCGAATGAAGCGCAAGACATTTTTTGAGAGGGAAATTAAAGGTGGTATACAGATTTATGTAATATGTTTGGTTCAGTTGTGGGTGTGAAGTGATATCCTATACATCCGCTCCAAAAAATGTCATGACATTGATTGGCTTGCACTGCGTATGCTCGAGAACTTCACTTATTGTCTTATTCTACTATGGATAGTTTTACATCCGTAAAAGTGAGTGAGGTATGAATAGTGTTTTGTAAAAATTATACCATTGGGCTTGGGATGTCCTGCACCATTGGGATGTTACAGGCTCGGACGAAAGAATACTCAACACGTTTACTCTGATACGTACACAAGGGTAGAATGAAAGAAATTGATTTTTTTTAAACTTCTATTGGCTCGCAAAAGTTGTCTTTTGACATAAGAAGGATAAACTAGTGGTGCAAAACCATTGTTCATATACGTTCTCCAACTTCAGCGTAGGGTGAGAAAAAATTCTACCTGACCTATATTTTGGTCGTCTTCCAGTGCTCTATTCATGCTCAAAGTCGCTAGATGAACTTATTACTGTCTTTTATTTGATATTTGAAAGTAAAATAAATATTCAGAATATTATTCAAAACATATAGCGACATATCTGTCTTATAAATATCGAAAACGTGTTATGTAAATGTAATTTCGTTGTAGACAGAAATTGCTGTATTTTCGTATCTGCAGTGCGTTTGCTGTCCTCCTATGTATTTTATCATTATCATATCTTTCATTTCAGTTTGCGAAAAGTGTATTCTACGTCTGCTTGGTCCATTTACACTGCAAAATATTCAAGCTTCTTGAAACAGTAAACTAATGTGTAAGTGTAGCAGACATAAATTATTTTACTGCGTCTATACCAAACTTTCAAGCGAAATACCGCTAATGTGGATGTAATGCATACTAATTGTGCTTTACGAACAGAAAATTTAAGCAAAATCGTTAGAGCCTTTTTTGAGAAATATTCAAAAGAGTGCTTTGACCTTCGTATTAAATACCCTTTGTTTCAAAGTAAGGAAATAGAGTACGTATAACAAATAACTTCTATCGTAAATACGAAATGTGAGTTAAATTGGTTTATCCATTTACTCAGAATCGCTGCGTACAGACGGACAGACGTTATGCCAGAAATCAGAATCAGGGATCGCCAAACTGATATTTCCCTCGAAATCTAGCTTTCGGATTTTTTTCACGATTACAAAACTTTCTATGCACTACGTATATGAGAAAGTAAAAACCAAGTTCTAGGGTAATCCGAACACGGCTAGAGATGCAAGTACGATCAATTTTCGGAAATTTTAACATTTTTTTCTCTTTCACATTTCTCTTTCGTGTATTCTGTTGATAATAAAAGTCTAAACCACTAAGCTTGCCCTTTCTATTTAGTAATGATTCGTTAAATTGAATTTAGAAGTATTGTAAGGAGTAATAAAAGAGTAAATAGTGAGTTCAAAAACAGGTAAAAACTTCTGTAATTTTAATTGTTTTTATTGTTTAATTTAGAATAGAATTGTTACTGCTTTGAATTTCTGGCTTGCAACCTACTGAATTGCAACCTAAGGGTGATGTTTCACTAGAACACTGAGTATCCAATGCCCAATAATCAAGGTCTTACAAATGTGTGAAAGATCTTAAAACGATAGATACTAGCATTTTGTCATATTAACGATATCCAGTATCAGAGACGGATATTGAGGTGATACCACGGTACACAATGTGAAATGTACGGTAACAGTCGATGGCCTTTTACTACAGCCACAGTTTCGTCCTGTAGTGGAAAGAGTTGACTTTCATCATAACTGTCCAAATTTTTAGTGGAAAGTAGGCGCCAAAATTAACAAACGTCTCGATTTTTTTAGTGTTTTCCTGTGAGCCATCGTCGCTATTATTTTAACTTGACATACTAACAGTCAATGTGTTTCAGTATATTAAAAAAATAATTTTTGATCTAAGCACTATAAAAATTTCCTGTTAGTTCCGAAAACACCAAATGTCCTTACCTATTTTGGCAACAGTTTTCAAAATCTTACGAATTAAAAAAATCTAACGCACCATCAAGGAGACTGTATATAGGAGTAGAAAGCTATGGATAGGCGGTATGAACTAGAAGCGTAGTCAGTTAGGAAATGTTAACCCGTTATCAGCGTCGTCAGACGGTGAGTTTGGAACTATTTCAACTCGTTTAAAAGATCTGATTCCTTCAATCCTCACGAGTCCAACACGTGTATTGTAACAGTTTACATTTACATTTTCCGTACAGTAAAGTTCAATTACTCTGCGGTTAAAGAGTTATACGTTTGGCGATTTTTTAAAGTTTTGTGTAAATGAAGAAAAAAAAATCCACGCGTATGTAGTGTTCACAATTGTTCGTATAGTAAAACACATACAATTAGGGAAAAAAGTGACATTGTTTTTATTACCAAAGTTAAGTCCTTATTAATATATTTGATGTAAAAATTTCATAACTATGGTATTAGAGTATACTAATGCATGTACTATATAATTATGCTATACACGGTACTTATATCCCTTACTATATTTTTAGAATATTGTGAAAAAACAATTTGTTGGTTTAATTAGTTTAAATGAAATGTAAGGCATTAAAAAATTTAATTAATATGAATATATTACTAAATATAAAGTTATAATTGGTCAACATTAATTTTTTTTCTTTCATTTTCTTATCACGTTGAAGAAATTACAACTATTTTAAATATTACAGTAAATGATGTGAAATGTTGCTTGAACAACAAATGCGCTAAAATTTAATCCTCTAGCACAGGCGCCGAAAAGTGGAACTTAAACACACGTGCGGGGTGGATTCCACCCAAAGGAAATGTTGTTTAAATGAAGAGATTTGTTTTAATTTTCATCACACAGAGAAACATTTTGGTAACGCAGTTTCATTAATACTTACATGCGGGAAACCATCTTTTAAATTGAAAAACTAAATCTATGAACAACACTTTTTTATGAAACTTTATACTGCATGTGAAGAAAATATACTATATATTTTTACCCTCTATTTTTCGGAATTGTAAAAATCATTTTTGTTAGAGGAAGAGTGAAATAAATAATTAGTTTCGTAAAACTAATGTTTTTATATTGAAAAAATTTAAGTAAATTACACACAAATATTCCAATTTTGTTTCAGTAAAAGTGAGAAAAAACAACGTAAGATATGCTTTAAAATGATTAAGGCTTGTTGCATCTGTGGCAGATACCAGTCGCCAGCGCTCTTAACAATGCAGTGAGTTATTGTCGGGTGGCAACAATGCGGTGAGGATTTGGCTCTTCCCGCAAAAGCAGTTCTTCAGGAGACACGCGCGCGGTGCTAAGTCTGCGTTGAGCTATTCTTATTTGTGATATTTGATTATGCGTTATTTCATGGGGCATCAAATACCATACATCCATGAAGAAATGTCATAAAGTGAAAATAATAATTCATTTTCTTCATGTAATTTCCTGCCTTTGAACACTGGGACTTTGATCACTCAAGACAGATTCTTCATAAGTTTGCATCACACTATCAAACAAGATTCTGTCGTACTCTTCAGTAAATCTTTGCATTTTACCGAACATGCACACTTACCAGCTCCAATGATCAAGTAAGAAGTTCAAAACACTGAAGTAATAAAAATATTAAACACAATAAAATACTTTAAAGTGTGCGAATGATATTCCCGCTCTGATAACGAAATTCTTAGGTTCTCAAGGTCCAGACATGTCAAAGAAGTACCACTTTTTCTTTTTAGAAACTATAATTGCCTCTCAACGAGCTTACCCCCACCTTTGAGATGGGGGTGAATAGGGTGACCGATCGAGATGTGAGGGTGGACGTCTAGAAAGTGACGCATCCTTCATCCTTAGAGCGTTGTTGCAACTGGAAATATTTTAATCATGTTACGTCGAATGAAAATGGGAGACGGGACCGGGGTTCGAACCCGGGAGTTTGAGCTCAGCGCGCTCATGCGCCTACCGACTGCGCCATCCC
>NNCF01127140.1:510135-525966 GCA_002313205.1 Laupala kohalensis | reverse complement strand
TTCGAACCCCGGTCCCGTCTCCCATTTTCATTCGACGTAACATGATTAATCTGTTACCTGGCGGTGAGGTTCACCGCAATCTAAGAGATTTCTATGGAAATATTTGGAAGCGAGAACACACGCGCGGGGTGGATCACACACCACACAGTAAACAAATGCTCTTTGACGGGAGGATAAGTGTGCGAAAGTTGATAAAAGCTCAGTGTACTGAGTTGGAGATGGAGACAGAAATGTACACAGAGTTAAAAGTCGAATGGAATAAAATTTATTGCATAACAAACAAAAAACAGCTATGGGGTGGATTCCACCCCAGCATGTGTGTTTGAAGGTTAATAAAGTTGCCTAGCTGATAATCATTTAAATTTTGACAAATTGCAATAATTGGGAATAATTTTTTAAATTTAGTTTCTAATTCTAGGGATACTACAATTTTACATGAAACGCTCCATTATTGCTAACTTCTCTCGAGTCCTTGTATCTTGTCAATGGATCATTCTTCTAAAGCGTATCTTCTCGTGTGGCTACTTAAGTTGAATTTATGTGAATGAGTGATCTCCAGTAATTTTTCTCCGAAATAGCACAAAGCTTTGTCTTGAGTATGCAATTTCAGCATACCAAAGACTTCTAAGTAGTTAGAATTGCGCCGTACATTTATCTGATTCACGAATTTAAACTGGAACAGTGTGTTTCCTCGTCTCTTTTACAGCCAGACACAACATAAATTAAACATGTTTCTTACTGAATTACTCTGAACTGGCGAGAAAATAAAGTGGAATAAAAATATAAATTGGGTTCCTCTTATTTATTAGAAAGTGAAAAAGATAGGTCAACTCTAAAACATACAAAGTGATGCATATATGTCTCAAGAGTGAAAAGAAAACCACTTATTTCCTTTTTATCATGCTCTCAAGTACTTTATACCACTTGTTTAGATAACTTATTAATTTTGTTTACTGTAGTCCTCATATGTATGTTTCTTACTATTAAAGAAAATAAGAAATATTAGGTTCTTTATTCATATACGGTTCTTGAAGGGTTGAAAAATGATATTTCTTTTGACATCTCCGTAGTCTGTGGCCACATGTCGTGCTGTGTGGTGTATCTTTCTTCAGAGCGGACTTAAATAATAATTCGCTTTGATAATGAGACCCGCAATGAATATGGAATGTTTCATTTGCAAAGAATATGCTTTCAGTAACTGTATAGCGTCACTGTCTGCTTCCAAAGTAGAAGCTTCTAAAGAGCGTACATGTCATGCATCTTTAAAATTAATTAAGCTCCAGTTGCGTCGTGTAAGATGCCTCCGTGTTATAGCCAAGGTGATTCCTCGTGAAATACTGCGCACAGTATGAAGTCCTCTATGACTTTGAAATTTATTTCTCTGCAGCGTCATGTTGCTCAATACTTCATAATTTATTAATGATAATTAATACGTATGTATCCCTTGCTGAATTCAATATAGCACTGTTTCCTTCCAATTACTTTTTATGCTGTCAAGATCAAATTATTACTCGTATTTAATTCGCACTTAAACAGTAATTTCGAACCGTGAATAAGCAATACACTGTACAATACAAGATTTTCATCAAATACATACGTTCTTCCTAATTTTCGATAATCCTCTCCAATGTTTCGTATGAAGTGGCATAAACTCTTCAAAATATTTTAGATATATGTATAAAATATACATACTACAAATAAAAGAAATAAAAGAAAATTTTAAATTATCTTGTATTTTGATGTTAACTCTTAAAGAAATAATACAAACTTAAAAATAATATAACACTCTGTCCAAATCCTGAAAATAATTTTATAATAGTGCACCTCATATTTTGGCAATTTTTAAAGTACGATGTAATAATATCTGTACTATCTCACAATTCTAACTCCACTCCTTGGCTTATGAAGCAATATAAAAATGAGATCAGAGGAGTAAATAATAAAGACATCTAAAGAATAAGAAACCTATCATTTTAAATATTTAAATAGACTCGACTGATTTTTGCCCATTTTTTTAGTTATATTAAAATAATGTAGAATTTCCCTTTGCTTAATGAATCTAGTTTCAGTGCTCTAGTAGAAATCACGTGAGAGGTTGAGTCATTTTTATTTTGCTTTTTCATCTCATTCATTGTATTCATTTCTTCCAAACATATTACTTCGCAAATACTGTAATATTACAACATCGCAAACATAAATAGTATTGCAATAGAAATAATTTGCTATGATCTTGGGAAAGTACCCAAGAGAAAGGAAATAAAAAATATTCGTTATATCGTTTATGTTAGAACAAACAGTCGGATAACAATTTTTGAATGAACATATTCAGAAACATTTAATTTAACGTTTCTAAAAATTGAGAGAAGGTACATTGTGCCTATAACATCCATACAGACCTCAACGTTACCGTTACCCAGTCTATTAGCGTTTGCTACTCACTGAAGAGCCCCTTCCTTCCGTCCAGCGAACTTGTTGGAGAGGTCTGTCTAGGGGGTTGCCCCCTGGGCGGGCCGTGGGAAGATGCTCACAAGCACGGAGGCATGATGTGAAACCCGCCTCTCCCAGCATCCGCTCTGGTGGGCGGTGATATGCCTAGCCCACAACTCTACCGCTATCTGCGCTAACGGTAGCCGAGTAGCAATCCTGCTCACAGATCGGAGACCAGAGTCTCCTTCCCGTACCCCATGGGTGGGGGAACCGTACTGCCTGGCAGATTTCAACCCAAATAGGGGTGTCAGGTGCGAGCACCTGAGGGCTTGTGCCTCTCCCTGCCTACTCGGTTTCAAATGCTGAGTAACACTCGGAGGGTTGTCAGCCCTCGTACTGCTTACTAGATCGTGTCGGGATTGGTCCGTTACCTAAATTGCCGGCCTAGGATTGGATACAAAAACGAGGATAGGCGTAGACCCAGACGTAGACCCAGCGGTCCGCCTGTCGCCTGTACCTGTTGAGTTGGGATCTCAGCCGGGTAACTTCGCCGGACTATACTGCGCTGTGACCGTCCCAATAGGTCTCAAATTTATAGTCCTACCCATGTTAGAAAGGTTACCCCTTCAGCGGTGGATGGGTATCCGCCGGGGTCTCTTGTGAGGCTCCCTACTACTTTTAGTACACACTTTTAGTAGTTCTTTTTGTACTTTAGTTCTTTTAGTCTTTTAGTAGTTTACTTTTAGTCCATGGTTACACATAAGATCCGGCTTGAGAACCCGTCAAGCAGTCTCTCCGTGCTCCACCACGAAATGATAGGACTGCTCCTATCTATGTCGTGGCTGCGCCGAGACCCCTGTAGCGGGTTGGTCTACTTGTATTGGTCTGATCCGTTACCCAGGGTTCTGGGATTGGGTACAGGGACCATGGGTACTGGCGAAACCGGAGGTCTGGTTTCGTTAGATTGAGAAGATACAGCCAACATTCTCCTAATGACGGATTACCTCTTCTTAAGACTGCGTATAGACGACATGGACTGAGGCAAATTGACAGGCAGAAACCTTGCAATGATGTACTGAATGAGTTAGAGCGGATGAGAAATTTATAAAGCACAACTACTAAAATCTATATAATAAATTAGAAGGTAAACTTGTGTGTACGGTTTAATTTAAAAAATGAAATATAGATAAACTTTTGTAGTAAAATATAAAAGCTAGAAAATAGTTTTGGATTTTTCACCACCCATCACTCACTTCAATTCGGTGCATTGATCAGACTAAAATAAATCATGGGGCATATTTAGTATAATGAACAATTGATAGTAATATCATGATTAAAAAAAATTCTCATTAGCTCATTAAATTTTAGCCCGATTTATTTTAGTCTGATCACATTCCCTTACTGTTTAAATAAATTGATAAAATCTGTTTCACTATTTATTTCGTTCTTGTGTCGGGTAAACGAATTCAAAGTAAGTAAAACACGATGACCTTTTTTTCATATCCCGAATTACGTCTACGTTTTTGAGATATTTAAGTATATTATAATATCATTGAGTCGCAAAACGTATTTTGTTATTGTACTTTTGCTTTACATATGAGATGTTTCATAGATACGAAATATTATTCAGGCATAATGTCTGATTATATTTGTACGAAATAGAAAAAAATTGCTTTTTCGATGTATAACTATTTCTTTCTAAATGTTGAATAATCTTCGTTACATTCAAGAACTCATGAAAGCGCGCATTCGAGAATTAAAACAAGTGTATTGCAATTCATTACTTTTTTGTGTATTTTTCTGTATTTAAACTGTCTTTATTCCGGCATACATAAATCTCAATATAAATTAGAATCATATTAGTAAAAACAATTCATACGTTTCGGAAATTGTCATTACACACATATGTAATATGTATGGTATGTGATAACTTGCAGGGTACACGAAAAAATATGTGCATGTATGGTATGTATTAAGTGAATGTCATTTCAGACATTGGCCTGTCTTTAACAGGCAAGAGAAAAAGTAAGAGTCAAGACAAATGGAATATTAATTCGTCTTATTTCGCATGAAAATTTATTTCTATTCCTGATTGCTTCTCAGAAATATTTCTTCTTTAGGACATAACCAAGATCTACATTTCATGAGAAAGAGCTATATTGGCGTTGATCTTCACGTCCATCCTGTTCAACTCCGTAGCACTGCAGTATGAAAATGAATGTACGAGGATCTCCACGCTCTGGAATCGAACGAGTGCCTCAACGGACACTCTAGCCTCTCGAGGTGTAAAGAGGTATAAATCACTCGCAAAGCCATGATTAGGTTCTTGCACTGCAAAGATATCTTTCACGGTGTTTCAATTACATACTGCAGGGTATAATTATTGCAAACAATGCCGGCAGGAGAGGGCGGATCCCCGCTTTTCCGCGTGTTTTATGGGACTGAGAACAGCAGTCCACGTTTATCTGCAAGCTATAGAGGCCATATCATGACTTCCGTCTGTCATGAATACTTTAGAGCGTTCAAAGGATGACCCAAGCAAGTGCTTAGAAGTAGATACCATCGCTGTAAGGAAGGAATCGATTCCTTCCTGACCTATTAAGATATTCTTGATCTTCATTATGAACATATGTGGCCATTTCTCAAAAATATATATTTTTTCTTCTTTAGCCTATCAAGAGATTTAATATTCATACCGTCCATTCCATTCGTTGATACTGCCTTTACATTTAATACCTTTCATGTGAGGTACAAAACAGGTCGAATGCCAAATTCGGTTGCATAGAAGAAGGGACACTTAAGCGCGTTACTCGTATGCTTAGCGGGATGCATCTCTGTGCAACGCCAGTGAATTTTTGTCTGTTGTGACTTCATGTACTACGAAGATAGAGCTAATTTCAATGAATCTCTCATGCAAAAAATTACACTTCGATGGCAAGTCAGAGAAAAAAGTATGACTTATGTACGTAATAGGACTAGTAAACCAACCAGTGGGTCCAGTATTGTAAAAGAAATAAGTGTCATATACAACAGTTATGCAGTATTTCGTATAAATGTAATTCAATTAATTGTAATTTACATTATTTGGTGAAAAAACCTTTCAATTTTATTTTTTTTGAACTTATCAAAGTTTATAAAATGCATGGTAAAATATGAACCCTGGAACATCAGAGTTTGGAGGAAGAATCAAAAATACTGGAACGGGTAATTTACTATTTTATTATATGTGCAGATAACGTGTGGCGATGTTCTCGCCATGATGACTGCTCTTCAAACTAATATATTAATCATGATTTGATTGAATGGAGTGGGAAGGACAAATGTTAGGTTATTGGGGAATTTAAAGCAACGAAGTGTTATTGGTTTGGAATGGAGAGAAAGTGCGGAAAAGCATCTTCCAATCTGAGACCTCACCCAGTTCGACTGAGTAGTAAATCGTAACCGCTTCTTTCGCACATAGGACACAGAGTGAAGTCACCACACCTACACCTCTGCAGCTGGTCAATTAAGAATGTTTTATTAATGAATAAAAGTTTGTTACACTCAGGTTTAAGTGAAACACGAAAATAAAGAGCTCACAAATCTATTGTTTTTGGTAAATGATAGCTTGTTTCATCTGTCGTTTCAAGAACAGAACTCACAACACGCAAAGTTATTCCCATCGATTGAAAGCCTCGTCTACGATTTCGCGTATCGTGTTTTTTGCACATATATCATCCAACGAACCTGCTTGCATGCATTAATAAAACACGACGGTGAACCCCCTAAAATATCCTGACTAGTCGAAATATTCCTTATCGAGTGTACTGTTGCAGAGCTCGATAAACACTGCTCTCCAAACGGCTGCCTTACATCACGATCCGCACATTCATTCTCGTCTTAAAGAAACACTAATTATAGTGGGAAGGTCGGGAGTAAGCCGCGCTCGTTAAATGACGGGCTCGCAGAGCGCTCTAGCGGACGGAGATTAGACTAACAAACCACCTATTCCGTGCTGCTCTCCACTTGAGAATTTATCGCTCCGTTGGTGGCAGCGAGTTCATGGAGAAGGTAGCGTCGACCGAGGTGCCCCTAGCGGTGGCAGACAGAGATCGGAATCGCGTCTGTCTCAATAAACAGCGCATGCGCAACTACGCCTTCTTCCTCTTGACCCAGTTGCAAAAGGCGTTTCGGAAGAGGAATGGTGCAAAAGGTGGGGATTTAGAGCAACAAAAAAGTTTTTATTATTCATCTCTCCTAAGATTAAAATACAAGTAAGTTAATTTCTCCCATAATTGTGGAGCTTTTCTAAGATAAGCCTAGCGCGAATAAACTTGATCTTTTCCTTCGAATTTTACAAGTTTTGCAAGAGTGAAGATTCAATTTCGAATCACGATGACTTGCTAAGACAGTATATGTTACGTGATAGTTCATATTATGTGTTATTTTACATACATGATATGTGTGTTTCCTTTAACATTAATTAAAGTGACATTTATACCTCACATTTAAATATGATTTGCATTAATAACATTAAAAACCAAATGTATGACACTTATGAATAATGGAGACATAATTTAATACAATACACCTAGGTATCGTAATTCATGCAACGGAAATTCATCCATCAAAAAGAAAACTAAATTATAAGAACATGTACATACGACTCCGTTCGTAAAATAGACTATTTATCCAGAAAATCTCCTCAAAAGCGTGAAAGAAGTATATTGCAAGGGCAAGAGATTCAAATTAAATCAACAGGACATCAATCAGAAGATAAAGCAATCAGGTAAATGTAAATAAGAAAATTCATAATCAGGAGCAAAACATTTCAGGAGTGTTGTTCATCGCCAGGAGAAAAGAGCAGGACTGTTTTATTCTCGAACTCTAATATAGCAAATACTAATGGATATAAGGTGTCATAATCATGTCCAAAATGTTCGTAATAATGTTATATAAATGATCATAAACAAAGAATTTTATATTTTATATTTTTTAAATGTAAAAGAAATAAAAAATTACGATTATGAAAAGTTTCAAATTCTTTAGAAAACGAACGAGCTATGTAAGTAACCTGAAGGATTGTAAGAGATCAGAAGAATGAAGGAAAAGAGAAGGAGTTAAGACTTTGAGATCATTACACAGAACAAACAAATTTTAAGTGATAGACATCGTAATGTATAAGAGATAGTTGCTTTGGTATTATGAATGTCACTTATAAAACATAATTGAATAAATATTATACGTTAAGATTCTACGCTGAAAGTTTATTTTAGCAGAAAAATTTTAGTTTACTTAGGGTACAACATCAGAGTATTAAGCAAGAATCTGAATGTTAACAGTTATATTTATAAGGATTTCCTGAAAAAAAAATGAAGACCCAACTTATTTTGAGCTCATAGTGGATGGGATTTTAAATGCTCCAAAAGAATACACAAAAATATGGAATAAAAGAACAGTTTTCTATAAATTACCAAGAAAAACTACTTTTTATTGCAATATATTTTCATATTTTATGTAATTTACGACACAATTGTATTAAGGTAAATACCTATTTACGAATTAATAAATACGATGAATATATAAAAAAGTGTGTTGGAAAATACCTTAAGAATATTCGGTAGGAAGAAACGGATAGAGATGAGATGCAAAAAAAGAAGAAAATGAGTGTGTAGGAGATACGATCATGCATTTATTCCCGCTTTGTCGGGTCATTTATAATATCAGTCGCGTAGAGTGGAATAGCCCTTTGAGGCGAAACATGGATACAAATCAGCAGTTATAACTTGAATTAGGATTCAGAACCATAATTTCATTTGCGAGATAGAAAGATAAAATATACGATAAGATACATGCTGTGACATAAATATTGCCAAAATTGTTAATAAATTTACAATATGCTTCGGAAAGACAGCAATGCTCGTAGTATTAGCATTTAGTGATCTGTGTCCTAGTGAGAATCTTTTTGAGCTATGTATAATTATTTACATATTGGTTAGTGGAAATTCGTGTAGGGAAAGCTGTGGGTGTTCAGTAAGAAAACAATAAGAAAAATAAGTAATATTTAAGTATTTTTTTCACTATGTACTTTTTACAAACATTATCTTGCTCTAATATAGAGTTCTAGTGTCGAAATTTATCGAAATTTACTGTCTTTCATCACTTGAAGTACGAAAGTTTAATATTCTTAATCTTTCTTTTACGACAATGAAAATAGTCAACAAAAATTGCCAGAATTACTCAAACGAAAAAAAAAAGTTTCAAGTTGATTAGAATATTCATTAAATTTTAAAAGTTAGCAATAAAGTTGTTTTGTTTACTGACATGACTTAAATAGGACACTAAATCAGAAGTAATATTTCTCTCTTTTTATTGTACTGATACTATTAAAGCATCTTTCTCTCATTTACAACGTGTAGTTTTGTAAACAAACTTTAATTTTTAACTAAGAGAAAATATAGCTCGCTATTTCTTCCTTTCCTGTCTCGTAATCTTTGTGAAATAATTTGAGGAAAGAGTTCCTCCGCTTTCAATACAAAATTATGTTGTCTGTATTTGTGAAGAGAGAAAAATACCAATGTAAGCGTTGCAAACAAGAAACGATTTATGAAAAATAAAACCAGCTGAAAGTGTAATCAATCAGAGTCACGAAGAAATAGAAATAATGTATTGATAATTGTATCAAAGTTTCTTGTCCTTTAACAACAAATATTACATTTTTCTATTTCTCCCGAATGTCTACACAAAATCATTACCGCATTTTGGTAATGCAGCCTGACTTGCCAACACATTCTGATTAGTCCATTTAATCAACCTAGTGTGCAATATTACGTAATTTTATAATTGATTACAATTTGGCTCACTATTCATTTGAATGCCTATTGCACTATGTTCAATGGAATACAGTCGCACTAACATGCATGTTGATGGTGTTCTAGTGTTTTAGAAGCCCTCAAAGATACTTTGTTTCCGAGACCTACGTCTCGATGCCTCATAAAGCGCAACTTCTCTCACTCTCATTCCCCATCTCGAATGTGCTCTTATTATTTCCCCCATGCGAGTGCTACAGAGATCCGAGGAAAGTATTGAAGGAAAGTGCAATGAGAAACAAAAGCTCTAAATATAAAAAAATTGTATCATTAATATTAAAATGTTTTACTTCGTGGTAAGGCATAGACCATAGGGGCTCTCTACCAACTGACCGCAAAAGAAAAATACAACTGATTCATTAAGTTACAGAAAATTCGGTTAATACTTACAGTTCTGTCTACAAAATACGAATAACTGACTATCACAGCACAAAACCTCAAGTGATTCAGGAAAAAACCGGTAAATCCTCAATCAATATTTCTAAAGTAATATACAATATCTCGAATAACAACAAAACTTAAGACAATAAGATAGAGATGAAACAGAAGTGAAAAAGAAAGAGTGTACGTATAGAGAAGGATAGATTTTGTAGAATAAAGATTGTAAGCCCTGGTAATGGCCTGATGGCTAAGGTACAGTGTTAGAATAGCAAATAAAATGAAAAATAAAAACCAAGACTGTTTTCAATGCCTTAGGGAGAGTAGCGCTATAGAGAGAACTTTTAATAATATCCCTTATTGGTCATAAGACAAAGTAATAACGCTTTAGTTCCATTTGACATAAATCATTAGATTCCGAAGTGAATTTTTTCCCTACATTAATTTGAGAGCATCAAGTTGGTTAAAATGATCCTTCAAATTACTTTTCGGACTATGTAGAAGATCCAGAATTTTTTCATATAAGAATTTATGAACATACCATTTGTTCCTGATTCACAGAATAAAATTTTATCAAGAGACATATTGTTATCCAGAGGAATGTGTGCCATTATCGTCAATAATTAATGGGAAAGTCTTTGAATCGTAAGTCAGTTTTCCATGTAAATACGTTCTTAACATTAGATAAGGCAATTTGGCGATAGTTGATTGCATCAAACTGTAAAAGAAAATGAGTCAAATACTGTTTATGGGTGCTAATTGTTGAAGATGAATATTTATGAATTGAAGATGAAACAAGAGTAAATGAAACATTTTTCAGAATTTCGATTTTTTAATATTTTCATCTTCTTCCCTTTTTAATCAATGGTTTCACTTTCAATGAAACACAGATCTAAACTTTTCAATGACTTTCTACTGCAGGAATACATGAAATGAGAGATACATGACTTAAAAATGACCTCTCCTCAGTCTCACACAATTACAAATATAAAAGTTCACATTTAGATTTTTTTTCTAATAAACATTCATATTTCAAGCATGTATTCTACAGTTATTGTCTTTTCAAATGACTTCAAACATTCAAAAAAAATATGAATTTTCTTTGCGGAAGCAGAAGGGAAATGCACGTTCAAAAACTTCTTTATTCATATCTTTGTCCATCCTAATTTCCAGTTCTCACATTCTTTCCTTTCAAGAGTTGTTTAACAAAATCCCTAATTCCAAAACAAAGAGAAAATATAGCTCGCTATTTCTTCCTTTCCTGTCTCGTAATCTTTGTGAAATGATTTGAGGAAAGAGTTCCTCCGCTTTTAATACCAAATTATGTTGTCTGTATTTGTGAAGAGAAAAAAAATACCAATTTAAGCGTTGCAAACAAGAAACAATTTATGAAAAATAAAACCAGCTGAAAGTGTAATCAATCAGAATGTCACGAAGAAATATAAATAATGTATTGATAATTGTATCAAGGTTCCATATATACATAGCAATTACATACATGTTTTAAAAAATGAAAGGAAAGTTAAAAGAAATTGGAGGCAGTATTGTAAAAGTAATTACTATGATACTACCTAGTTGCAATTACATGCTTGTATTGTGGGGCTTATGATATATTATCTCGATATCAAATCATGAAGCGACTAATCCAGAGAAGGAAATGCATCATCCACTTAAAGAAAACAAATCATTACACGGACAATGTAATTGCGAAAATCTTTTACACACACTCAAACAAGAAATAATCGCCACTAGTTGTGTTGAACACTTAACACAAACAGAGGATCAAGTCATAAGTGCGTAGTTTCTGAGCAAAGACGCACAAGTTCACTTTCTTTCACAAATCGATGTACCTAGAGAGCTGAACATGATCATACCACAACATCAATCATTTTTACACTTTTATCACTTACACTGGAATCATCGTAGTTCAGATGTATGAGGCACGCCAAGGTTTTGTGACGTAAAACACGGGTCGGGCAACTACGGATATACGCCAGCCGTCGACCTGGGGAAAGGAATCGCACCGGCCAGGGTTGTTGAGCCACAGACGTTGAATTCCTGGCTAATTTGTCTATCCTAGCTAATCAGATCGTTTAGACTGATAGGCACAAACGAAAACTGTTTCATCGAATATGTGCGTTTCTTGTGTTTTATTTTCTATTTTCCATTAACTCCAAAAAAAATTAATTAAAAAAAAGACAATAATGTCGCTTTATTTTTAAGATTTCCGTAATATAAATATAGTTATTACCCTAAAACGATTTTTAAATAATATTTTCAAATAATAGGGGGTGCATGGGGAACTTCAAGCCATTTGTTGCTATTTTCTTCAATTCATGTGGTGACTCTACCAGTCTGCACAAATATTTCTACAAGTGGCGACGCAACAACTCCTATCAACATGACACGAAACAGTTAATGGCGTTGCCCTTTTGTTTGCAAAATAAAATGAATCGAAATCAGTTAAGTCATGATTTATATGATTAATATGCATGGACGTATTACGTGAAGAATCTGTGCCAGTGCCACTGGGTAGATTACATGAAGAATCTGAGCCAGTGCGAAGGCTATGGATCGATAGTTCGGTTACTGTGGAAAGATCGCTGTCTGACAGTAAACTGGGAGTGGGGGGAGGACACCAGCAACGGCAGTTCAGAAATGACGGTGGAGTAGACGGTAGTCAGACTGACCAAGGGACTGTGAGCTCATGGTAGTGTAAGTAGGAAGGGTGAGGGGTAGATTTGAAGGGCGAGCTCCAGAAGTGGCTAGCAGACAAAGCGTTCTACTCAGTGGAACTGTCGGTTGCTTATTTCTACGTGGACCTGATTGCATTGTTCTATAACTTGACAAAGAAGTCTTTTGGTTGCTGTCGCAGCCAACGAGTAACCCCAATCAATAGTTCTCATCATATTAGTGTGATTCTGTATTTACCCGAGTATCCATTTCGCCCATGTTATCGTACTGGAACCAAAAGATGAGAGCTGCGTCAGCGAGGTCATTCATCCACGTGGTTACCCGTTAGTTAGACTTTACTCTGTTAGTTCACCAGAAAGTATTAAATTCAGGTATTCATACTATCCGTGATTACCGATTCAGTTGTAAAGCATTTGTACTTTATGTCAATTTTACAAATTGGATAATGATTCCTTTGAATTTTGTTCCTTTAAATGTGCTATTGCTCTTATCTAATTATACAATTAGTGTTGACCTGAATGATGGACTGACCTATTGACTGACTCATCCAATAGTGCAGATATTAAACTATTAGATATTGGAATTGGGAATTTTGTTTTTAGATTGTACAGGCAAACTAAGAAATAATGTTTTGAAATTTCGATTTTAAATGAATGAAATAGAGTGAAATGTGTTTTTCAAAACCTCTATGAAAATTACGAAATTATGAAATAATCATCACTTTATTTGTATGTAAATGTGCTACCTTTTTATCTACTCTTAATTATTATGAAGGGTAAACCGTATCACAATACTTGGTAATTGTGGAGCTTTAGCAACATTATCAAAGCATGATAAATTGAAAGGCGTTTCTATGTTGCTCATTGTTTTATTGGTATAAAGCTTTTTCGGTTGCATAGCAGCCATCGTCAGTAACATACACTGAAAAATATAAAAGTACATAAAATGACAATAATAAAAATAGAAACATAATATGAAAGTATACAATAATTGGGTGAAACAGTATTGAAAGAAGTGTATTTTTGGTTGTTGTTGAAATAAAGAAAGGAAAGAACAACGAAAAATGAATAAAAGAATACAAATACAGAGTGAGCAAACCGATAAAATCAATCTTATGGACAATCTTGAAAAACAAATTTTTGACTCTGGACATTTTCTTCTACACAACATTACCTATTGGTACCGCTACGTAGATGACGTAATCACTCTTTGGACGGGAACTCACAGACAACTTGACATTTTTACTCAATTTCTCAATTCACTTCACCCTAACATAACCTTCACCACAGAAATTGAAAATGACAATAGAACACTCAATTTCCTAGACCTCTCTATTTCTCTAGTAAACAACCGCCACCAGTTTGACATATTCAGGAAAGACACATTTTCAGACACTACCATACACAATTCTTCACAACACCCTCCTTCACACAAACACTCTGCCTCCCACTCACCATTCCACTCTCACCAGAAAAAATCAAAAAAGTAATAGACACTATAAAACTTATAGCAGAAACCAATGGCTACAATACCTTTCTCATTGATAATATAATCACTAAGAAAGTTAGATTATATCACACGAAGAACCTCACATCACTTACTCCAAACAATAATATTCAAACCAGACATGCAATCCCTTTCATAGGCCCACTCTCACTTAAAATCGAGAATTCATTAAAACATTTAAACATTCACACTACCTTCTTCTCTCCACAAACACTTAACACAACTTTATCATACACTAAGGACCCCACTCCCCATCTCCTCCGAAGTGGAGTGTATGATCTCACATGTAGTGATTGTCCCTCCGTGTATGTCGGGCAGTCTGGACGAACATTCAAACAAAGGATACAGGAACACGTAAATGCATGGAAAAATAACACAACAGTCTCACACTTCGCCAACCACCTAGTAGAAAACACACACACATTTAACATTGAAAAGGATTTTTATATTTTAGAAGTAGAAAATAGATTTTGGCCCCGGATCAAATTAGACATTTTACATATCCATAGTACTCTAAAAAACAACAAAATTTCTCTATTAAATGAACAAATCCCTGAATTTAATTCCCCCCTCATGAAACTAGCCTTCAAATTCCTTCCCTCTCACCCCCAACTCTCCAGGACACTGCACCCCATTCCCAACAGTTAAAACTCGGAAATTCTTTCCGTCTTCTGCAGCCAGTTCCTGGAAAACTCCGACAGCCCCTTTTCCCCCCGCCCACCCCGCAACACCCCATCACATTCCATATAATGACCTCCGTTCGACGTACTCTGCGCATTCGCCAAAAATATTCCTCAATACTCAGGTACGTAATTTTGTCGGTTTGCTCACTCTGTATTTGTTTTCTTTTATTCATTTTTCATTGTTCTTTCCTTTCTTTATTTCATTTAACAACCAAAAATACACTTCTTTCAATACTGTTTCACCCAATTATTGTATACTTTCATATTATATTTCTATTTTTATTATTGTCATTTTATGTACATTTATATTTTTCAGTGTATGTTACTGACGATGGCTGCTATGCAGCCGAGAAAGCTATATACCAATAAAACAATGAGCAACATAGAAACGCCTTTCAATTTATCATGCGTATCACAATAACAAAACTCCCGTGCCAAGTCCAGGATGGTCAGTTCTTTTCATAGTTCTGACGTTTATTATCTGGAATACACAGTTACCTCCAGCGTTGGTATGGCCCTAAGGCATTGATCATTTACCTCCATCCTCTTCAACACTATTATTTAGGTTTATACCCCACACACAACCCAGGATTGATCATAAATCATGGTAACCTACTAACCAGGAATGCTAATTCAGAATTACTTGTTCACATCTGATCATAGTTTATCAACATTCAGCTAATGCATTAATTGAAAACGTATGGTTATTTTCTACGTTCAACATAGGTGTAAAATTATGATTATATAGTTAACCCAAAACGTATATAAATCTGCTTGATTAAATTGGCAAGAAAAATAATTATTTTAGTCATTAACCTGTGGGGATCTCAATCTAACGGATTGTAAACAACAACAAAAAAAGTAAATTATAATAAGGAACTGTTGGTAAATAAAACCCTCTGTTAAATAATGCCCACCTCATAGAAAACATGCATTTATTTGTGTGACTTGCGGTACGGTTCACGCAAATATATGTACACCCATAGGAAAAACTAGCGCGAACGCAAATCGCTTGTATCACCCTTTTGACAATGACGTGTTATGTCTCAAGCATCACAGTCACGGACGCTAACATTGTAAAAATTACCCCGACCAAATTGTTAGTTTTTTACTTGTTTTGTTGTATTTTTGTGAACTTTCATATGCGTCACTATTCTTCATATTTAGATAAAATTTTAAGCTTATATGCGTAAACATAGAAATCTCTTAGATTGCGGTGAACCTCACCGCCAGGTAACAGATTAATCATGTTACGTCGAATGAAAATGGGAGACGGGACCGGGGTTCGAACCCAG
>NNCF01127140.1:485263-500437 GCA_002313205.1 Laupala kohalensis | reverse complement strand
GGTCTTTGGGTTTCACAAGTTGAATGAGAATGGTAGACGGGCACGGGTAGCGAGCGGGATGGCGCAGTCGGTAGGCGCATGAGCGCGCAAAGCTCAAGGTCCCGGGTTCGATCCCCGGTCTCGTCTCCCATTTTCATTCGACGTAACATGTTTAATCTGTTACCTAGCGGTGAGGTTCACCGCAATCTAAGAGATTTCTATGTTTGTCTTAATTTATACTAATAATACATTTCACAACACCTTTTCAAACTAAACACTTCTCATAAAATGTAATGTTAAAATACCCTCTTTAAAATCCTCCAAAATGCACAGATATGATAAAATAGGCGATGCAATAGTACAAATTTGTTCTTCTTCATCGCAGTGTTTTAAACTAGAAGTATTAAAGTTAATGTTCATGTTTTTAATGACAAAGGTAATCTTCGATAACTTTATCCTAAGACCAACCTGACCTCTCTTAAGATCGTGGGCCATAATTTCTTCATAAACATTAATATTCCTCAATGGTCTTTGGCGATTGCACACGCTTTACTAGAAGCTCGCTTAATGTTCACACCAACGTTCGCATATCGCACGCAGCAGGTCATGCAAGTTACCTTACAGTTCAACCTACTGGTTTCCCGGTATAGAACGTCACGCCTTACGCTCTGCTGTCGCTGCCCCTTCACAATGCCTACTGGTGACGACTCTCGTTTGCTCCTCGCTGACACTGCGGAGTAGCTCCCTCACTCGGAATGGTGGAATGGCTAGATCGCCCCGCTCAACTTGACGAGAAGTAATGGCAGAACGCCACAAAAACTGTTCATTGTCAAAAATGTTTATCACTCGTGAATAGTCTGTTTTGAAATGATAGTTCACGCAAAGTTCTCAAACTGCGCCAAGACGCTGTTGGCGAGATCCGAACTCAACTAAATCGCTATTCGCAGTACGATTAAAAATAAATAAGGGAGCATCTGATTGAGATCACTGAATCAGAAGCCACTTAAAAGGAGACCGGCAAGATGTATTGCTCAACCTCGGAGATTTTCAGAGTGGACATTGTCTGATATTTCATCTCGTAACAAGTTCATAATAATCTTATAATCATGATATCATAACATCTCAACATCTGATAATATCTATCTCAATCAACCTCATGTCCTCGTGGTGTCTGTCCTTAAGTAATCGTCTCCCCGCCAGTGCCCAAAAAATTTTGAAAATAACTCCATCCTTCTCTGACGTAGCGATTTTTGGCGGCCAGTGGCTATCAATTTCTACTCTACGTGATCTAAACCTGATCGGACTGTTATGAAGTGACTTAGGATGTATCTCAACCACAGATCGTATTTGTCAGTACTCCTACTTTTTCCTCAGTATCGTTCCACCCGTCTGATCTTCGACGTTTTATTGTTCCGAAACCGTCTTCCCTCCCCACAGCAATATTTAATTCTGTCAAGAAATTCTCATCCCTCTGAGCCCTCACAATGCATTATTGCGTTTGACGTGTCTGTTAAATTTTCTTATC
This sequence comes from Laupala kohalensis, assembly GCA_002313205.1. Classification (NCBI taxonomy): domain Eukaryota; kingdom Metazoa; phylum Arthropoda; class Insecta; order Orthoptera; family Trigonidiidae; genus Laupala; species Laupala kohalensis. The sequence continues at coordinate 498,933 of NNCF01127140.1, read as the reverse complement.
ACCTCATTCCACTCCAAGACCCAACACTTATTTTCGTGGTCACTTCCTCACCCCACGAACCCATCTGCGTCAATCGTCACCATTATTCTTAACCCTAGGCACGATACTAGACGGTTAGCATCCCCCATCCTTTCTTCTTCTCCCACGCGCCTTCTGTACAACGGCACTTGACACGCGTTGTTCATGCACGGGCCACCCCGCACAACGGATAGTTTTTCGTTCAACTGCGTCCTTTCTTACAATTAACCAAAAATATACCCATGTCTCTTCATAGTTCTGCTAATGGAACTTTCCCTTCTCGTACAACGCTAGCGCTTGTCTCAGCCTTCTTTTCTTTTATTTAACACTCTCCTGGTCCTTCTCCCCTGAACTTGTCATCACCCTTCAATTTCTTAATTTCTTAATTTCTAATGCACTTGTCAGCTCGCTATTGCCACATTAATTTGAATACTTCCCGATGCCTCTCCTAAAATTTCTAAAAACCTTTTCCATTTTACGAAAATACTCTGGCAGCAACCTGTCGTAAATTTTGGGTCGCGTCCACGGCCCCAAGCGAAGAACCGAACCTTCTTCGAGCGGTATTGTATTTCTTTCCCCCTTACTCGAACCGAAAGGCGCGGCCTCGAACTCTGCCTGCGCGTCGCTGAATTTCAATTACTCACAATTATGTTATTTACCGCTTGAATTAATTGGATTTTCTTAATAATTTTTTCCATATTATAAACAAAAAATTATTTTTCATTATATATATTTGTCATTATATATGTGTGTGACGACCGTTGTTACAAAAAATACAAATTTTGTGGACGATTGCAAAAGCCCGTTTGATCACTAGGATATCCATCAAATTCTACAATAGTATTACACGATTGCAATTGCCCGATGATATTGTTCAGATACTTTGGTGCTATGATAAGTGACATCACTAGGATATCCATCGAATACTACAATGGTAATATACTCAATGTGTCTCTGTATGTAGTCCACATAGGTCTTGCATACTGCTTCGAACATGTAGTCTTCCACTATTAGTTACCCACCGTTAGTTACTGCACATTTTCTGCTGGCAATATGTTCTTCCTTCCTCTACGGAGATAAATGCTTCGAACAATACTGACTTTTAGCCCTTGTGAATACCTTCTTCACATGGGGAGTGGCGCAAGCTCGAATCTGAATAAATCAATGAGGTCATCGCATACTCTTTTTTAATGCAAACTTACTGAAACAAAGTAAGAGGATCGACTGTATTTTTTTGTTTTTAATTTTTAGTGCACTAGAAACTGGTGCGAGAGTTAACACTTTATTCTGTCGTTTCAACTTCACTTCCTCAACATCTTTTTTCATAGCACGTACTGCCCCGTTTCCTCTGAAGTGAACGTATTTATAAGGATTTCGGAGGGACGGGCGACCTCTGATCAAAGATCACACGTGCAAAAGTACGACGTAAATACTTACGGGAAAGAGGAAAAAATCCTTCTAGAAGGTTTTAGGATATTCAATGCCAAATAAGGTGACGCTTGGTTCGACACCAAAATTTCCAGGACATATGCAGTTGCGGCAGCCAGCGGAGTGTATCCGCGATGACAAGGCGCTTGGACCGTCGGGTTAACAAATGATCGCTCCTTAAGTTAAAATACATGATTTGGGATGAGTCGAGACTGGACCACGGCGGTGGGCGTCCTTGAAGTATAGAGAACAGTAATAAATGAGAATTGATTGCCCCGCCGAGGTGAATGTTCTAATATCGATTTCGAGAGGTAAAAGTAGAAGTGAAATCAAAAGTAAAAGTGATATAAAAATGTCACTCCGTGACATCTCATCATTAGATATCAGATATGTGTTGGAGATACGACATACAAAGTTTCCGTCAGAGAAACACACTGTCACTTACACGCGTCAGCTCCTCATACCTTTTCATCGTCCTCATTAGAACCTGTTCTATGGTCATGTCTGACCATATGCTAGATCATAATTTACCACTTCGACGAACAGTGAAGTAACTTCCAATACTGAACTTGTGATATTCATCAGGATCCATTCAGTCTTCCATGCTGAGCATGTAGAGGTGTGCTCCCTTGGCATAATTCAAATAACCTGCTGTAGAATCTCATATTTCCGACACCCACGAGGTGGCCCCCTTGTGTTCAGCTTGAATGAAATTTTTTATTAGGGCACACATACGGAAACAAATTCATAGCGTAGCTGATGGGTCACTATTCTCAACATTTCTCAGCATTGCTGAAAATTTGGAAGTCACTGCATGGAACCCCGGAAAATCATGTGCCCTCAGAGTAATGGATCTTTCAGAAGAAACAATAACGGTGTCCCGCGCATCAGAAGCGCTTGCTTAAACGATATAGAACAACTGACTGAGTGCGGGCCACAATATAAATACGCGAGACATCGGCGCTCGCGAGGAGAGGAGTAGAGTAGTGAGATATGTGTGACTTCACTCCTCCTTCTCGGTTAGAATTGACTCAATGGTCTCTATCGAATTTCCTACAACTCTTCTTTTCGGTTAGAATTGACTCACGGTCTCTACTGAATTCTTCCTACCTCGCTTCCATTCGGTCTGAATTGACTCAACTGTCTCAGTCGAACCTACTCTCTGACACTATCTTTATCCAAGTCACAACTTCACAATATTGCACAAGATGCCATGCGCTTCACACCGCTTCACGCTCGTTGCACTCTGGGTGAGTTGGATAATAAAAGCTATGCCTGTCAATGTTAAGAATGAGGCTGTCATTATTCCCTCTCTCCTGTAGCTACTTCTTTAAGATTATGGCATCAACTACCTCCTTTCTAGCCCACTTCCCTGAAAGTTGGACGACACAGGTTCCTCCCTCTAACGTGGGAAGCCACCGTCGCCCCGACAGCGGTATCCAGCGCAGAACCATGCAGATACATATGTGCGCTCGAGCTGCTCTGGCGTAGGCATGTTCTTGTCATTGTTATCAGCGTAAACCATGTAAAATAGCTCCTTCAATCCACTCCCAGTTATTATCGTACCCATCGCACCCATAAACGACATTACGAGATGCCTTTGTAAATTTAAAAATTCATATCTCGGAAACTAATGAAGAAAAACCTACCAGATTTTGGAAATCATATAATATCCGTAGTTAAAACAGGAAATTTCATGAAAACCTCTGTCAGTGGGTTTCATCGCTGGATGATTTGACGTAAAATGACCCTCGACAGAACGTCTAGGAGGGAGGGCTGATGTTACATTTATCAAATTAGAGACACCTACCATTATTACTATTATTACATTACTAACTACTGATGTAACTACTATATTATACATATAGAAATATTGAAAGATAAAAGTTACCAGTGGATAAAAACAAAAGTAAAACAAACAAATCCGAAAATTTCGAATTTCTTCGGCTATCCTGAAGTTTGCACTGGGTTCTGGTATTGGAAAATTTGGATTCTACTCCACAGAATACCCACATACAACTTATAAAAATTTCATTAACTTCCAGCCTTTTTCCAGGTAATCTCAATTTTATGTACACTGTGATAGGACGATATAGAGATTGGAATGAAATTGGTAAGAGGTTTACGAAATATAATGGCATCGTGGCAATATAATTTGATAATATTAGTTCTTTAAAATATGATGTTAGATAATATTATGTTTTGAGAAAGCAAAACTATATTTCAAATGTGAATTTGCTATATGAATTATATTCACTGCCTTCATTCAGCAAATGACAATAATTTTAATTCATTAGTAAATTTAATATTTTTAAATGACTTTGAAAGTACCTCTTCTGAAAGCGTCATTCATTTATATCTTTAGGTAACATACTCCCTTTAATGAATGTATCACAATACGTGAGCTGAAACCTGTATACATCAGAGAGGTCAACTCCATAATTGTATGACAATGACCCATGTAGCCCAATTGCTGTGCGTTCAACCCCTGCATGAACTTTGAAATGCCACCACACGTGTGTACTTGGGAGAGTGTGCACGTGTACCTTTGAGCATACAGGAACAGCAGCAGAGGGTCATGGAGATGAGCAAGGATATGGTGAGTCCAATATGGAGATTGGTGATACTTGGATTTGGTTCCGATACTATAGCTGTCGCCATGAATGTGGAATTTGGCTTTGGGTGCGCGGGCGTTGTGACCGCCTACAGCGAACAGCGTCATATCTGGGATGTCTCAGTGAGAAAAAGATGGAGTTATTTCTTAGATATTTTGTAATGCACGGTATTAGAATTATGAAAAGTTATTGTTCGTTAAGCATTAATATGTTTGAAACACAATGAAAAAGATAGGTTTCGTTGAAACAAGACAGGGAATATGTATTCTCAGTGAACAACTATTTCAAGAGAGAATGAGAATCGGGATGAGAATCGTTACTAAATGTTGTCAAACTGAATGAACTGACAACCGATGTGCCCTGCTAACTGTTACTAGAGATAAGACATTTGTCACCAATGCAAAAGTACCTCTGTCTTCGAGTGCTGGTTGAACAACATGGTAGCAGTAATGATTTTGATAGTGGTTGCTGCGTGAATGTTGTCCAAATTAGCGTGCGTGGAGAAATCAATGTGTAATTAGCTGAGCGACACGTCCCCTCCACACACTTGTGTAGTAATTAGCAATGTTAATAGGGCAGATCCCCTCGAGGGAACCAAGTCACGTCTTGACCTACCAATTCAGATATCGTATGACAAGCTACAGGTCGAACGTTACTTTTATGGGAACGATACACATTTAAAATAATTATTTAGTCTATTATCTTGACTATTTTTTAATTTTACGGAATACTCGCGAGTATATATGTGGACATTTGGAGTCAATCCTTCTTGAATCTTCTTTAATTTCTACATAAATGTTTTTGCCATTCTCCATCAATTCACAGACTTTTCACGTTATAAACTGTCCATTTCATTCATTTAGAAATTTTGTGTTTGCAAGATGAAATACATAATTGATAAGTCTTCTTTCCTTTCACAATGTTTATGTTCCTTTCACAAATCCCTGATCACTTTCGCAGCGATTGATATGGTGACATCAACACACGCTCATTATTTATAAATAGTGATAAAATAATAATAATAATAATAATAATGATAATAATAAGGAAAACTCAGTTTTATCAGCCAATGAACTTGGAGAAATAATCTCTAAGACCCACAACTGGAAGTGTCCCGGACCAGATATAATCCAAAACTACTGGATAAAAAAGTTCACGACGCTACACCCAGTATTACTTAAAATAATTTCATAATACCACACCCAGAAATATTACCAGAAGAATTGTGTACTGGAAACACCTACCTCAAACCCAAAGCCAGTATTACAGAGAATCCCGCCAAATACAGACCAATCACATGTCTCAACAATTACTACAAACTCATCACAGCCAGCATTAGCAAGAAGATACAACAACTCTGCGCAAATAACAATATTATTGCAGAAGAACAGAAAGGAAGCCGACCCAACTCAATGAGATGTAAAGAACAACTTTTAATAGATTAAGTCGTGATGAACCTTGCTATCCAGAAACAACAAAATACAGCTACAGGATACATAGACTACAGAAAGGCGTACGATATGATACCCCACAGTTGGCTCCTTTACACATTACACCTATACAAAACCCACCCAGTGGTAACAAAGTTTTTCGAAAACACTATGACAAAATGGAGCACCAGACTCATCCTTTCCAACAACAAAAGTAGAAACGGAGAAAGCAACCAAACCATCAGCAAGGCCCCTAATACAACTGAAAACAAAATACGCATCAACAGAGGAATATTTCAAGGGGATTCAATCAGTGGATTACTTTTTTGCTTACCTTCAAATCCTTTATCCACTATCCTCAAACAACAAGGGAAGAGTTTAGGATTCAATATCAAGAACAGAAATGTCGAATAGAGTGTCACTCATTTAATGTACATGGATGACATCAAAATTTACGCAATAAATGCAGAAAGTCTGAAAAATATTTTGAAAGTTATAGAACAATTTAGCAATGACATGAGAATGGAATTTGATATAGATAAATGTAAATTACAAAACCTTGTCGTGGAAAAAATAAAGATACAGCACCGTACACTACAGTAAAAGATCAAGATATAGAACAACCAGAACCTAATGAACTGTACAAATACTTGGGTGTGATGCAAACAAATAGAACAGAACACACAATAATCAAAGAACACATCACTAAAGAATTCATGAGAAGGATGGAAATAACAACAAAAATTCATTTAAATTCACGTAACCTGACAAAAGCAATAAATTCATTAGTCATCCCCATACTAACCTTTGGAGTAGTAAAAAGTTCAACCACAGATCTGGAAAATTTAGAGAGGAAAATCAAAACCACGATGACAAGCAACAACAAACACCATCCTAAATCAGCATTAGAACGAATGTTCATCCCACGTAACCAGTGCGGAAGAGGCATCATACCAATCAAAGACCTCCGTGAAACACAAAAGTACATCCTCAATAACTTTTTCCGAAACAAAGCGTATACCTCATCACTACACCAAGCAATTACAACCAATGATAAAAACTATACACCCTGTCACCTGAATGAGCCTCTACCCCAACCAATACAAAAGAAATAGAATGACAATCTGGCAAGATAAACCAATACACGGGAACTACCCCAACCAACTGGCCAACAGCAAAATAAATAAAATAGAATCAGTTAAGTAGTTAATGAACGGAAAATTATTCCCAAAAACAGAAAGTTTCATAGCATCAATGCAAGACGGAGTCACACCAACCAGAAACTACATGAAAATAATCCCAAAAGAAACCTGAATTGCAGATTCATGTCGCCGATGTAACCAAACCAAAGAAACTCTCGAGCGTATCATTGGTGGTTGCACACAGTTGGCCCAAAATGACTACAAAACTAGACACGACAACATGTGAAAAATTATTCATTTGGAAATTGCAAAATCACCGAACTTCGCTAACAATCTCATATCACCAGACCGTAAACTTTAATCAGTCCTGCAAGATGATTTGAATCAAATATTTTGTACTGGGACAGAAGCATTCTCACTGACCTAACAATAATTTACAACAGACCTGAGGAATTACTCACGTGACGCTGTCACATACCGTTGTGTTGGGATCTTACTTTTTTTCCTTTGACATCCACGACAAATAGACGCTTCTTACTGACAGAAACCGAGGTATATAGCACGAGTATGCTACGATATCATCCTTTGGAAAAGAAAAGAATCAAAAGTCTATCTCATCGATTTTGCTGTCGTAAATTACAACCATCTAGATTAAACAAAGAAAGACAAAATATCAAAATAACAACAACTAGCCTTTGAAGTAAAAAAAAACTCGGGAATGTTCAAGAAGTGATCATAGTGCCTATCATTTTATCTATCCTAGGACTAGTTCCCCAATCCATTAAAAAAACTCGAAATCATCATCAATATAATAAATTAGACTGCAGCACAACGTCCTTCTGTCCTCAACCCACATTACCAGAAAGTTCTTAGACCTGAAATAGATTCTTCCTCCCAGCAGAACTTGATTTAATAATCCACTGCTGTGAGAAAAACCAACACAAGTTGAGAGAACTAAATGAAAACAATAACAATAATAATAATAACGCCAATGTGATGTCCTCTTTTCGGCATTTATACATTTTGGACGTGAAACTATGAATATAAAAAGCCTGAATTCTTTGACAGCAACAATAATGGGTTTTGTTTCTGTATAAGGCTCAATAAAACATTCCCAGAGAAATCAATAGTATTTCATAGAGTAAAAAATGATATACACAAAGTTGTGTAAGTTCATTCTACTTCCATTGTACTAATTTATTCAATTTGTAAATTTTTGAAGTTTTTTGCGTTATGAATGGTTTGCTAGATGTTATGAAACGTTGAGCCTTGTTTTGCTATCCAGCCTTCGACCCTTTTTTCCTCCATGAACCAACGAGACAGAACCAATTCTCTGCCCCACCATAAGTCGCCTTTTATCAGGCCACCGATCGCACTGTTCGGTGGGCGTGTTTGTTCCAGACACGATAAGCGGAACTTTAGAGGCACAGTCGAGACATTACTTAGTTCCTTCGAAGTAATTAACTTAAAATGTGAAAAAGGAACGAAAAAATGAACAGCCAAATCTTTCATCGATTCAACGCGAATGATATTTTGCGGAACTACTTTCTTGTTATTACTGACTGCTCCGCTTAATATAAAATGTAACACGGGAGACTACATGTCTTTTGAGACGGTGTTGTTCGAGAAAGCAGTAGGGAAGGTTTCTTTGTGAGTTCTGAACGCAGGTGGAATTCTGCTTGGGAGTGAGGTTAGCACAGCACCGGCGTGTAAAAGTCTCCACAAGGGGTTAAAACACGCAAGTCCGTTTGCGTAATTTCTTACGTGGGTAATGTTAGATGTGAGGTACTTTCAAATGTATGTCATTTTGAACTTGAGGTCTAATAAAGCGAATTTTAATTTGAGTGTTATAGAATTGAATTTTTTACTTAATTCAGAACATGAAACAGAACGGAATATAAAGTGTTCACTTGTGTTTGTATTTATTTTAAATATATCTTTTTTTGAATTGTTCTAATTGCAATTGCAAACTAAACATAATTTTTAATGCATTAAGTTTTGTATAATTAGTTTTGTTGTAGTTGACCAATTATACCAATTCCGCTCAGGGGAGAGGCGTGAGCACTTATGCACTATATGATTACAGCAATGTTTTACTGAAGGGACGTGATTTCATGTTTTTACTTGTTGTCCCAAAAGTAATTAATAAATATAACATACGCTGATAAAATCACCCCATTAGCAATCAAATATTCCGCTCTGATTTATTACGCACTCTCAATACGTTATGAAAGTAAATATATAAATAAACATTTTTTATACATTCAAAATGAACAAATGGAAGTAATCAATACAAACACACAAGAATGGCAACGCAAATAAGTACGTTCAGTGATATAATGTTTTAATAAGAATGCAGATGATGTCAAAATAAATTATACGAGTGGAACTAGAAAACTTAAAACATATTTTTTTAATAAATATAATTTTACAGTTTCTGAAAAATTTGGCAAGGATATAGTTAAAATACACAGGATGAACGTAGGCTAATTTTTATATTTAAAATGTGTGAAAAGAAAAATATAAAATGATTTTGACCATAAATGTCGATGAAATCGGGGGAAAAGGTATATTAATTTACGTCGCCAAAACCGTAAAAGTTAAGTGGCAAAATTGTTCACCTCAAAGAGTTCGCCAAAAAAGTCCCCGACAGTATATATCTATCTACGAAGGCGAAAAAACGTTATTAAAAATATGAATGTTAAAATATTTCAATTCATGGAAGAAAAAATCAATTCTCATAAAATGTAACACTATTTTTGTTTTGTGCATTTAACGAAAATTAAAAACATCTTTAAATAGTAAAATTTGAACAAATGCTTTAGATTATAAAAGCGATTTAATGAAGTGATGCGGTTTGTTAACGGTATTGGTAGTAATTGGTAATTGATAATTAAACATATCAGCAATCCTGAAAACAATGGATCCTATGCAAATTTGTATAATTAAAAATTAATTTTCAATTACTTTTATATATTAATCAATTTTCACCACGTTCTAAAGAAGGGCTAGGGCTTCTTTCCATGAAGGTTGAATTTTGACGTACACTATATCAAGATGTCACCATCAAATCCACAACGCCAAAAACTGTAGATTCGATCATTATTACATGGCATCCCCGTCCTTAGGGGTGCTGGGATTTATACAGTCTCATTTGGGACCCTTGACGTCTTTGAGAATGTCACTACTAATTTGAGTGGCCCAGAAAACGACTTTCTCAATACCAATATAGGTCATTTTCGATTTCTTTTATATTCCATCCCCTTTACACCTTATTTTATGTAGGGTGTTTATTTCTTATAGAGGATGATCGTGGACGTATGTAGCACTGAGGATGTCAACGGTTCCAAAGATGATTTATTCAACACCAATATCGGTTGTTTTTTGATAATTTTTACCTGCGTCTCATTCCCATCCCCTAGCGCAAGGGTGTTGGGGGTATATTATCTCTAATGTGGACTGATTGTAAACTTAGCATCAGAGACGTCCTCACAGTCCTTGTAGTCAGATAGCCGTCATCTGTGTATTAAGTTATGTTGCAATTGCTTCAGGCACTCCAGAGTTATGGTGAGATACATACATAAAACATTCCAACCCCTATTTCATCCCTTTTGGGGTGAAATTTCGTAAAATCACTTCTTAGCGGATGTTTACATCCTAAAAGAAATCTACCTGCCAAATGTCAAGTTTTCAGGCTTCGTTGTTCTTGTGATTTCGTGATTTTATTCAGTGAGTGGTATTTCATTGTTATATACTCGTACACATATAGGAACGCGAGATATTGACGGAAATATCCGTCTTGGTGGCTCCTGCTTCCAAGAAAAGTGGTCCGTCCGTCCATCTGTGCGCTGCCATTCTGAAGAAATGGATAAATAAATTTCATTGAAATTACATATAGAGGGTATAGTTTACTTGTTGTCGATGCCAGTGGTCTATTTTTTACTCTAATGCGAAGGGTACTTCATATGTAGGTCAAAGTACTTTTGTTTAGTATTTCTCCAAATTGGTTCCAACGATTTTACTTACATTTTCTTACGCTGAGTATAATTACTAACCATTATAGCATTAGCAGTATTTCGCTTGTAAGCTTGGTATAGACGCAGTAATAATTTCTGCGGCACATAAATATTAGTTTACTGATCTGAGATGCTTGAATATTATTTAACAGTGTTAATGGGCCAAGCAGAGGTAGAATACACTTTGGTAAAATGAAATGAAGGATATGATACTGATAAAATACATAGAGCGACAGAAATAGTTCTGTAGGTACGAAAATAGATCAACTTTTCCCTATAACAAAATTAAATTTACTTTTTTAGAAGATTACTTTTGACGATATTTATAAGACTGAGAAATCGCTAAATGCCTTGAAATAATATTATGTATATTAATTGTACTTTCAAATGTCAAATAATAGATTTCAAAAAAAGTTAGTTTTAGTTTACTACTTTTGTCACATACGTAGCATATAGGATCTGAGTAAAAAGGAAAATGTGTCGGCCAATCATAGGTTAGCCGAAATTGACATACACACTATCGCAGAGTACTAATTTTTAATGACTCACACTTTATTTTCAATTATTCTTAAAAAGAAGGGAAATATAATGTTAGATTGAAAAAAAGTTTCGAGACCTCTTCATACCTTTACGAATTCGGTCCACGAGAGTCTGTTCTCCAAGTTCTGTGATAATGTCCAGTATCATGTGTGTGTATGCGGTACGCCGAAAACCCGAATTGACCAATTGAACGAAAAAGCGACCAAAACTATACAGTTTGGAAGATGCGTTTTCGCCGGAACTAGTTAGTTTTCGCTAAAGTGTAACGTTCACAACTTAATTAAGCTTCCTATACCCGAAATAAGCACATTTTCCTGAATATTTAATATGGTAAAAATGTCATTTTTACTTAAATCACCTTAAGATAATCTCCATAAGAAAACAAGTGTTACAATCAGTTTGTAGTAACGCATCATAGTTTTAAAGCAAATATTAACAATTGGAGAAGTGTTGTTATAACTCAGTGATTCGTAATAATTGTCAAGGTGATGAAGTAGGATATTTTTTTATATTGCTAATTATTGATAAATATCTTAATTTCATTAAGTTACCACCTTCTAAGAACCGAAGAGTTAGTTCCATAATTAATGGGTCACTAAATTGTGAAAATAAATTAATTCCCTTAAAATTTTAAGAACTGTTTGTAAATAATTTTAATAGGAATACGGTGCAGACATAAGAAGGAATAACTAGGGACCTAATATCACCCATAAGTTGAATTATTTAAACAATCTTGCAGCTTCTAATAAAATCTTGACACTTTTAATAGTTGAGAGTTATACCACATTACTACCAAACCTGGGATCACATCAACATGAGAAACAATTGCATGTATTAATTTAATCAATTATAAAAAAAATTAATTGTTTGTAATATCTTCAAACATGTATAATTTAACATATTATAACAGTTCCAATAATTTATAACATATTAATTGTTTGGATTATAAGAATTATAATTGTTTATAACAATTGAATTGTTTATAATAGTTGTAATCGTTTAAAAAAATTATTACTATGTTTTATTTGTTTATTCATCTTTTACTAACAATGGTTTCTTATAAATAATTAAAATCGTTGTAACTAATTAAACTTATTGTACACAATGTTTATAAATTATTTAAAAAAATTATAATCAACTTGTCTATGACAGTTTAAAATATTTATAAAATTTCAACTTGTATAGCAATTTCAACTTGTCTATGACATAGTTGGATATCGGTGAGGCGAAACTAGTATTCATTAATTAATTATACTATATGTTTTTATTCATAACGATTTTAATTGTTTGAAACAATTTTAATTTCTTTATAGTGACGATATGAGAGAGAGAGAGATCAAAGTAATTGTTTCCTCGTACAGTTTCGATGTAACAAATATTATTGATCCCTCCATAACTCACAAAGGAAACAACAAATCGAAACCAAACTGGAGAATTGGATTTTCTTTGATTGGGACTTTCTGGACCACTCATTCCGACTTCACTAACTCTCCTCCGCATACCACTTCCGATTTCTAAAAAGTAAAATTGAAGTATTTGTTTTGGGTATTAAGTGACTAGGTTTCCCAACACCATTAACGTACAATTTTTAGATCTAGCAACAAATAGAATCGCATGTATTTATTACAAATGTTAATAAAATGTCAACAATACAGTGTTTTCTAAAAATGTTGAGGGTAAATGTTTTGCACTATTATTGAGATATATAATTGGATTTTTAATCTTTGGTCAGCTTGGTTCCATCTGTGGTAATATTGTAGCTAATGAAATTATTTATTTAATTCTTAATATAAGACTAAGCAAAACAGTATCCACGAAGAGGGGTGAGTCCCAGCATCTCCTCGATGCACACACGCTAGCTTACAAATAATAATTATTTTATTTTATTGTATTCAAACAATTGTTACAGTCAACCGATTCTTCGACACTCCGTATACTTCGACATGTGGCGAGGCAATTTCCGAATACTACTGTTACGGCACACCGCAAGCCCAGATGCGATGTGGGTATTTTTTGGGTAGAAGCGGGATTCAACCATAAACCACAACCTTTATGGTAGAGTTCGCTGCCACCAGCTTGGTTTCCCCAAGCAATCAAACACACGTGTAATAACAATAAAATATTCATTTAATACAAGTTAAATTGAAATCTGCGTATTTACAAATTTGAACGAACTCTCAAATCATAAATACAAGTTTGAATTTGTTATTACAGAGTTATTGCTATTTGAAGCAACAATTACACACAGATATAAATACTGGTGTTATAAATTAACTCGGATTCTACCAAGATTATCCGAATCTCAAAAATTTACAAGTTGCTATCCCGAAACAACTAACTGTTCCAAGTTACGTCATTCGCGCCTAATAGCAATGTAATAGAATTACCGCAGCAATTCACTGTGGTCTGACGACCAAAACTAACCAAGTCACATCTCAAATAACCTGGGTACTTCCTAACACTTCCGCAGAAAGTCTGAAA
>NNCF01127140.1:458081-485125 GCA_002313205.1 Laupala kohalensis | reverse complement strand
AGATGGAAACTGTTCAGCCTGTACACAATGAACGGGAAGGCTTAGTGGTGGGTATTTTTCCTTATTTGGCGGCGACTGGCCCGACCCTTAATCTCCTTAGGAATTTCTGGCTAGCAAAATGCTTGAAAATGTTAATATTTCAAAATCTATAGACTGCACTGGTCCTGATGTTACAGCTACCAACTAAAAGCTTGGCGCTCAAAGAAGAAAACGCTGCCACAGGTTATAAGAAAAGTAAGGAAACAGTTACTGTTTCAGTTTGCAGCAATGCAACGGTGAGACACAAACTAAAATTAGCTCTCATAAGTAAATCAAAAAATAGTCCAACTCGAATGAACTTGCCGTTTTGATGGAGAAAATTCCAGGTTGTGAAGGAACTTCAGATAGTGATGTTGAAGAATGGATGACTCAAGATGAAGAAAGTGTATCGACTTCAGACCAAGAAATCGTCTCAGCTTTAAAATGAAAGGAAGAGAGCGACGAAGACTCTGAAGAAGATGAAGAAAAGCCTCCACAGTCAAAGCTCACACATAGTGAATGTGTGAAGTTCATCGAGGGAACCGTTCAGTACTAGAGAAGCAGGGGGCATCTGGCACGGACATTCTTTTCCTTCGACGGCTCCGAGATGAAGTGGCACGGAAAAGAAATAAAAATGAAAAATAACATAAAATCACCAAATATTTTGCAAAGTGGGATGTAAAACTGCTTTTGTAACTGTAAGTCATGAAGATCCTCTACTTTTCATTTTTATTTTACTTTGTAGTTTTTAAGTTTTATGGCAGTATTCATTAAGTCCATATGTTACTGCACTTTTTACTTATGCTTTGTTTTATTTTTGAATATTTTTTGTTAGTATTCATTAAAATTGAGCAATTTTCATACTGAAATCGTGTTTTAAGGCTTCCTATATATAATATGCCATATGTACGGGATAGTTCGACATATCGATACTTCGACACCCTCTAAGTCCACAAAGTGTCGAACTATCGAAGTTCTACTGTATTTGTGAAGACTGTATGTGTGAAGACAGATACTTTACTTAGCTTTAGAAAAGCGCGGAGCATCGCTCTGTTCCATTCGATACCCCATGAGGAGAACGGGGATGGAAAAAGATAGTAATAAGAAAATGCACCAATGCCTCTAAAATTAAAAAATAACACAATTGAGATTATAGGTTTAAAATAAATTTAAAAAATTATTTCGCTATTATTGAATTTAAATGATATATTATTAATAATCAATCTCAATAATATGGGTGTACAATATATGATAAAGTTAAGCAAATATTTTACAGTTTCATTTGATAAGTTTATTTATGCCAATTACGATGAGTTTTTAACACTTTCGGAAGGGAGGCGCCCTTTTAACGAGGACATTGCACGAGTGCACTACATTCTAATCATAAATAAAGGATAAGTGTCAGAAAGACCGATCTTTTTCAGCACTTACCTTCCTTCCTAAGTTCGCATCGCATCGTTCTAGAACGATCCATCTCTGCTGTCATGTTCACCTAAGAGACTCCATAAACAAATGAATATCAAGGTAATCAATACCCTTCATATTTACAAGGGAAACACGACTCGTCGCACATTATAGCGTCCATGCACGGAGAATACAAGACAGAATAGGTTGTTTTATCTTACTCTCTGCCGGTGTACTTCCATCTTTTTAGCATCGAGTAGCTATTGTGCGGACGGAGCCCCGCGTCTTGAAGATCCCTCGCGAGAGAACCGGAGTTCGATAATCCTTGACAACAAGATTGATGAATACGATTTTGAAACACGAGGAAGATCTAGGTATGATTCGCTCTCGCCAGATTCGAGAGTGCGCTTACGTGAGAGGCATTGATAACTGGCATGGAATCGTTGATCAGCATCGCTGGGGATTACAGGGCAGAACGCCTGCCATCTATCGAAATCATCGTTTTCCAATTCAGTTTAGGACCTATCGCTACCGGAAATACCCAAAAGTTTCCCATTTCATATCGTAATTTAACATTTCCAGAATGCAATGACTTCATTACTATGACTCCTTCTGTCCGTGGTTGAATAATAGCACTGACTTCACAATTAAATGTAATCCTTAAGCGTTATCAGAACAAAAAGATATTACGCAAAATATAAATGCTACGAGAATGTGATTCTGTCATTGTATGCGGTAAGGAAACAAGAAAAAACGAGGAAAAATAAGGACAAGAATAATAATAATAAGCTTTTCTTGACGTTGGTTTTCCGCGGTTCTCATTGGTGTATTTCGAATATTCATATCACGTTATTCTACCTCATTTCTTTAAAGTGTAATATTTTTATGTTTTTTCTATTTTCATTACATTTATTAAATTTTTAATACTTTTTTATTTCATTTATGTGACGTAATACTTTTTTATTTATTTCCACAAAAAAGTAATGATTAAGTAATAAATAGATCACAAACATAAGTACAATTTACCTAGGAACATGAAAATTAATGGAAATTGAATGCCAGAGTACAGCATGCACAGATGACGACACTCTTGGGTTTAAACAAAGGCATATGGGTCTTAAGTCCTGCCAATTATTAACAATATTTAAATTCATATAAAAAGGGTGATGTGAATTGACTTCTCCGTCGATATTGGGTATAATAACAGAATAAAGTTTCTAGAAACAATGTTTATTAACCATGAAGGCAAACTGATAACTGACATGTTTAGAAAGTCTTCTTCATCTGAAAGATTGAATAATTTTAGCTCACATCACCCTTTTTATATGAAATATAGTCAATTTTTTAAAATAAAATCATACAAGAGGTACGAAAAATATTGACTTAGAATGATTACACAACTATGTTAATTGAAAAATGTATTAAAACGTTTAAATATGGTATATCTAATAGTAAAATGGAAGAAAATGAGATAAATGATAATGTTAAGAGGAAAAGTGACAAATTTATTATATTACCTTATATTAAAAATATTTTCAATGATATAATGAAATTACTCAAAGGTGTAAATATCAACTGAATACAAAACAAGCATGAATAATTTTATGATTAACCAGCTGTTACTTCCCATATAAAAGGTATGACACAATTCTATCCTGTAATTATATGTTAAGTGAATTTGTACGAAAAGTTTCTTATGTTAATATCTGTATTATAGCCCTGATGAAGATGTCAAATTAGACATCGAAACGTTGGCTGATTTTTAAATAATTGTATAATTTTAAAATTCTTCAATTGACTTATTTTTATTTACGAAGATATAACTGAATAAACATATATTGTTGATTGTCTATTAAAAATACATAATTTAATAGAATTTGAATTAAACGTTTTGAAAACAGTTAGAAATAGCGATCTTCTAACCTTAAAGTTGCCTCATTATCTGTAAATCAGTGTAATATATCCCAATTCTATTGGACAATGTAGACTAAATTTATATTCTTAGTAATTACATTCAGCTTCAAACATGCAAATTGAAGTATAAGTATGCTACCTTCAGTGCTAATGTTATTTTATGATGCAGGATGTGGGAATAAACTCCACGTGTATTTGTTATATTTATTAAAGTGAAACCATTAGTCGTATAAATTGCATCATTGAAACGTAAAACAAATAAAAATTGTAGAAATGGTAAAAATGGGTCAGACTTTTATTTCGTCAATGCAAATCGTAGTATAATACCAAGGTAATAGATTGCATCCGATCAATCAGATAGGAAAAACATTTACTTCTTACAAAATTACGCATCGTGAGAGCATGTACTATTAGCTAAGAGGACATGTTTCTGTAACTCCCTCTTCTCTTTCCCTTTATTCCACCTTCCTCTTGCAACTTACCCCTCATCACCCAGTGCTTGTGCGAGCAGCAGCTCTTCACTTTAATTTCCCAAGTTGTGAGTATTTCATTCTGATGACAGCCGTTTTCCCGTTGTCTCATCTGATACACTCATATCTCCTCTCGAAAACTTTCCTAATTTCTAAACTTACAGCAACAAACAGCGTTGGCCGACTGGCGTTTTAAGATTCCGGCCGCGGTGCGGTGGGGGGATGGGCAGATAGGCGATGCGGCGACTGCTAACAGGAAATTTAATGAGGCAAGGAGCGAAGGAGAAGTGGCGGCCAAATGTACGCGGAGAAAAAGTGTCAGAGAAAAAAAGTCAAGTGGAAGTGGGAGAGATAAATGAAAATGACATGTTTGATGAAAGGTTTACTTAGAAAAGTTATAAGGCTGCTCAAAATTTAAGATGAAAGAATAGGTAAGGGTATTGGAAAAATTGTTGAGTGATGGACATTTTGTTTTAAGATGGTAACTTCGTAACATAATAATTAATTAAAGTTTAATCAACAAATATTAATTTAACTTTATGATATTAATAACTTTATGTAACGAACAGTAAAGAGGAAGTTCAAGTTCATTCTCAGAGGGGGTTAAGACACACACAGCAGAAATTTAGATCTTTACTTTGCGTCAACTTGGTAATGAAGAAAAGAAAAGAACACATAACTGGCTTCCCATCACAGACTCCCATTGAGTATACATATGAGTAGTATTATCAAGTAGATCGTGTTCTAGCCACAACTCACCTCAGCGCTATAAGCATGACCTCCTAAACTGGCTCGGGTTCAAAATGAGATTTACGGAGGTCGTATACATACGAAAATGAGTAGTATAATCCATTTTTCTTAAATAGAAGAACCTTGATTAAGGCGAAGAGTCACGTGTTACATTTTACTTTATGCTTGCAGGAGATAAATGTGCTGCCATTTGTTTTGGAGTTTTTGAAACTTAAGGAAATCACACGCATGTGTTGTGTGAACAATTATAAAGACAGATATTGTAAGAACGTTCGATATTGTTTTGTAGACGAATTAAATACATAAATATACTTACATGTGCTTGCAGTTCACAAGCGACATGAGAGAGTCATATAAATACGACATTCCGTGTGTTCAAGTAGATTGTGATTGCTTCATGATGTTTCATTGATCCTCCTTCGCAAAGTTTGGTGAATTTCTTTGAAAATGGTGACCACAGAACTGGTTATTTTTGAAGAATGGGGATGACACTAGTGCTACCTCGAGCTACCTTTGAGGCACTACACTCTATAATAGTTCAGATTCCCACAGTACTAAAGAAAATCACTAAACTCGAGTTTAAAGCGATATGGGAGAGTTATATACATACGATATTCAGTATGAGCAAGTAGGTAGTGGAAACACTTCCTGTATACAGTTTCCTTGGCATTTAGTATCGTACAAAATCTTTTAATATTCTCTCCATGGCATACTGGATTGATTGAATTTTTGTTTACATTATTAATACACAACAATTTATTTTGTTCGATTGATTTTCAAAGTAATGGAAAAATGTAATCCGATAAATAAAGGAGTTGTTTATGACGAAAAATGTATTTATTTGTTGCAAAATGATTTGTTGGATTTCATTTTTGAATCACCAATCCGGAAGTTCCTGCTTTGAGAGTGTGTTGTATTGTTAGTTGTGGTAGCTGACGATATGAATTCCTTTGCACGATACAACTCGAGGAGTATAGCTGTTAAAAGAATATTGCGTGAAGCCGAAGAATTAAAAATCGCTACACAAGAATATTGCGCACACCCCCTGGAAGAAAATTTGTTTGAATGGCATTTTACGGTGCGTGGACCTCCCGCTACAGACTTTGATGGCGGCATTTACCACGGCAGGATTATTCTACCAGTTGAGTATCCGATGAAACCACCTAGTATAATTATGTTGACTCCGAACGGGAGGTTTGAGACCAATAGGAGAATGAGCCTTAATATGTCTAGTCAGCGTCCTGCAACTTGGCAACCTTCGTGGTCGATCCGCACTGCTCTCCTTGCTCTGATTGCGTTTATGCCAACGACCGGCAGCGGCAAACTGGGATCTCTGGCTTATTCTCGAGAAGAACGGCAAGCGTTGGCTCGCAAATCACACAAATGGGAGTGTCCAGAATGTGGAAAGATCCAATATCTGTTGTCCAATGTGTCTCCTACTCCACCCTCAAAAGAAGAATGTGACTTCATAAACAATATTGGATTCAAGGAATCAGAGAGCGTTTCAAAGATTGATGATGAAATCCAGACTGTTGTAGTGAACACAAATAGTGTTGAAGATGATGTAAATAGAATTGATTATTTAATTCGTTTGGTGTTGTGTATTATAATTATTCTTATTTTATTCTTGTTGGTGAGAAGATTGTACATACTTTCCAACATATTGACCATCCATGAGAAGTGACAAATATTTATGGTTACGTTAGAAAATCGTCTATATACATCGTAGTCATTATCGTGAAATTTACCACTAAATAGAATGAATGAATTTGTTTTGCAAACTTTATTTATATTTTGACAAGAGTTTCTGAGCACGTTTCGGTCATAAAAAAAATTCCTAACACAAAATTCTGTGGGAATAAGAAATAGTCTTAAACTTTCTATATTAAGTTACAAAAATACTCAATGAAGACTATGAATGATTGATGCACTATTTACTATTTTTACGTTAATTTAATTTTCTTCAATAAATCCTAAGAAAGATGAAAGACAAGATCAAATGAATTATAACATTATTGATGCATGACAAAATGGTTGTTTGTGTGTCCAAAGCAATTTCATTTATTTTTGATCCTTCTTATTCTATATTTTAATATTCATTTTATATATTAGAAGCGTTTTATTTTAGGATAGCGCATAGATTCGCCCAGGATTTTTGTTATATTACTGTTCACTCATCGGTATAATGTAGTGTATACAAAAGTATCTCGGTCACAGATAAAAAGCAATACCTGAATTAGTCTGCGATATTTTTCCCGAATCATTTTATCTAAATCAACTCTTTAAATAGGTGTTCTGAACACTACTTTATTAGCAACAATCTAAAATAAAATTACAACACCCGGTCGAAATTTCAAGTTTCTGCCTTCAGTAGTTTTCTTTCTGGTTTTATGACGTTTCAGTCTGTCATGATACCGTACCAAATATTTTCACCCTTTTTGGAAGTAGTTAAACCTTTGAAAGTTTTCATTAAACCTATGAGATGTTTCTTGTAAAAAACATTTGAAAAAATGTAAGTTTGTATTTGAACGGTTATAAATGAATTTTAATGAACAAAGCTAAGAATCAATATTCTTTTATTATTAAAACAATCGATGAAAATTCAATAACAAATACTTAAATTACTAAACACCATAACGTAAAAACTACCGAAAGTGAGATTTTTAAAATTGTGACCTGAAGTTGTAGGAGCATTTAGAATAGCTGTAAAAGAAGCAGCGTTAAAAATATTGTCCGCCACTTATAAAATTCAGTGGTATTAAAGAATTTTTGACGATATTTTATACATTTATAGAAACTGTTTCGACTGTACACTGAATGGACAATTCAAAAAATAGGGGTTTGTGTTCATAGCTAATTTTTAATTAAAAATAAAGAAATCATTTAAACGAAAAAAAATTATTTCTGTAAGGTAAGGAGCACAAGCTAACACATTAGGATTTATAAATATTATAAATGGTAATATTTTATGGGTATGAACCTGTATATAAAAGGGAGGACAAAATCTTAAGGCGGTTTACACCATGAAGCAAAGTGATAAGATTTAGGTACATGTAGTACTTGCAATGTAACGTATGCTACATGAAGTACATTTTAGATAATTCGGGACAATTTGGGACAATTCTCATGTCGTTGAAAGACAATTCCGGACAGCAGCCATCTTTTTTTACAAATATGTACCCAAAAATTTCGTTTAGTAAATGTTTCCCTACATCATTAAAAATAATTGCTTTATATGACACACACAAAAATCAATTTATTGTCTAAAAATTGTACGTTTTGGTAGTCGGGCTGTTAGTGAAATCAAAATGAGCATTATACCAACACCCGAGTTCAGTAGTTGGCCAAAAGATACGACCGAGTTAGAATTGGAAGATACGATTTGTCAGAAATAATTTCGAACGTTTTCAAAATAACCTGTACTAGTTTTGGACAGTACGCTGTTGCCAAAGCTAGTGTTTGTCCTTTAGCAGACCAAAACTATCGGTGATGATGACATCACCACCAGTGGTAGATCTAGACCGTAGTTAAGGAGAGGTGGCTAACCGGGGGCATTTCTGTTTGAAAATCAAGGTTTTACAACACAAATTTTAGGGAATGAAAACTAAGATAAAAAGTGGACATATATATTTAGGGGTAAAACTGGATCAAGACTTAAATTTGGAGTACATATAAAGTACGTAGAAGAGAAAATAAAGAAGACGTACTACTCACTCATGAGAGTAGGAATGAATAAATTTAACATCGGTACAAAATAGTTGGTTTAGTTGTATAAGGGAGTAATGGTCCCGACGTTGACTTATAGTTGTGAAACATTATGTAAAGTCCTCAGGAATGTGAGGCAAACGGCAAATGCTAGAGAGAGTGCACAGAATGTGTTTGATGAGATTAAGTGGAACTTATCGGACAATATCAAGTGATGCGCTGAATGTAGTGGTGTTCGCTGATGTACTCTTCGCAGAAAGGAATCGTAGATGGTTTCGACCAGGATCACCAGAAGCGGAGTGATTTCAAAAGCTATTTGCGGCGTTTCGGACTGATCAACGACGGGACATGTGACCGTGGAATGGAAGGAGAGACAAGGAATCATGTTTTATGGGAGTGTTCACTTTACGGACCGGAAAGGGCGGAGTAGATGAGGACTGAAGGTATAGTGAGAGAATTAGGGAAGGCAACGATGATACAGAGATGAAATATTATAAATTGAAAAGGTATGTCACCATCATTAAAGAAATAAAGGATGCGATGAAATTCTAGACGGTGGAATACCACCCTTCTCCCTGTAGATAGGGATGGGATCATGTGGGTGGTGAAGTCTCGACGAAATGACAAAAAAACAACAAGGAAATGACGAATGAGGGACAGCGAACAAGACTTGACAAGATGAAAAATGAGAAGAAAGAAAAATGGACTAAGAAGGAAATTGTCGTGGAATGTCGGAAGACGCAGACACGACACGAAATAAATTAAAGTAATAAATAAATAAATATAACACAAATTTTATGAATATTATATTCTAAATAAAATACATCAACACAAATAAATAATCAACAATAAACAATATTAAATAGTAACTGAATTTATTTACTGGCAAAATACTTTCATCTGTTAAGAGTTCAGATCCATTGGGGGGTATAGTCATCTTAGCCCCCCCCTCATCACTACCATAGGTCCACCACTGATCACAACAATAATGAGGTTTCTCATATATGAAACATATGTATACTATATGTACGGTTAAAATTTTCATTTTCAAGTACGAAGTATTACCAAAAGGATTACGACAGAAAAGATTTCATTCCTACATTTTCTTAGGGATTCGATTTAACCTTTTGATGCAACAATGCACCCCCTCGAACACCCATCCCACTATTTTATAAATTTTTGTATTGATACGTGTGTAATTCGTAGGACGTTAAATATGAAAATTTATAGATATACTCGAAAACTGCTCGGAACACGATATGACGTTTTTTAGAAAACCACGTTCAATTATGAAATAGCAAAGTAATGAATATTATTCCAACTCTTTTTTGCCTACAAGATACACATAAAATTTATAGGTATAAAAACTAACAAGAATTTATAGTAGCGTGGTTAATTAAGTAATTATTTTAAGCTCTGCTCTTTTATATTGTAGCACAAGCTCTATACATAGTAAATTATAAATAATTAAATGTTATCAATAATTAAAATAATTAAAAACAATTATAATAGTTATACATCAATAAAATTGCTATAACAATTACAATGCCATACCAATTTATTTATTTCTATAACAATTAAATTGCTATAGAAAATTATTGAATTTGGTATACCAATTAAATTGTTTACAACTTAATTTAAGATTTTTTAATAGTTTGCTAATTAATTGTTTATAACAATAAATGTTTTCACCAATTACATTTTTGTACAAATTTATGAATAAATCTATGAATTATTTTAATTGTTATAAACAACAAAAATGTTATTAAAATTAGTGAAACAATTAAATCATAAACAAATATTGATGCTATAGTTAAATTGTTAAAAAATTAATAATGCTATAATTAAATCGTTATGAACAATTATACTTCGTATAGATATATAAGTTGTAATAAACAGTTATAATTTTAATAACTGAAAATATTAAAATTGTTACTTAACAATTACTTTTTTAATAATCTGTCAAAATATGATGAATTAAAAGTTATGCAAACTATTAGATTTTTAAACAATTGAATTAATATAAACAATTAATTGTCGATGTTGATGTGAAGATCAAAGTTCGGGTAGTTCCATAATTTAAAAAAAAAATTAGTACTCTTCCACAGAGTACGTCTATTTTGGCTGACCTATCTTATCAGTTCCTATCTTATCTTATATTATCAGACCTATCTCTTCTTTTCCTCAGTTCCGCAAGATACGGTAGCAGGGACGACGACGAAAGAAACGAAAAAACGGTGAAGAAAAGCATAACTAAACGAAAAAATGATTTCTCGTACATCGCGGCTGTCTGATTTTGATTTTATGAGTTTTATATTGGTGTTGAATATGTCATTCTTGGGACCGTAGAAATGAATACTGACATTCGCAAAGTTGCTTAAGTTTACGACCACTTCCCATGAAAAAGTACTCCCTCTGGTTAGTGTTGGGAAAGGGGTTAAATGTATAATTAATTGAAAATGACCGATATTAGTGCATGGGTTTCGGGGCCACTGAAAAGCATAATAACACTTCCGATGACACAATATAATTTCACGATCAGCCTCCATACACCCCTCAGGAAGGGGATGACACGTAAAAATTACCGTTAATTACATATATGAGTGAAGACTCCAATGTTTTCAGCGTGACTGAGATAGTGTCACTTCTGATATTGTTTAAGTCAAAACTCAATACACAATGCAATAAGACACCCCTTGCACCCTTATACGAGAGTGAGAAAGGGAATGACAGGAAAAAGTAATGGCAAAGTATCGATTTGCGTCGGATTCACGGTTTTCAGTGTTTCTGAGTTGAATAAGTGTACTACCAATAGAGTAAGGTTGCCGTTCAGGTTACATGGGAGTAGATGGAGTGAAAAGGGCGTATTGAGGTCACTGATGACGAAACCAAAATCTACTTTATAAAAAACAATAGCAAAGACAATATTACTATGAATGAATGAGAAATCTAATTTCGAAAGAAAAAAACCCATTACAAATCCAATATTATGTGAAAAATCATGGTAGAAAACCTCGATGACAGGTTTCATAGATTATCAATTAATCATTGGAATTCAAAGACTCTGAAGAATTCTTGACAATTAATAATTTGCATGTACTTTGTCTTCTTCCCTAAGTTTTATTTGGAGAGTGTAATCCAGTGCTTCAGTGGAATTTTCTACCCGCAAATCGGAACTCTTTCTTCTTTTCGAACGTTCACTGGGTTCTACAAATTCTTTAGTTTTACGACCTCCTGATAATTTTTCTTTATTATGAAGAGGGAATATTTCTTCCTGCCAATCTCCATTCTCTTTAAAAAAATGTTTCCTTCGCCATGTGACATTTTTGCCATCTTAACGTTTTTTGGTGAATCAAGCTCCGCAATTTACATTTGGTATCATCTGTTAATACATACGATGTTATTTAAAGCTTTTTGGATACATGATTTTCTACAATGTTATAAATTTCTTGTCCTTGGTCATTCATTCTGTCTTCAGTTAACTCAAATCTTTCTCTCCTAGTTAAACCAACGCGAGACTGATTACCATGACCATGGAACAAATGAAATTATTTCGTTTTTTTCGTGGAGTTAATAATGTAAAATCAAATGGCATTGGCATATCACATACTTAATAGCATAAACATTTCTTTCTCAGTTATATAGAAAATGCTTAGACTTCAAAAATTGAAAACATGATTGAGCTGTTGAGTAGTGTGTACTAATTCCAGATGAGTTAAAATAATTCTGAGTTGTGCAAAATTCATTACTATTAATAAAAATTGGCCAATAAAGTAACTGTAATTGTTTAAGAAATATACATTGACTATATAAAACATCTATGTAAAAGAAAACATGATAATCAGTCATGTAGTGAATGTTAGTTCTAATTCTAGTAGTTGGTCAACTTTCAAGTTTTATGCATGTTCCATAAAAAAAAGTTTAAACACTGGGGCACATCGCACGGTCAATTGTTGTTTATTTCATTAGCCAACAGAGTAATCAATAGATACCAATTGCTTTTTAGCATAACGAGCGTAACAATTATCTTTTTAAAATATTTTTTAATTTTTGTTATGAGATTTTTGAAAAATGTTTAATTATTCATATAAACAACAACTTTTGTAAAGAAATCAATAATTATTGTTAAAGAACAATCTCTTGCTATACTTACAATCTTTTTCTGATGACATCATTGCTCATTTTCACGTAGTAATCGTGTCTTCTTGCAACACGTTGAACAGGGTGCCTATTTCTGTGATCTATTGAGTCATTGAGTTTTTCAACAAGATTTGGCTGAGAGAAACAAAGCTCCATTGTAACTCTATTGCAGTTAAGCCGCTGGTTTGATTCCCGGTGACATTTGCGCACAGATTTTTGAAAACGGTTTATACCATAAATCAGCTCGAAATATGTTTGGGAGATGTAATGAATGGAACCTTAATTCATTCTCTCACATTGCTTAGGAAAATCTTAAACTAACGCTGAGAAATTGGCAATTCAGAAACGTCGCATTACGACAAATCTGGCAACGCGGCTAACAAGTAAAGCAGATAAAATTGGAACATTTTCGAAGCTCAATCTCCATTGCGCTGATACACATCCTAAGAATACGGCGTCTCCGTATAATTTAAACATTTGTTCAACGTCTCTATAAAATAATTTATATACATGAAGTCGTAAGTTACGGAGATATAAGTTTGCTCATTTGTTAATGACAGTATACAATAATATATTTGACGACGAAACTTTGTTTAGTTCTTAAAATTTTAATTACCCTGTGACTACATTGTTAAATATTCCGTTAAGAAGAAAACAATCTACAAAAAATTACAGAGAATCATAATAAAAATAACGAAAACAATTCTAAAGTTTCTAATTTCTATGACAATTATGCAATATACTTTGTTGTATTGCAGTTTCCAAAAAATATATGTGACTTGATTATAAACCAGAGCACTGTTTACTGAACTGACCAAAAGTTAAAAAATATGTTTCTTAACTTTTCATTTTAATTCACTTTAATAAAGGTATTCAGTAGAGAGTCAGCACAATTCATTTTAATAAAGATATTGAGTAGAAAACTGATAAGCATTTGTGTAATTTACAACCAAACAATATTTGCGATAAAAATATATTCATAATACTTTTGGAGCACAATTTCAATAAAGAAAAACGCTAAATTCACTTTTATATGTCTTGCTATGAATTGAAATAAGGAGGATAATTTATAAACAGTATTTAAAACAACGCAATTTTAAAAAGATGATCATTATAAAAAATAATCTAGCTTCTTCAAGTACGGATTTGGACGAGTCTCGCGGGACACTTTTCTTTACACTTAAAGCGTTTTTCTCGGTTTCCAAGTAGATAAACAAGAATTTAATTTTACTGATTTTGCATTTGAAATGTAAAAAAGTAGTATGCTTTTTCCACGCAGTGAAACCTATGATGAAGATAAATGGTATTTTTTTTCTATTCCTTATTCGCAACCTACAGTTTCAAACAAACAAAATATTTTTAAAAAACTCTTAATAATAAACTATTAATAAAAAGGCATTTTTCTATTGTAGAATGTTCCAATAAATACATTAAAATATCATAAATAAAAATATTAATTTTTTTATGTTTGATTAAGATGTACATTAATGATTTAAGCATAGTCTTTTTGAAACTTTTAACTGTTCTGTTTGTGTTTCGATTTGAATAGCTTCTTGTAATAATCCATTTTTCAATTTCCTTTAAATAGGTCAGTCTCACTTCCACTTCTCCTTCTAAAAGATCAGTCAAATTACGTGGAGACCAATATACCCTGGGATGGCACACAATCTGAGAAGCTATGAGTGACGACCAAAATATAAATATTTATCATTTATGAGAAAGCGATCTCGTGCTTTATTCATTTAAATATTCGTCGGACTGCCAACGTTTATACTTTTAGTAAGACTTCAAGGCCGTAGTTACATATATCGAGGGTCTGTAACTAAACTTACAAGAAAAGTACTCATAAGGAAAAAACAACCTATCCATAAAAATCAACGTCGGAAGCATATTATAAATCCAAAACCACAAAAGTATTTTGGTTATTTCTGTCGTTTGTAGCTTTTTTTCCGTATATATGATTTCTTCTTCTTGCATTAAAAAACAAATAACGAATAACAAGACTAAAGAAAAAATATTCCGGAAAGTGATCTTGTCGCACCGAAGAACCGTATTTTTGATATTTAAAAAATACGTAGAGATGACAACAATTAAAAATACCAAAAATATTTTATTTTCAGGTCACTACGAATGCATATAAGCGAGATCTTCTGATTTTAAAACTTTATTAAGTACAAAAGTCTGCTTTCAATAACGATATTATTATTATTCTAGTACGCTTCCTCTGCACGCGTAGTAAAAGAGTGAAATGGATGGCTGATAATAAGTTTGCTATTGCAATCGCTCTCCAAAATTATGTTTGTCTTTTAGATCGAAGCATTCAAAAGTGGTATTATAATAGATCATATAACATGAAATCCTACCAAATTATAACCATGTATAAATTGAATCCAAATAGAACTGTCATCCTACTAAATCCTATTAAATAACAAAAGTTTTATCTTCGATGACCAGCATAAATCCAACAAAGAAATATTCTGAAATTTAAATAAAAGTGATGTGGTTGTTTAATTGTATTTGCTCAGAACAAATCTACATTTAGTAAAATTCATGATTTTGAGAGCAGACTTTTACAAGTGAAATAAGTCTAAATATTATACTTGAATAACTTTTTATGAATATATAAGTTGTATTTTTTATATTAATATTTTTAAATTTGTGTATTGTATTGTTATCCGTTTTTTCTCATTCTTGTTCGTTCGTTAAAATTTCAACTTCTTACAAAATGACCCTGAATCTGGAAGCTGTAATCTACTAGTTACAATAAATTATATTTAATTGTGTATGTGTTATCTCATCTTCTTCGCTGAATTTTTATCCTTACTTTAAAAATCATGTTTAATGTCTAATCAATATGTTTATCTTCACGAATATGAACATCCATGTTGTTTCGTAAAAAGTGATATAAAGAATGCTTCTGAATTACCTTGTTTGCCCCCTGCTATTGAAATCAATAAATTCTACGAAATGTCAATAATAACGAATGAATATGGTGAAAATAATGAAATTGATATCTGGGACAATGTAAGATACTTCGTTGTAATGTAAGATACATTGATACGATATCTTGCGATGCTATTCAAATTCAGTGATTAAACAACATCGATTTTACATTAAGACGATTTTTTTACGGAGAAGTTTAATTTGTTTTATATTCCTTAGGACGGCGTTGTGACACAACGAAACTTGAGATGTCATTTAAATATAAAGAATAATAAACGCTATTGTAGTTAAGAAAATAAGGAGTACCTTTTGTTCTGTAAGTCCAAGATGTGAATAATTTACAAAATATTTATTTAATAAAGGTGCAATAAAACATTTTTCTCGTTACGATTTAAAAAGGGGATGTTCTCCAGGACTAGTCTTCTGTTGGTCTGCCAAATATGGAAGTAGTTTCAAGTTTGCCTACGATTGGTCGAACGAAAGTGAGGAGCTTTTTCCCCGTCGCGGAGACATGGTATTGCTAACCAATCAGATCCAAATCTCCAAGCGCGCGGGACTTAGAACATTTTCCTGAGCCCTTTTATTATTCCAGGAGGGTACGATCAATTCATGCTCCCGAACAACGCCGGGTTCATTGAGCTAGTGTTCTATATATTGAAAATCAAAATATTGATCAAAAGAGTTGTGGCGTCAAGCATCAAAATTACTAACATTAGTGTAAATATTCTGAAAAAAACCTCAAACTTCTAAAACTATCTGACTTTATCAACTTTTTTAATTTTCATTTTTACTGAACATTATTTTCTACGTTTTAATGTAGCACATTTTTAAATTAAAGCTTGTTAAAAAAAATTACGTTCACTTTATTATTAAAAACGTGAACCTCTAATGTACTACTTAGCAAATATTCCATTCTTTAATTCCCGTTTTAGATAAAAAGAAAATGAAAATATCTTGAAGAAATAGTTTACGCTCAAATTAAACAAAGAAATAAGTTGATTTAAAAAATATACAAATATGTGAATGAAATAAATATCATATAAATCCTGTTGTTTATTGCAAAATTAATTTATAGTTAAGTGTGTCTAATGTAATTTTTAATTGTGAGAACAATAATTTTGAAAATCCGTCTTTCAAATCTGGTTTCTGAAGCAGTCTTCGATGTATTCCTAGTAAAGAAGGTATCGTCTCGCTCCCAACGCTGGACATCTGAGTCGCATTGGTGAAAGCTCATAGAGTATCACGGAGGGTGCTTGTCTCATTTCTTTCTCTTTTTCCCTCTTGACGTTCGTCTTTCCTTCAGAAGAGCATATAAGGCCCTGGGAAAAGAATATCCCTTGGAGGATGGCGTTGGAGGGCAAGGGCAGAGACGGATCCACGGCGCCAACTTCCCTGCTTCGAGCTTCACTTGTTTATGTACACGAGAACAACTGGGAAACAAATTTTGTTTAACTAGACGGCAATGAAACATTCGCTATTCATCTACAGATTAGAATTGATCATTTACTTTCCAAGAATTTATCATACAAAGGGATACAACTAATATTACTGGAAAAATGTCACAGGCTCAGTCACGTATTACATGGTCTAGTGTTTGTATGAATTTTTGTGGAATAGACAAAAAACACCATTGCCCTCATTGAAAATAAGCGCAATAATATGCAGTTGGAACGGAGTGGTTTGAATACTAATTTCTCATCGCTCAATAAATGGAGAATTCTCCAGAGAATTAGGTGGGAGTAGGAATATTGAAAAACTGGTAACAAATAATATTTTAGCTTCAACGTGCAATGGAAATATTTAAATAACTTCAATTTTAGAGATATCAAATGCATTAGAAAATACTAAAAAACATAGTAATGTACCATTCAGGGTCAATTAATTTACTTTATTCCTAACATAAATCAATAAATAAACTTTATTGTCAAAAAAAGCCGTTACAAACTGCGTATGACCACGTGGAGGACAATAATCTAATTTACTATCTAGAAGCAAGCAAGGGACCATCCCATCAATTCCAATCAAGGGTCCTAAGGCAGAGGCGGATTTACATTTCAACATACTCCTAACGATGAAAAATAATTCGACGAGTGTTATAGTATTAACAAATAGCAACAAATATTGTATTTGATAAAACAGAAAAGTCATTTCACAAGTACGCATTATTATCAAACTATAAATCATTCGGAAAGTATTGTTGATAATTAGTAACTATTAAATAACACTAAATTGACTAATAATTATTTCAATTGATGCCGTCCCTAGGCAAGAGCCTAGCGAGTCTTTATAAAAAAATCTGTTTCTACCCGAAGGAAAACCGGAGAAAAACCCAGGCTACAAAAGAACAAATTCGAAAATTCGCTTTGATTTTTAATTTTTTTTATTACCGAATTATGTATATTCTTATTATGTGTTCCTTTCCAACTGCCAACTTTTCCAACGAGCATTGCTCACTTGCCAACTAATAAATTATTATTATTAAAGGTATGATATATCGTGTAACGTTGGATATAAGTACAAGAGTGTATTCATAAGTTGAGAAAACATTAAATAGTTGCAGGAAAATGAAACAATTCCTTTTCGTTAATTTATGTATTAAATTTCATCCCTTTCCTTGTATACTTCAAAGCGATAACTTGAATTTCTATTGAACTTTAAGTACCAAAATAAACGGATAAAGCATTGCTACCTTATCTCCACTACAGAAACATTGTTCCCTCCGTCGACGGTCAGCGTGTACCTTCCCTTGGATCCCAGCTTTGAGAAAGGAGCTTAAACACGTCGGGTAATATTTGAATCCTATCCTATTTGGTGACAGGGCCATGTCAGCCTACGCGCTCCCGGGACAGTTTCATCTCGTGGGAAATAGCAGTGGTGACGGCTGGACCAGGAGACGGAGACGGCCATTATCACGCCAAGCTCCCAAGAGAGCAGATTACCTTGGAAAGCCATGGATCACTCGCCTGTTGCCTGGAGCAACCGGTCGCTGTTCTGAAAATGGTTTTATACTACTTGGAAAAGCACAAATCAAACATGTATATTTTGATATTATGGAGAACGTGATCTAGATCTTTTGAAAGATCATGATTTTTCCCAACTATTTTTGGGAGATAATGATCGAAAAATTTCTGTTTAGGTAATGGCTTAGTAGATCAAAATTTTGTTTAGATTTTTTATAATCATATCAAATAAATATTCTCATAAGAATGTGTGTGGGTAAAACTAATTAAGTATATTTATAATTTCTTTTTTAAGGGTATTGGAAAATGTGATCTTTTATTCGTTAATTACATTCGCATATTTTCTGAGAGTTATTCAAATCAAGTTTAAAGTTTGAAAAATTCATGATAATTTGTATTTGCTTTCAGGTAAATAAGTTAAAAATTTTGTCCTCAAGAATGTATTGTTTTAGTTATTGAGAACTTATGGAACAAGTGCGATGATTGGTACCTCTATTGCTGTTTCCTAAATTTAAGACGTTTTATTGTGGGTACACATACTAATTCTCTCATTTCTCTTAGTGATGATAGGAAGTGATGAAATATTTGAAAATATATAATTTCATATTATAAAAAAATATCTCATATACATTATTTCCCCCACTTTCGTGCAATGAAATGCTTGTTAAATTTATGAAAAAACATTCTTCTTCTATGTCAAAATGAACAAACTGTCAAAATGAACAATATGTTAGTTTTTAAAATTTTGAGGGACCTGGTCAGCTATTTGAACAGCAAACTATAATAAACCACTTAATTCGAAGGGTGTTGTTCAGATTGTCAATGATTTTCAGGTTGTCAATATAAAGTAAGTGGCTGATCTTTTCAGGCTCTTTTCTGACCCGATAGCCCACGTTTGATCTCTTTAGCATGGAGCTCAGTGGAAACAGTGACATACAAAACAGGAGGGGTGAAAGGAAGTCCCCTTGATATATGCCAATCTTTATCTGCATGTCCTTTATTTTAATGGACGCTGATTCTGTTGTCACGTTCAGATCAACCTTCCACATAGTCATGGTCTTCGCAACGAAGGTTAGTAGTACTTCGTGGGATATCTTGTATATGTTGATTGCTTCTATGAGGGACATTGTCAAAGGCCTTTCTATAGTCGATCCAAACCATTGATTACGATTTTCCGTTCTCATTACAGTCTCTATTCACCATTTTGCTTATTAACAGCTGGTCCTTACATCCATACGTATTCTTCAAATACCCTTTTTTGTTCTACTGGAAATATGCTATTTTCTGTTAAATGGCCATATATTCTCTCAGTGATAACTTTGGTTAGTGTCTTATAGATTGTATTTAAGCAAGTTATGGGCCTGTATTCCTTTGCATCTTCTGTTTTTTCACTTTTTGGTATCAGATAAGTCTTTCCCCTTACAAACCATCCAGATATTTCGTCTTCATTTTGGATCATGGAGTTAAATGATTCGGCCACGGCTCTGTGTAGTTTCTTGTGCCAGAAATTAGGAATTCCATCCGGACCTGCCGCTTTCCAATTTGCTGACGATCCAAGCGCCGCCTACACCTCCGCTTCACAGATCTTTTTCCACCTCATTCGCTCAATGTGTTCATTTTTATCATACTCTTCTTGAATCCACCAAGCTTCTTTATTGTGCTTTGTGTTCCTGTTTCATAGGGCTTGCCAGTAGTCCTGTATTTCTTCCTTACTTGGGATTTCTGTTGCCTTTATTCCTTTCTAGATGATACTGTTATAAAACTTACTGGTGCTCTCCAGAAACATTTTATTTTGCTGGAATTGTTGGGTTCTTTTACTGAACCTTTTTATTCTACACGCTTTAGTCATAATTTTTTGTTTCAAGCTCTCCATTATTATCGCATGATCTTTTGTGTTCTTTATTTTGTATTGTTTGTATTTGTATTGACAATGCCATGATCTCCACACTTGTTCCATACGTCCCATCCTGACGCATCTCGTAACAATAACTTCTTTGATTTATTACAGTCAGGTTTTGCGATCCACTTGCTTCTCGAGTGTCTCTTACGATGTACTCTTTGAATTCATTCCAATTCATCCTACTATATTTTACAGCCTCTTCTCTAATGTCCTTGTGGCTATCCTCATGGCCATAAAGATGTAAACTCACAGAGTGAAATAGACAATTCCCATCTCCTGTTGTTCTTAGGATGTCAAAGGTTTTGGCCTCATTCTGGTGAGAACTTGGAGCGTGAAGTCTGGGTTGCTGAGCAGGTGGTAAACTTCGATGATTTCGCATGATGACTGTCGGAGACACCTCCAGCCTCCTACCGGACGCGGTGCCAGGAGCTGATCTGATACCGTTTACGTCATTCTTATCCGAGGCTTTATAACTATTCATTTTGCTGCACTGCCATTCAGGTTTTGGGTTTTGTTCCACGGCAAGTATTTTATTTCCCCGTTACCTCCTCCACAGGAGAGAGCATCCTCCATTCGCAGGAGAACGCGCCCGATGGGGGATCCCATAACCCACACGGGTTACTATTATTATTATTATTATTATTGTTGTTGTTGTTGTTGTTGTATTTTACCTATATATGCGTAGAGGATCGTAGAAAAACAAAATATAACTATAGTTAATTTACATAATACTTATTACAAAATTTCTTCTTAAAAATGGCGTGTACTAATTAAATTGCTGAACTTAGACACCAAGCGATTGACCCTCCTCGACCACGAAACTTCATTTTACTTGCAGTGTGAATATCGTCTCTATAAACACAAACAAATACATTAAAATTCGATTCAAATTATCCAGCACAAAATTTGTTTAATAAGTAAGCACTTACTTTAATTTTTTTTTTGTGACTATGGTGGTCATCATTATCTAGTTCCCGGAAGCGGTTACTTTGAAGGAAAAATGCTGAGAAGGTCGTCACAAAGTATCTGTGATTTGTAAGCGGTGTTTTCATTTGGTATTTCTGAATTGTATATCTTCATATCCCCGTGAATTTCGAGTTGATTCAGTGTGGATGTTCCTATTCTCTGAGTGTACAAAATTTTCAACGTGTGGTCAACGTGTCGCCAATGAATGAGATGTTTCGATTGTAGGGGAGGCGAAGGTAAGTTATGTGTATTTTGTAAATTGTAATTATGTCCCTTTTTATTTTTCACAGCATCAGGTTCTATTGCTGGAAATATTCAAGTCACCGATAACATTTTAAATAAGCACTTATTTTAATTTTGTCGTACGGTCCTGTGATTTGAATTTAATTATAATTACGCCGAACATCATTGATACGTCAAACGAAAGATGTTAAATTATAATTAACTATTGAAAATAGATGAATCAGACTTGTGGGTAAATGAAATTTGAAAAAAGTACCATTTTCTAGAGGAGTTCCTGATTCGTGTGTTAATCAACCAATTTTATTTGAAAAACAAGTTCGTTATTTAATAAGTTAATGGTGTCTCAACATCACTGTAAATTGAATTCGGAACGTTAACAATTGACATATTCTCTGGACATAAACGGTTCAAAGAAAGATCCTATTTATCAGGCTTAGTAATTAAGTGAAAACAAAACAAATTTTAATTAACTACATCATCAGAACGGACAATCATTCAAAGCAGATATACTGCCGGAATAATTTTAATAAAATAGGCAATGACAAAGCTGTGTATCTATTGAGGTGCTTCTGCATCAGGAAAACTCCATGGGACTCGTTTTCTTGTCTTCTGCATATCGTCACAAAGAACATTGTCCCACCTTGGTACATATGGCCAACAGCAATAAAATGCATATGAGTCGATTGGTCCATGCGAGTGCTCCATGGGAAAAAAGAATCAAGTCTCTGCTCTGTATACGCAACAATATACAGGTCCTATTTATGTGTCGGTCGATTCATCGTCATAGCTATCAAATTTTATAAAAATGATATTTATTTGTTGAGATGGAGGATTAAAGATGGTTTATTAAGATGTTTGACATAGGTACCAGTTTCTTGTTATTACAAGGGTACAAATACGGACTGCGGGTTCAATGTTTGCATGGATTTGTTCAAACAAAATCAGGATTTTGTATGGAATACCGTCACCACAAGGAGGTGTTCTGGTTGTAAAAAGATTTGAGAGTCTCGAACATAACCCATGTTACAAGTTTTGACACATTTTCCAAAATTTAAACAAATAAATATGGATTTACTTCAAGAAAAAATTAGCCAAATGTGATTCTATTAACATCCTATATAAGCTGACGCATACAAGATTAGCAAAAATGACCCATACATCGTTGAAGTATAGACTCTCACCTTTCATTACGGATATATACGAAATACCTCTCACTGACTGAATGACTAAACACGAAATATCAGAAACTACTGTAGCGGTTCCTTCCTCGTAGCACGCATTTAGGTTGGCCTATCCGAGCTACGAGGTTGGACACGACGTAGGGGGAGTGGGGGAAAAGGGTTTAGTTAGGGATGGAAGGAAGTGGGGTTTGTAATACTCGGAGTTCATGAGACTGGGGAGACTCGGAGTTCATGAGACGCATTTAATACTTACAGAGTCGTGGAGAGGTCGACTGTTGGTCAGAGTGGAGTTGGTAGCAGCCATGACGTAATGCTCTAAGTCTGAATCTGCGTCGAGAAGACGTGGATCGCCCAGCTTCCAATTCCCAGGGGATGGCGGCGGAAGGAACAGTCCTGGGATGTCACTTCAGAAGCAACTCTCACGCAGTGCTGGCTTCTCGTCTACTGTTTGACTCTCAATCTACTGTCTCCTGTCCGTTTATATACGTTTACTCCCTTATGTCATGCTCCACTAACCTACGTCCTCTGGTCTCTTGTCCTCATTACTATGTGCTAGGTGTCTTCACGACACTACACAGCCTACTAACTTGAAACTTGGCAGGAAGTTTTCTTTTAGAAAGTAGACATCAGCTAAGAAAGGGTTTTACTAAATTTCTTCCCGAAAAGGATGAAATCGGGGTANAAAAAGGAGAGTACTTTTTCACTTGTCCTCTAGGTATATGCTGTCTCTTATACACATCTAGATGTGTATAAGAGACAGATATATATATGTGTGTGTGTGTGTGTGAGTGAGTGAGTGAACGCAGCCTATGCTTTCTAAGTTCACAATAAGTTCACTTTGCAGATAATATACCCCTAGCATCCCTGGCGTATGGGTGTGAACGGAAAACAGGTGAAATAATTAAAGAACGACTGATATTGGTTTTGAATACATCTCTTTTTAAGACGCAGAAAAAATTGATCCTCTCTCAATGTCGCTTAATTCCACGGCCATCCCCTATAAGGGAATATACTCACTTCGGGAAGGAGATGAAAAGAAAAATAAACGAAAATGACTAAAGTATTGAGATCATAGTTTTCGGCGCCACTGAAATTAGTAATGACATTCCCGAAGACGCTTAAGTTCACAATCAGTCCGTATAAACCCCAGCAACCTTAGAAAAGGAGATGCCATGAAAAAAGTATTGAACATGATAGATAATATTGACGAATCAACATTTTCCGCATCACTGAGTTGATAGTGAAATATCGATTTTTTTAAAGTCTAAATTCAAATGGAGATAGATTTTTGGATAAAAATAATTGAAAACTGATTTAGTAATATAAAAATGGAAATTGCATCGGATCCATAGTTTAAGGGCTGATGAGATGATAAAACATGCCATTAATTTCAAGTTGATAAGGGCACGATATCCTTAGAGCTGGGGGTAGGCTGGGCAAGACGTAAAATTACGTAAAAAGTCCGATGTGTTGAGTCCATGGTTTTTGTGTATTTTGAGTTTAATAATCATATTTCCAATGACATTATGTACCCTTAAGACCACATGAGGTGCACGATACCCCTAGAGATGGGGGTTGGGAGGAGCGTGACACAAAAAATTATGGAAAATGTCCACTTAGAAAGAATTTTACAAAAATTCACCCCTAAAGGAATGAGAAGTAACATTTGTGTTTTCTAAAACCGTTTTTCTGAAATATATCAGTTAAAATAAGGGATTGAGGATACACACCAATACTATCAAACCTCCAACATTAATGGATAACATTCTCACTGGATATCAATGGAAACGTGAGAAAGAATAAAGTTGCAGACATATTGCAAAATTTACCTGAGAAAAGCCGCGGGGACTCGGTTAGTGTACTAATATAGCTGTTAGCATATGGTCCAAAACCCCTAGTCGGAATAAAGTTATTTGTGGTGACGTATGCGTTTTGTAAATAAAAATGTTGTATTGAGTCACCAACTTGAAGATATAACGTTTTTTATTGTATTAGGAAGAGTGAATTGGTAATTATTTTTCCTTTTCTCTCCCATACAAGGGAACTTCCAACAAGAGCCCGTTAAAAGTGTTCCTGGTTTTTGTAAATACTGAAACATATTGACAATTAGTATATCTTGTCAAAATATTAGTGACGATGGCATTTGAGGGTATTCAGCGAAGGACTAGAAATGAAACGGAGAAGTTAACTACTTTTTGGTGTCTACTTTCCGCTCACACTTTGAACAGTCATGCGGAGAGTCAACCCTTTCCACTACAGACCGAAACTGTTGCTGTAGTAAAAGGTCACCGACTAAGATTCATAAAAGGTCATAAGATTCGCATGTTTTGATATCACCTCAATATCCTTCTCCAATACTGATTCTGTTGAATATTAGCTATATTAGAAACTATAGTTATCTAAACTTGTAATTTTATAATTTGACATGACAGGATCAGCTCTTCCTTTTCTAAAATGGGAAATGGCATCGTTCGTTCGCATTTCTTCCTTGATTTGGGAAGGTACCTGGACGTCGGACGAATCAAAGCTCAGCCACGTGATTCGACTGTCGCTGCTCGTTCCTCTGTTGCTGCAATCCGGTTCACGGTTGAACGTACAAGTCCCACAAAATGTCTCTTCACCGAGCGGAAGGAGTTGGTTCTTTGAAGGAAGGAGTTTAAGTAATTTTCTTTCAGTGCTTTCCAGTGTGACATCACCGCTAATGTTTTGACTTTCGATCTGCGCACTTTGATAGTTTCCTTGTCAGATAAACGGAAAAAACTAACACTTTAGTAACTTTTGCTCTGAAAAATGTATTCTGGCTTCTTAAACTTTTTATAACCTGAGCATTCAATTATTTCCTCTCACAAGTTGTAGCATTGAAGAATGGTTGAAAACCTTCGGTTGAATTGTGGCGAGTTGTAAAATTATTTCCGTGCTTCCAAGCTGTATCTAACGACACTTTTTGTTACACTTTTTGTTACTGGTGTTAATATATGATGTGTCTCCCAAAGGACATCAAAAATAAAATTAGTAATAACAAGTGATTTCACTGCAAATATTGAGTAGAACATAAAAAGTTCAGATAGAAACCGACTGTCTTTGTAGTAAGGTGATTAATTGTTGTTCCCATTCCGGGCACTACAATTCTTGGTAACAGCATAACATGAGGGCAAACACAAGTTTGTTCGCCCAAGAACTTTTTACTTGATTTTTTGAAACTTGAGGCAATTTAATGTTACTAAAAATTTCTTTCAATTATTTTGCATATGTTCACACTGAATCTAGATAACTATGCGCTTTCAAAATTAATGATACATCACAAGTTCAAAATATAAATTATCTTTATGTTTAAAGGCATTCTAAGCTCAGAAATGTTACATGTTACATGTTACAAAGAGATAAACCAATGTTTAGTTACTCTTAACTGGTGCAATGCACATATTATTGACTAAATTCTAAACAAATTTGTGTGGTTATGTTTCAGATTATCTACTGGGTTCTTAATTCATGTTTCGCCGCTAACTATTACAGTACATTTATATATGAATCACTTCACTTTAAACTTGGGATTTAAACCCTTCTTCTTTTCTTTTTTATCCAACGCCCGANGCATCCCAGTAGAGCTTGGCTTTTCCATGCAAGTCGTCATTGGCAGACTCCAGAGCGCTGCATCTTGGCAGGTGGTCGGCCGAGCCCTCCTCCGAAGAACATAGAGGGCAGATCGGAGTGTCAGCTAATCCGATCCGGTGCAGGTGGCTCTGAAGGTAGTCGTGGCCAGTAACCATTCTGAATGTAGCTACTGCGACGGCACGGGGCAGGCTGTTGGGGATGGAGTTTGATGTTATCTGTTCCCATCTCTTGCCGGCAGCTGCAGTTCCCCATGCGGTCTTCACGTACTGGTTGATGTTTTTATTTATTCCGCTGCATGCAGCCTGAAAACTGGTTGGGAGGTCCTGTTGAGGGAGATTGCATCCCGC
This sequence comes from Laupala kohalensis, assembly GCA_002313205.1. Taxonomy (NCBI): domain Eukaryota; kingdom Metazoa; phylum Arthropoda; class Insecta; order Orthoptera; family Trigonidiidae; genus Laupala; species Laupala kohalensis. The sequence continues at coordinate 458,572 of NNCF01127140.1, read as the reverse complement.
CTTTGCGAGTCGGTCGGCTCTCTCGTTTCCGTCTACGTCGCAGTGTCCATGGATCCATTGCAAGCAAATCTCAGTGTNTGCAAGCAGATCTCAGTGGTCGTTTGGAGCTTCCACAAGCGCTCTTGACATTTTTGTACAAGGTCCCCTTCTTGTAGAGATGTGGACGTAATTGCTTGCAGCGCTGGCGTTGAGTCCGAGAGGAAGACAACTTTATTATAGACTGGAAGAAGTGACAGCTTCTCTGCAGCCTCGCTGATGGCATAGACCTCTGCATCGAAGTTTGTTCTCATGTTCCCGACTGCGAAGGAGCCGGCCATAGAGGCAGAGTAGTAGCCTGCACCTGTTTTAGTGCCAGCAGCGGACCCATCGGTGTATACATGTAACCATTGTGGAGTTGGGTATTTTGTTGCAGGCAGTTTTAGTGTTGCGGCCTTTAGCAGATAGGATGGAACATCTGATTTCTTGGCGTCGATATCGGGGAGAAGCAGGAA
>NNCF01127140.1:390707-457817 GCA_002313205.1 Laupala kohalensis | reverse complement strand
ACTGAGTTTCTTTTTGGTTGAATCGCTTGCTGTTGTTAGAGCCTCGGCCCCATATTCTAGTACAGGGCGGATATATGACTTGTACGTGGTGGCCAGGACGTCCTGGGTAGCTCCCCATTGGGTTCCAGCGAGTCTTCTAATGATACAAAATCGGTTGGTGGATTTGTCGACTACATTTGAGACGTGTTGAGACCAATTCAGCTTACTGTCTAAAGTCATGCCGAGGTACTTTGTCGTTGGGAGAATTTCGAGAGGAGTTGAGTCGTACAGTAGGTTTATATCATGTTTTTTGGTTGACATAGAAAATAGTTGCGCAGTCGTCTTTTCCCTGCTGACAATCATATCGTTCTCGAGGCACCAAGAGTTCAGGCGCTGTAGTGCATTGTTGAGATTTTGTTCCATTGCTGGACTGCTGCTACTAGTTGACCATATTGTGAGGTCATCGGCGTAACAAAGAACTTCAGTTCCAGGCTGTCTCTTTAGTTCTGTTATGAGGTCGTTAATCATTATATTAAAAAGAACACAGCTGAGGACCGCTCCTTGCGGAAGGCCTCTCTTCTGTTGTCGGTATGCGCTGGATGTATCGTTGTACTTCACTCTGACCAGTCTTTGGCATAAGAAACTTGTCAGCCATTTAAGCATATTTCCATTTACCTGTAGATTAGCTAGCTTGCTCAAAAGTATATTCCGGCTTATGGTATCATATGCGCCCTTGAAATCGACAAAACAGGCGAGGGTTGACATTTTTCTCTGGAAACCGTCTTTGACATATTGCGAAAGTTTGATAATTTGGTCAATGACGGACATGTGTTTCCGGAAACCAGCCTGTTCGGGTTCAATGAGTCTGTGTCTGTCGATAAACAGTAAAAGACGGTTGTTCACCATACGTTCAACGACTTTGCATAAGATTGAGGTGAGGCTAATGGGCCTGTAGCTCTTGGACAGACAGGGGTCTTTGCCCTTTTTTAGGACAGAAATAATTTCGGCTTTTTTCCAGGAGTTCGGGATGCCCTGATGCCAGGTTTGGTTGACAGCTGCTAGTAGAACTCTGAGGGCTGACTTTCCGAGATGTGTGATGAATTCTGGGAAGATCTCGTCAGGACCACAGCTCTTTCCTGTCTTTAATAAGGCAATCGCCGATTTGAGTTCCCGTAGGTTGAAATTGTCATTTAGATCTTGGTGGTCTGCTTCAGGCTGGGGAAGCGCTGGGGGACGGATTCTTCTCCGGTGGGGGAAACTAGAGGAACAAGACGAGAATTCTTTGCAGAAAAGCTTGGCGATTTCTTTTTTACATGTTACAGTGGTTGAGCCTTTTTGCATAGGTGACTCTTTCGGTTGCTTATATGTATTATTTAATTTTGATATGAAGCGGTGGGCTTTTGTTCCATCCTTTCTGTAGTCGAGTTTTGCAACTAAATTGTGGAAGGTGTCGCGTTTGCTCTGAACAATCTCTTTCTGTAAGGTTGCCTGGGCTTTTCTCAGCTGTACACAGTCAGTTAGATTTCCCGTGCGCTCGGCAGTTTTCCTCGCTTTGTTTCTATTTGATTTGAGGTAAGTCAGCTTGGTGGTCCAAAAAGGAGAGTACTTTTTCACTTGTCCTCTAGGTATATGTTTTGTGGCTGCGCTTAGGATAGCATCTGTTATTTTTGAGAAAGTTAGTTGGGGGTTAGGAGATAGTAGCGCATCGGTTTCGTCGGCATATGCTTGCCATTTGGCTTTGCGGAAATTCCATCTCGTAAGTGGCCTTTGTTTTGGGACCTTTATCATAGGTTCTACTGAGGCAATAACAATTCGGTGTCCACAGCCAGATGGGTCATCAAGCAGCTTGTGTTGACACCTGTCGAAGAGGTTGGCGTGGGGCATTACGAGGTTCGGTCTGCTGAGTTGTCCTGAGAAGGACAGGAAGGTGGGGCATGTATCTATCGGGTTCAATGAACAATTGTCGATGAAGGTTTCGACAGATCTTCCCACTGAGGATGTACGTTGGTATCCTCATCGAGTTGACGGAGCATTAAAGTCGCCTATGACTATGGTTCGGTTCGTGATGATTTGTTCTAGGAGTAGACGGTCGAACATGTTGTTAGGGGGGTTATTGGGGTATATGATATATCCGGAAATGATTTTTGTTGAGACACGCATCAATTTTGATTGCTTCTAATTTGTCCTCTGCGCTCATTTCATGAATGATGTCGAAGTTCGAAGCTATATTATTTGTGATGCCTATGATCATTCCAGACGCTACTTGTCTACCTCGGGGGAGGGTATGAATAGTAAAGCCACTCAGCTGATAAAACTGTACATTGTCTGATGCGACGCCCGCTTCGGTAACAATAAAAATGTCAATGTCGTGATCGAGAATAAAAATCTTCAGCTCGCTGAACTTCGAAGAGCTCAGTCCGCCTGCGTTCCAAAAAAGTACATTTAAACAGCGAGAAGTCTGCCGGGAGGTCTTGAGAAGGGCCATTCGTTGGTAATCTTGCATGGACATGTTTGGCTCTGCTGTAGCACGGTAGGAGGCGCAGAGGAGTAACTCATTTTGCGTTATCCAGGGTACACCACGAGGAGGCGAGTTACGTTGGACCCTACGAATATTTTGTCATTTAAACCCTACGAATAATTTAAACCCTACGAATAATTTGTCATTTATGTTGCATTTAACATATGCGTACTTAATATTTATGCTAAACAAATATTTATACAAATTTCATATTGTTATGGAAATGAAATGACATACTAGAAGTTCTGATCAACAAACTTTATCAATAACATGTTAATTACCTGTAATTAGTTTAAAGTATTTACAAAAAAAATAACATCTTTAAACTGGGACAACCAACACAAGCCTTACAAAAATATTTTTCAGGGTTACAATAGTTACATTTTTACATCAATATATTTTCTATTAAAATATATCAAAGGAGTTAATTTTTTATTGACATTGATCTCTTTAACAAGTGTTCATTCTAACATTTTCTAGGATAAAATAAACTTTCTATCACGTAATTTCTACTTCAAAGATAAAATAGTCTTCAAAGTTTAAATACAGACGTTATCCCGTGTTTGCATTAAGAAAATATTATCATAAGCGAGAACATTTTGTTTTGTTTTTTGGATTTCGCTTAATTCTGTAGGTATAGTTCAACTGCAGCCAACAGGCATTTTCAGGAAAAAAAGTGTCTGAGTTTGAAAACAGCCACAGACTGGTTGCAGGAGAAACGTTGAAACTACAACCAGAAGGCAAAGCGCGAAAAATGTCTTTGCTTTTGTATTTACCCGCCACCAAAACTATCAAGAACTGAATAGGTTTACTTTTAATTCGCAAGATAATGGAAACTATATTTTCCCTCTATTTTTCTTATAGGTAGTAAAGTAAGTTCAATTATGCATTGAATTAAAACTTCTGGTTGATTTCGCTCTCTCTCTCTGTCTGTCTGTCTGTCTCTCTCTCTATCTCTTAATGTTTATGTATTGGTTTATGCATAATTGACGAAAACGATGTTCATTGGTTGAAAATTTGCAACATCTAACATTTCAAATGTTGATTTCGTATATATTGCTATTAAAATAATCATATTTGGCTTTGATGCCCCTAGATTTCATTGATCCTATTCTTCAAGAACTGTTCTATTACTGAAATACAAATAATTCAGATTTCCACAAATTAAATAAACTAAGAAGAATAATAAGCATAATTTTGTTTAATTGAAAACCTAGAAAGGTGTAAATTATGTGAAATTTTGTCGTTCGTACCATAGAAACAGAAAGCGATAACTAATTAAATCGTAAGTTTTACTTTTTTTCAAACAAATATTTTTATCCACTGCTATCTATATTATTTGCTAATTTTTCATAATTTTGTACAAAAAGCATTTCTTAAGAATTCTGGCATTTGGGGGTCCGAAATCAAATGGAATGTTAGATAAAAAAGTTTGAATGGCACGATTCGAATATTTAAAAAAAAGCACAGACGAATTCCTTGTTTTCAAATGTAAGTATTTCTCAATAGCAAGACCAGGATTATTATTGAATTGTAAACTCTTAAATTGTGACATTAGCAAATTTCATACGATATCATTATACTAAAAAATCTTGGCTACCAAAGTTGTAAAAATACGTTACTTCCAATATGATATCGAAAGATGAATTGAAGTACTCATAACAACTACATCAGAAAAGAACTATTGTTTCAGAGAGTTCGTATTGCTCGAGAGGTAACCGCAAATGACACTGCTCCGTGATAGGGTGTGCTCTGCTGTAACTGAACCCTCGATGACGCACCTAGGTTGCCCTCAGATAGATTCGTCTGTCACCGAATGCGTCGAACCTCCATTAATCTACATTTCGACGCAGGCAGAGCGCGTTGCGATTTGTCAGATAGTGGTGCGGGGAGGAGAGGATTTGAAAGGGAGCGTGAAGGAGGGAGGGAAGGGTTGAAGCCGCTTTGTGACGCGATGCATATCCTCTGACTCCTCACCCCCGTCTCCCTCAGTTCATTATATGTGGCGTTGCACCATCACCACCCGCGGCACCGCTTCCTCTGCAATGGTTTCATAATAGTGCTGCTCACCAACCCCCACTCCTATTACGTCATCACAACTCCATGATGTCTGAATTGTTGCAGGTTTGGTCTCACATAGTTGACGAAACACAATATACAAATGTGAAAAGAACGGAAGAAATAACATTGAACATCCTTTCTAAGATAAAATAGTTGTGAAACAGAGGATTAGTCTTTTTCTTTTATAAATGATGCCTACAAGAATATTCTATAGTAGGGTATAGTAGATCATCAAAGGAAGCACACAGAAATTCGATAACCTTGTGTAAAATTATAGAATTTATTTTACTCTGATTTAATATAATTTTCTAATAGTCCAGTGTTATATTCATCATTTTTACAATGGGTACAATTTCGGCAACTTTTTTTCAAAATCGCCAAAGTTTAAGGTTCTTGAAAATGACTTTTTCATGCTTATTTTTCATTGTTTTCTTAAAATAAATGTGAATGGTGCATAACATTTAAAAATTAAATATTATATATTTTTAAAATCAATTTTTCATAAAAAATGGAGTTCCATATTTGGGAATTTTCCTCTACGTGGTGCTTAGAAATATATCAGAAAGAGATATCCTTAAATAACTTATTACATCAGCATATATTATAAAGTTTTAAATAAATGTAGACTGAGAAATGGAACAAGGTCTATGACTTATATCGACAATAGAAAATTATATACGAGTTTTAATGAATTTACTAAATATTTCCGGAAAACTTATTTATTTATAATGTTTGTGGTTGTTTCATATGAAGTCTCCGTCTTCTATCTTGTACATTTGATAAGCCATTCCCATCAACCTACGACAAAGACGGGGAGTGCCCATGGACCCTTCACATACGGCACTGGTCCATTTGCTTGTCTGATGAGGAGCGACCGTCAACCTATCAAGCGAAACGGCCGTGTGCTCCGCTTAAGTCCTCCTCTCCTGCAGCATTGACTCTGTGAACCATAAGAGAAGATCGTGATCCTATTTATGATGACGTCTTGAACGAAGAAGTCCTACAGGGTTTAACTTTTGTAGTAATGAAGTTTTGATTTCAAATTATGACAATGCTATTCACCCATGGCTATCTCATTCAACATTCTGGATCAAAATACAAATAGTTAAATTTTCGATGAATGTTTAAATCCTTGTCCTCTTGGCAAATGTAAACTCTATTCACTTTTCCAGATATTCATTTCATATATACAAAAACTCATATCCAAAAACATGTAATATTTTGAAGTATTCTCGCTTCACGAATTCAACTCTCATTAAAATTAATAATGTAGTGTATGAAATTAATACGTCCAAATACTTATAAAATACCTTCAAAACAAATGTACCTAGAATTTGTCATGGTATCAGTTTTATATTTTTGTTTTATAACAGTAAGGAAATCTGTAGTTCATTGCATCGTAAAACCATGGAAGCCTCGTCAAATGAGAAACATGAAATTGCGGTTATTTCGTAAATACAATTCATAAATATAAAGATAGGAATTTTTCTCCAGAATGAGTCTCTTGGAGCTTCTTTATTCGTATTTCACATGGAAGGAAATAGGGTTTTTGTGGAGGATATATAGGTCAAAGCCAGGAAGTCGATTAAATAGGAGTAGAGATATTCTTCCTTTTATTGCCAAACAACTGACAAACCAAATCCGCTACATCTCTAGAACTCCGTCGTAAATTCTATGAAGTTTTTTTTTCTCTCCCAACTGATTATTCTTTGCTTGTAAAAGTTGACTCACCTTTGACTTATTTCTTTTCTTTCTGTCTTCTTAACATCTACAGCATGTAATATCAAAAGAAAGAAGAGAATATGCAGAATTTTTCTCTTAAATAATTCATGAGTTGATCAAAATATATTTTCCTATTTTCTTTCGAAGAGGTGCCTCAAAGAAGGAATAAAACATCAAAGACGAGTGGATGAACTGATCTTGACTGTTGTTCGTCGAGTTGGAAAGAGTAAGTATCGTGATCAGGTTTTATGAGTTAATTCATAGATTAACAATAAGAATATTTCCGTACACGATCAGTCTCATCACATAGAAGCAACCGATACTTACGTTATTTTTTATAAATTTTAATTACTTACGTACAATAGTCATTATTGCGCAAAATAAAATAATAGTTATATTACGTCCCAGATCGGAGGCAATGATCCTTTAGAAAACTATCAACAAATTCTTTTGAGATAAAATTTCTTAGAACAGAGAAAACAATTTTGTTAATCATGTATCATAATTTGGTGCTGAAACTATGGCGCATTTTCAAGAAAACATGACAAACTTTACTCCTTCTCAAAAGACACCTTCAAGTGGGCACATCTTTACGTTATCACCTTAATAAAAATATCGTAAAATTATTTAAAGAAAAATCTGATGGTGTTGGTTATCATGTAGAATTTAATTAAAATGTCTTTCGGGTTTGAAGGCTGTGTCGTCATTTCTTCTTTCTTGACAAACGTTTCGCAAGCATCTGTGGCGAGCATCCTCAGTGCTTACGTGGTCGTAACACACGGGTCGAGTTGCTAGCAACTGACATCTCAGCTGGTGACACCCTGTTATATATAGTGGAGCGGGTGGTGACGTCAGCGGTCAATGCGACAGGGGCGCTAGGACAGGTTTCCTCCGTCACCGAGTCATCCCGGGCTAACTTGTTCGTGTCGTCGCTCGGTGCGTCGTGTGTAGAAGCAAGTTGGTTCGCCGCCGGCACGATGACCTTCCCATGGCCGCCACTGGAGGGCTTAGGTAGAACACGCCGAAGGGCGGGATGCCAAACCTTAGTAACTTAAGTCCTTCTTCTTTACGGTTAAAGTTGTATTTATGTTTAAATATTTCTATTGCTTCGATGTCAAGTCGACAATAATAGTGGGAAGTGGATGATAATAGAGTAGTGCTGTGGAGAGTTCTCCTGTGTTCTGTAATACGAGTACGTACACTCCGTTGAGTTGTCCTTACGTACACTGCGCCACATGAGCTGGGGATTCTATACATGCCAGCGGAAGTAAGAGGGTCTCTGGAATCTTTAGAAGGACGGAGAAGGTTGTGGATCTCGGTAGTTGGAAAAAAGATAGGTTTCATGTTATGTTTTCTACATGTGCGTCCTATCCGATCTGTGATACCTTGAATATAGGGTAAATAAACACTATTTATCTTATTTCCTGTGTCCCGAGGGCCAGAGTCACGTTTTCTGTTAGTGCGTAGCATCCTTGGAATATCCATTGGCCAAAGTAAGGTCAAAGTAATAGGTTCTAGTTCTTTGTTTAAATGTTGCGGTTCACTGATACGTGCGGCACGATACCTGAATGCTTTTTATCATTGACTGCTTGTGACTGGGGTGAGGATGAGAACTTTTATGAAGACATCAGTCAGTGTGTGTCGGTTTCCGGTATACTCTGTGTCTCAGTGAACCATTTAAGAAAGGTAATTGTTCATTGTTCTCTTTTTCCATAGTAAACTGGATATGTGTATATTATTGATATGTGCATGACTTGCTTCCGGAGAGTAAATTAGTTTATTGTCCTCCACGTGGTCATACGCAGTTTCTACTGTTTTTTGACAATAAATTTATTATTATTATTATTATTATAACGCCTCCTCGCCATGGCTCCATACCACAAACGTGTCGTCAACATACCGGTATCAACAGTGGCTTTTTTTTCTGCGCAGCGTTAAGAGATGTGGTCTCGAAGTGTTCCATGTAGTAATTGGCGATGACCGGACTCAGGGGTTTTCCCATGACCACCCCATCATCTTGTTCGTAGAATTCATTGTTCCACTGAAAATAAGTTGTAGTTACTACATGACGGAATAACTTGATTATGTCTTCACTAAATTCCTTCTGAATCATGTTCAGGGTATCTGTAATAGGTACCACTGTGAAGAAGGAAACAATATAAAAACTGACTAGTCTGTCGGTTGGTTGCAGGGTCAGGTTCAGAATCTTTTCAATAAAGTGGGAAGAACTTCGAATACAGGAGTCACACAGTCTAATATGCGGCGATAACAGTTGAGAAATAAATTTTGAAACACTATGTATACGAACCTATCGCGCTGACTATGGGTCTCAAAGGTATACCCGCCTTATGAATTTTAGGAAGGCCATAAAATCTCGCTGGTAAGCTTCTGATTTTAATAAGAATTTCTGTGTAATAAGAATTGGTATGGATTTTATAAGTTGGTTGATAACCTAAAGTACGCGAGGTGTCGGATCCCGAGTGACCTTCTTGTACGACCCTGCGTTCAGTAAATCTTCTACTTTCATCACATAATCGGTGGAGCTGAGAACACCGGTAGTGTTTCCTTTGTCAGCTCGAAGTACCAAAATACCTTTGTCATTCCTTATAGATTTCCGCGTATTTCTCTCAATAGATGATAAGTTACAGGCTGGCGGTTTTGCGCGCTGAAGGATACGAACGGATTCACATCTTATTTCTTCTGCGGCGTCCAGTGGAAAATTGCAGATCGACGATTCGATATTTGCTATTATCTGTTCTGTTGGTATTGTTTTAGGTGTAATGGCAAAGTTATGTCCTTTAGTCAGCGGTGAAAGTTAATGGGTTGATAGATTGACAACGGTATGTTGTAATTTTGGTGGAGTGTTCTACCTAAGCCCTCCAGTGGCGGCATTGGGGAGGTCATCGTGCCGGCGGCGAACCAACTTGCTACTACACACGACGCACCGGGCGACGACACGAACAAGTTAGCCCGGGATGACTCGACGACGGAGAAACCTGTCCTAGCGCCCCTGTCGCATTGACCGCTGACGTCACCACTCGCTCCACTATATATAACAGGGTGTCACCAGCTGAGATGTCAGTTGCTAGCAACTCCACCTGTGTGTTACGACCACGTAAGCACTGAGGATGCTCGCCGCAGATGCGGGCGAAACGTCTGTCAAGAAAAAAGAAATGACGACACAGCTTTCAAACCCGAAAGACATTTTACTTAATGAGACTGGTCGTGAAAGCCTTCATACTTTTATCATGTAGAATCTTTGGTTAAGTTGTTATTGAGTTCCCAACTCGAGTTAGTTAGTTCATTTTGTGTCTGGAGACAGTAGGTTTCTTGTTACTCTTAGGAATTCAAGGAAATATTTAGCGGTTGTAGAGTTCTCAAATATTTCATTGAAATATAGTATTATAATCTCAAAAATGAATTGTACACTCAAACAGTTGAGCAAAATCAATTCGATGTGCTATTGAATTAAAAATTTTTAATTATGTAAATAATAATAAATATAATAATTAAAAATTAACCTTAAGACAAATATATGTATTCGTAGAACTCTAGATTGTCGGAAAATGCAGTTTCGTCAAAATACGGAGAAAACATAATCACGGAAATTGGCTAGTTACCATTTACCTGGAAAAGTTATCAAGTATTGAACGTTTCAAAATAAAAGAAATTAAAAATATATTAAATTTAATTATAGAAGTACGCATTTTTGACAATGATATTCGTATCATAAAAAAGCTTTCTAAATGAGTAAAGGAAGTTTTGTTCGAATTGCAAATGCGATGCACGTTAATGTTGATAATGTGAAAAAATTGCATGTACGTATCAAGACTAAGTAGAAGTAAAAATAAAATATTTTAACAAATAAGTAAACTAATTAAAAATAATTCGGATACGTTTTACGGGAGAGTCAAGGATGACAGTTGGAAAGATAAACTGTTGAAAAAATTAATAACTGAATACATTTGAATTTGATACATTTTAATAACGAATCACATATTTCTTTCAGTGATAACATACGAATAATGATATTGAATCTCAACACACACACTTGTTTATTTTTTAAAAGAATGGCAAAATTATGTATATTGCATACTTACAATATTATTCAAGCATAATATATTTATATACACACAAATGCAAGAAAAAAGAAAATTGATGTGTCAGTGTCCGCGCAAAGACAGATTGACCGAAAGCTCAGAAAATTTCACGCGTTCTACAAGAGGGGACAAAGAGCAAAGCGATATTCGAATTCCGATTTGAATTTTTTCAATTTTATGTTAAGGAGTCATTTCTCAGGAGTCATTTCAAATTAATGTTAAGGAGTCAACATTTTTATTGAATGCATAAAATTTTAATTTTCTTGTCCAGTTTTGTCCAGTACAAGGAAATGTGGCAAACGTTTTCTCCAAAGTTGGTTCTTGCGAACTTCCAAGCAATTATTTCCGAAATTCGAATTATATTTTATTTATTTGTGTCAGAAGCGCAACAACAAGAACAAAACACTCTAAATTTTGAAATTTGACACATACGCATTCAGTGTATGATCAAGTGCTCCACGCAGTGTTTTTTTTAGAAATTCGATTCTGGTGCTTTTGTTATTAAAATTTTAACGGTTTCTTATTTATTCACGTGGCGCACAGACTTTTCGGTTCAGACAAGTAGGCACTCATGTTTTCCAACGTTGACTCATGTGAACTTTTGAACGATATTTTTTAAAATTCAATTTAGATTTCCTTTATTTAATAAAGGTTTTGGTGTTACCTGAAGAACGACGACCTCTGAAATTCGGCACATGAGTCCTTTAAGGTAAATACAAGATCACTGAGAAACTTTTTCGAAATTCGGTTCAGATTTTTTCTCATACACATCAATGACAATTTAGAAGCTATAATTATAGAAAAATTAATACTCTTATACTAGCTGAGTAACGAGTACTTGATAATTTTAAAATAAATTCAAGAAAGAAAAAGAAAAATTTCTAAAAATCCTCAAGTTTATACTTTATAAATACGATTTATCATTAACTCAATAAGCAAAGACATAAAAGAAATAAACATTCCGATAATCCAAATTTTGAAAGGTTGTTTAATATAAAAGAGTAAGTGCTGTATTTTCATTCGATTGTACATTTTCTTTAGAATGATATTTTTCTAGAAATGATTTTAAGTCTTCTTTACTTATTGATTTAATTTTTTCCATTTATCCTGTGTCTATCATCCGTAGAAGTATTATTTGATACTAGCTCAGTTTAGACCAATTTTGTCTCGTGGGAAACGCTTCATACATGAGGAATATAACTTTATTATGTATGCTATAGAATATCTTTGTATTATGTCTAGAAAATTCAAGTAAATTTGACACTTGCTTTTTAGTTGTCATGTGTAAAATAAATGCTGAATTTCGCGATTTCAGTTGCACGGCGTAGAAGTTTAAAAAATGCTTTATAGCTATTCGGTATATCCGATTTCATCCATAGTCAGAGGTCGTTGAATATATCTCGCTCTCAGGAATACTTTGCGTCTGAGAACTGAAGTAAAATTCTGAGAGAGCATTAGTCATTACGATACTAAATATACTAAACCAAATCATCAGATATCTCTTTCGAATATCAAAGTTACCTGCTATGAAAGTACGGACAACTTCCATAATACACTTTACAACCCGTTCTTCTTGAGCGTTCAATGTTTTTAAAATTAGCATTCCAATTTGAAACAAGGATTAGCCTGGAATTCTTGGGATGTTATTAAGCCGAAATTCGGGATTATTTCATTTGTCTGACTGTAAGACAGAAAAGCTCGAATCTTCGAAGAAGGATAACTCAATAAAAATGAGTATTTACATTCCTTGGTTTTGCTAAAATTCAAGATATGTTCACCAATCTCTTCAAAATCATTTACATTGTTTATGAGTCACAGACAATGAAAACTCAAATCCTTTGAAATGTCCACAATTATCCCCGTAACAATGAAGTATTGATATTTAGTGTAACTCTTTTAGATTGTAAATGCTTGTATTTAAAAGGTATAATGATATGATATCCCTAAGACGCCAAATTTACCCTCCGCTTCTTTCATTTAAATGCATCCACCCTTTTCCTGAAGTGAATGAGCAAAACAATGAGAATTGTAATGAGAAGTCGTAAGACACGAAAGATAAATACATTAGAACTTGAGTTGTCCCCTCTCACTCGGTGCAGAACAGGGACTTCCTTCTAAAGCAGATGATTAACCTAGTTGATGCGGAACAATTATCGCATCGCCGCTGTGCAGTCTTTTGCTAGTCGTCTATGCAGGAAGCGGAGCTGTGGCCTGAGCTTGTGAGAATAAGACTCAGTCGAGGCCGTCCAAAACAGAATAGCAGTCACTCTCAATGCTATAGCTTCGAATCAAATATCGTATTTTCAAGTTTATTCGCGTTTCGTATTTAAAATTACTGTATAATACATCATATATCCATGAACATAATTGTTTTTAAAAATATATTCGCATATATAAGGGAATTGGGTTTACATTTAGTGGATTAAAATAATGCATTAAATTCCAATTAGTTTGCATTCGGACCGAGGGTAGTAGGTAAAATTTTATAACTATTTCATCTCCATAGAAATGAAAAACTCAAATGTTTGTTCATATCGAATTTATTACTTCACGACTTGAGTCAAACCTTGAAATTTAAAAGGGTTGATCAATGTTTCTTCCGTCGAAGGAAGCGGTTCAGAGAGGACGTTGAATGTTGTTACAGTAAAGTTACCATTTTTCTTCTCTTTTACCCTTCATAAATTCTGATCAACTCCCATATTTACATTTGTAATGCATCATTTTCTGCTCATCTACGTGCTTCCCCTTCATGGCCGTGTCGGAGGGAAAGAGAAGCTCGGCAGTTGAGGGGACATATTCGTTTACGTACATTGTTCACAGTGTTCATTCCATTCTAGTGAATAATAATAATATGAATTTATTCATTTTCAAAAATATGTACAACAAAGTTTAAAAATATTAATTGGAATATACGTTAGCCACAAATACCAGTGTACGCGGCTAACTGAAGCAAAAACACACTCTTTAAAAAAATCGATGTCAGAATCGAGCGCAGTCCTTCCGAGAAAAGAAGGAAAGAATAAGAGTTGCGCTCCGGGACATCTGGAATTAATGAACTATATACCACAAAATAACATCGAATACAATTATTTTGCTTAATAATGATATTAACTTAAATCCAAGTACAGTCTGGCTTTTAGAAGGAAGAAATATTTTGTTTCAGAAAACACCGGGTAGCACCAAATAGAGTAACAGAGGCAACTAACATCGTTACCTAATCATATATATCATTATACGTATATGAAATGACTATTTCTAATTTATAGTCATTTTTTTCGATACTGAGAAACTCCATGATAAAATCTGTTTGCTCGATATTCTAAACCCTTTACATTTCTGCGGTCTGAGAAGACTGTTTCTATTGTATATTTATACATACAGTTCACCTAAGAAACAAATTATCCAGCCAACAAAACTCATAACCCTGATGAAATGCCCAAGTGGCACTTCAGTGGAGATCTACTTTGCAAGAGCCACTTAAGCCTTCATTTCATTATGCAATTAATCCATAGCAGCGTCATTCCCCCATCCATAAAGATGAGGTGGATTCAGGATTATTTCAGCAGTGTTTTTTTCTACATGATTTTCTCTCTTTTGCAGAAATTCTTACTGTTTGATGATATTTCTTTACTTAGAAATTGTTCATTAGATTCATATCTCTTACTAAACGAGGAGTCTCTAAAAAGGTATCCATCGTTTGGACAGGAAAATATATTGCTAAGGTAACGGGGTTGGTACCCTAATATCTTCTAAGTAGACCACTTGCGCCTGCACACACTTAACCCTCCGATCTATTCTCAACAGTAAACACTTCTGCAACGCTTCTAGAATTATACTCATTTCTACCGTCGCGTTCTCCATTATCTCTTATCCTCCGATTGCAATTCAAGAATCAGGGAAGAAACATCTGTCCCTCAAATAATTGAATATTATGACGGTGACATTAATGCAAATGTAAAAGGTGGGAAAGTAAGGATAAAGAATTTAACACAGATGGAAAGAATATCTTAAACTTATGCTGTACGTATCATTTAGAAATCCTTAACGGAAATCATGGGCAAAACCTTATGGGTAACTTCAAATATCTTAGTACAAATGGAATTAGTGTGATAGATTTTGCCTTAGTGTGCGAGAAAATATTGCACTGGCTAGACGACTTATGGATTGAAAGTAGGTTAGAATCACATCATGTGCCAATATGCATTAGATTAAAATCAAACATCCCGGAAAACGAAAATCCAAATTATATCACACATTGAGAACATATGCGTTTTAAATGGACTGAAAGTAAGAAAGATGAACTCATCGAGAATTTTTGCAGGAGTTTCGAAGGTTTATACTCAGTTATTCGCTCACACCTAGAACAACAGAATTCAGCCGTTTTTTAAGTCAATCATCCCACATATAGCCTGCCTTTCTTGATGACCATTTTCCAGAGGTTTCAAGAGCTGGAAGTTTCAGCACCCAATGCGTTGTTCTTGGAGGCTGTCTCGATTTTGCTATAATTTGAACTGTTCCCATTCTTTTAAAATCTTTTGAAATCTTGTACTGTTCCCATTCTAGGTTCGTCTCGTCTTTGTAGTTCTGTTCATAGAGGTTTTCTATGAACTCTTTCTCCTTTTCCTGTTTCTATATCATAGATTAATAACTTAGGATACTTCTGCTTTATTTTGCGCACTTCCAAGTCAGGATGTTGCTTTAGGTTATTTTCAAGTCTCTTGGCTTCCTTGGGTGTGGCTGCCTTAAAAATCACATCACGATTTGGTAAGAGCTTAATCCTTCTAACGTTAAGCTTTTGTTTCTTCTTAGTCATAGCTGCAGAGACGAAAAATCTGTGCAAGCAACAGTTTTGCAGGAGTCTGTTCTGGGCATAATTACCACTGTCCCTTGTTGATTGTTTCCTGGTTTATTCCTTACAGGACCTTGCGCCATCTGCGTGCTTGATGGTGCTGCATATGTAATGAGCGGTTTCGTGATTTCTGATACTTTCTATCTGACTTCCCGGACCTCTTTGATGAGCGTTTGGATCTCGTTCTTGAGTTCAGATAGTATACGGCTTTCTTGCATATTGACTAGTGTTATCTTTATAGTTATCTTTATTAGGGTCTCAGTCTGCAATTCGGTTTCCAAATATTTGAATATTTTTGTCCGTATTTTGATTTCTTTTTGATTTTCTGGGATCTCTAGGCCTACGTCTCCATCGACGCCATCTTCAACAGGGGCACCACCGCGCAGCTGTAGTATATGCTGCGGCTCCTGCGATTTTTTCTGCTTGGATCGTATCGATTCTGCACTGCCCATTCTACATTAGCACTACCGTTTCTTTGCTCAGAAGGTCGCTTACAACCTACTTCCCCAGCCGGACCCAGCATGGTAGGGATCGGAGCTCTTTGGCCATAAAATATCTTCCATTCATTCTTCTTAGTATCCATATCAATCCCTGTATTGACATTGGAGTGGTGGGGAGGGATCACCCAGCTCCCACAACCACGGCGTTCGGTCAAAGAACGTATGCCACTCATTGTGCTCGCAACGTACAGGCAACAAAGTTCACGGGTCCTCCAGCCCCGAACTTAGATCATACGTTGTGCCCTTGCCTTCTAGTCATGCTAGCGCAACGTTCTATCTACTGGTAAAAAAAAATAAAAATTTAAAAGTGATTATCGCGGACAATGTACTTTCGTTTAACGTGCGGCGGTATAAAAGATAACAGCTTTAATAGTGTTATAAATTTAAAATACGACGTTACCGCGTTCACTCATCGCGATTGGAAGTAAAAGATTCTATCAAGAGAATCAACTCTTCATAAGTCACTCGAAATCGCAACACCACGGCACACTCAGTCACACAACCCATTAATGATCGATTTGGGATCGTTCGTGAACTGTTGGAAATACCTTCGCACATCTGGTACGTCATGACACGCTCATACACGCCACCACGCAACAATGGAAACCGCACCAAGCATAATCACAGTACATTTTAACAAATATTTTGATAGCATTATTCGTAACCTTTTAAAAACACTGATCAAAAATTGGACTACTCCTTGAAATTCAGCAAATTAATAACTAATATTATTACTGGAGGAATTGGTCTGATATAGATAGATTTTTCATTATAAGCAATAAAATATTTTTAAAATAAGATCAATTTAGGTAAAGATATGGGTAGCACAAGGAAGCCCCCTATAAATGTTCAATTTTTTGAAACAATTGAACACATATTGGTAATGTTATCAAAAATGAAAGGGAATATGTACTTATAATTCTAAACCTGCAGTAAAATCATATCTAGACAATATTAGCATTATAAAAGATTCCCTTGATCATATGACAACAGCAAGGAAGTACCTAGACAAGTATTGCGAAGCTATCGGTTCTATTTTGAATAAACGGAAAACCACCATAATGAAACTGGGAAACAGAAAATAGTTAAGACAAATGAAATTAAATGGCCCAAAACTGTACAAAAACAAAAGATACAGGGTAAAACATACGTTATTGTTTCGGTTATATTATTATGAAATAATTGGAAAATAAACTTAAACAAGAAAAGGACATCAATGAAAATTTACCCTAAAAAATATTGAATACAATGCTGAAAGGTAGAACTTACAAACACGCAAATTTTAACAAAAGGGTGTTACATCACACAGATACTATTGATACCAAAACAGAAAGCAAAATGTAGTTCTTCGTGCATAAGGAAGAAAAACATATTTAAAGTAAAATCTTCTACCATGACGCTAGAACAGAACAAAAGGGGATTAGATTTGCATGATATAAGAAATAAATGCAAAAGCTTATTTTTAGGAATGAACATGCTACTGAAAAAGAATTACAATGGAAATGTAAGCCAAGCAATCTTCGAGATGCTGGCTTCAAAGAGAACAGCACCCCCAATATTGATACCATAAATACCTAAGTAGCTAAAATATGAAGCAACTTACCATCTGGAAACCAGCTACATGGAAATATATTCAACAACTTACGACGAATATTAATAAACAAAGAAAAATATAAAATTGAAAAGGAGCAACAAGAGTACATTTGTTTAAATGGGTAAGTAATCTAAAGTGGTTACTGAAGAATCGTAACTAGGAAACCAACTTTGAAGAAATATAGAATAAATAAAGTGATTATATCAGACCGAGTGCTCACAACGATGTTAAAAATAAAAACCACAAAGGAAGACCTCCAATATAGATGAACAAAAGAAAGAATATGTGAGGTGCACAACACGCGTGGTGGGGTTGATGATATAAAAAAGAAAAAAAATAGAAATCAGGTTCTCCCTGGAAGCGCAGGTTCGAGTTCTACGGACTTCGGAACTACTATGTATATATTACAAACAATGAGTGTGTCTGTTAGTGAGCAATATGACATCATAATTTTACAGTCTTGGCCGAGTGGATAGTTGACTTCGAGTAGATTAACGGGAAGGCGATGTCCTCGTTGGTTTAGTGAGCTAAATGTTAGCATGGTATTGGGAGCGTTACAGAGTTCTTGAAATACGTAATCTGTAATGAAATATTGCAAGTCAAGTACATTTTAGTCAGAAATAAGTAGATCGGGGCATGCCGCTTGTGCAGATACACTTTTATGTGCATTCTAGACCAAGTGGTAGAAATGCAGTTTTCTTCGATTTCGTTGAAGATTTAACGGTTGGTGATAGTTTGCCACAGCCCTTAAACATTGTGTCGTGTAAATGCGTGACTTTTGCATTGAAGATAAGAAAAGGTGTGTGTAATGTAAACGATAGTGAAAATGTGGAAAGTTTAATTAAAACGATATGTTACTGCTTCCCGCTGTAGCCCAGACTATGGGTTGCTCGAAATCTGAGCTACAAGGATTACCATTGCTTGGAAAAGGAGGGGAAGGGGAAAATTGGCGATCCGCACGTACGTGTCCCAGTGAAACTCACGAGTAGTGATCATTACTTCTGCTGAGAAGGTGGCTTGGTGGAAATATAGGTTTTCTTGGCATAGGGATCCTGTCGGTTTGGAAGTCGGTGGTTACTCGGTGGACAGTGGGACGGGCACCCAGGGGTCATGCGAGTGCAACTCCCACTAAGCTGCTAGTTCCGTCTGTCTCGAGGCAAGATTGACTGCTTCACATGTACGATTTATGACCCTATGTTATGACCCACTGACCTACTTCCCGCCGCTCCGTGGTCTCGACCGGTGTCTTTTCCCCCTTCTGTAAAGCAATGTTGAAACATGGATGACCATATTCGTGAAGACACCAGTATGTCCGAACATTCCATTGATATAATTATCACAATACGTCAAATACGAAGTAACAAAACTTGCTAACGTGCATGTATATACTTCAGAAAAAAATCATAAAAAATCATTAAAAAATTTATCAATAAATGAGAATAAATCTGCACAAAATAAAAAACTTAAACAAAACAAAAAACTTTGCCTAAGTATTAAAAACTAATACATAGAAATAAATTTCCCAAAACCGAAATCTACATTTCAACTACAAATGAGGGAACAATAGTACAGTAGTTTGTTGTGGGGAAAAGCACACTACAGGCAGTGATGTTCCCAGGGTTTCGTCTCTCCTCCTCAAACATTATCGCTTGAAGACATAAACTACTATTCCTATCATAACAATAATACTGAACACTCTCCAACCAGACATACACTATGTCCAGATTCTGGTGCAAGGAAACGCAGTAGGTCCAATGTCTTTCCACATCCAATAACACCACTGCCGAACGACTTGCGTGTTCTGTATCCTGCTTTCTGTTTTCTGAGGGCGTTCAAAAATTCTGACACCACGTTAGCGCGTTCTTGTACTTCAATTTGGTGGCATTGGCAATTTTGGTGGCGTTGGTTCCAAAATTGCAACTCTTGGACTGCAGATGATAAAGTATACGGTGGTCTAGTGGCAGCGTCTTTGCTACCTCAATATCGCTGAGTGGTTAACCGTGGGTTCAAATCTTACTCGTCTGAACTAAGTGAGGTTTTCAGCTGGGGTTTCCTCACTTACTCAAGACAAAAGACGGTTCAGTACCATACGTTCCCTGGCAACATCTCTCCCTCCCATTTCTCTTACGTAAGTCACTGTTGGTGGAAGAGCGGGCAAAAATAACCCGAACATTGCCATAATACATGAAATAAATAATACCAACCGCACACGAATACACAAATGGCACAAACAGTACCAACCACACACGACGCGATCGACACATGCAATGAGAACCGAGGAGCGTAACCCTTGGCGGCATCGACTCGTCCTCATTGGCAATACACAAACACATTCAATGTATATATGTGTCAATACGATACTCAATTCTTTGACTTGTGGAACTTTCGACTGTGCTCCCGCTCCACCACTCTCTTAGTGGCTCACAATTTCCTGGAATTGCAGGTGGATAGCTCTGCACCCTTCCAGATAGTAGCCACCAAGCGTTGGTGTTGTGCGGGCCTGTATTAGGAACGCCACCAGGGTCTCTCTAGATCGAACGGAGGAAGTTATTCTCAATCCACCTTCTCCCACTCCAGACAGCAATCGACCGCACTCCTATGTACAATCTAGGGACTTTCGGAGGTTACATCGGGATCGCTAAGGTGGGGGGCGCGGGCGACGAGGAGGAGACAGGATCGAATTCTGTTTCCGGTGTATCCTCGGTCTGCCACAATTCTTCCGAAACAATAACAGATTCTAATGTTTCCGATTCAGATGGGAGGGAAAGAAGATTCTTGTGTTGAGGATACAAAGACCGCCCAATTTGTAGATGTTTGATTTATAAGGTGACTGGTGTTTTGACATTGACCAGTAAGAATAGGGGTCAATATCCTAGACCTGTTAGTTTTGTCGTGCTCCACAGAACAATCTGCTGATTTCTCCTCGCCGCCTGACCTTGCGACAACTGAAGTTTTGTACGAGTAAGACCATTCCTCCGCCTACTTCTTCCTCAAAGCGAGAATCAAACCTCGTCTTGAGCATTGATAATTCACGACCGTAAACCAGTGAAGCAGGTCTGAACTGAGTAATTTGTTGATAAGAATTTGATACGTAAACAATGCGAATTAAAGGTGTTCATCCTAGTCCTCATGGTCCTGGCTCACTTAACATGAAATAATCGTCGCAAATGATTGACGGGTTTACTCCAACCTTCCGTTTGACGAAATATGTGCTGACGTATAAATCTGATTCATTCGCAAAACAGGTGTACGAATTTCACAATCGTCCCCTCGGAAATAAATTTACGCTGTCAGTAAACCTTCTAGGTCTCTGTGGTGGCAAATGACTTGCTCGACCAACATTCTGGCTATAGTTTCCGTCGATTGATCAGGAATTACAACAGCTTCTGGGCATCGCGTAAAATGATCATGGCGAGTTCCATTTCGGTTGTCTCACCCTTTTCTAGTGAGGGGACACAAGATATCAAACATAAGTCTACGAATTTCTTCACATAAGAGTAAGAGCTGGCCAGTTGAAATGGCGAAACACGAGCTCTAGGGTCTCAGTGAACCCCAGTGTCCCAACAATGTAATGACGTGACACCGCTCTAATATATAAGGAATCATAGTTGCAGGCACACAAATAGCCGTTCCTGCATCTGGAAAAAGAGCATTCACTGTATATGAAACCCCATTATTATCAAAAGAGTTATCTGAATTTCCTTCAGTGGCTAATTTAATGCTCTTTCGTAAATTTTATTGCTCTTTTTTATCCTAGAAAATCCCAAAGGGGCACATAATCAACATTTTTTATTTATTTCTTACGACGAGATTTAGGTCTTGAATCCTGCTCATCCACCTAACTGTGACTTGGGTGAGGGAATTGGGAAGGAGAGATGTTTGTGTTGCCGGGAATTTTATGGTACTGAACCGACATTTGCCTGGAATAGGTGAGGAAAACCCCAGCTGTAAATCTGACCTAGTACGGCTGAGCAGAGTTTGAACCCACGCTCTTCCGCTCAGCAGTATCGTGGAAGCGAGACGCCATCACTAGACCACACTCTGTGCAATAAGCGCAAGTATTGAATGGCGAACGCGAGAAAAGTCAGCTATTTGAGTACTAGGTCGATATTGTATGGAAATTGTGTCCGACAACTCCAAAACCGAGCGAGCCAGTTTTATAATTCGTAATAAGTGAAAATGTGGAGCACAGTAAAAATATAAAATTTATTTTTGACATTTCACTACTGCAAGATATTCCAACTGCGTGGCACTAAACTTACTCTGCTGAACAGTCTGTTTCTTACTCGCACACGCGATTAAATGTTCGTCACATCGGCAAACTGTTGTGGCAACACTGCACCAATGCCTGTTGAAGATGCACTAGTAGTCAAAATCAAAATTTAGAAATATCTGGAAATCGAAGAACTATATGTTCAGATAAAGCTTTTTATGCGCTTCGAATGTATGCTGATGTCCTGGTGTTCATATAAATTTACTAATATCTGATAGACTACCCGATAACCTAGAAAAAATCATGAATACATTTTATCTGAAATCCTGCTAACCCCAATAAAGATTGTACTTGTTTCACACTCACTGGCACAGAAAATTTTTGGATAACTTATTTTATCATCATTATACAGACAGAATGACCCAAAAATTCTATTTGACTTTAGACTTTTAATTTAGACGCAGACATATTTCTCTAAGCCCTTATAGATGTCTTTACAATGCGGATTCCAACGTGTGGTTAGTGCAGGAAAAAGATATTTAACTTATTATGCATAAGGTCTGAATCAGTAATTGTTAATTCATTCACAAGGCTTGCATACGTTTTTGTTGAACTGAACGCCCATCACGCAAGCTATAAACATTCATTGTCGTGTTATCCGTGGGTTGTTGGAATTGGTTGAGTTTAGAATGACAAGTGCTTATTCCTAGCCACTCAGAACGTTCCTTCCTAGGAAATTTCCTCACTTCAACGGCGTTATCTTTTACAACCGTCCTCTCCGTAATTTTAACTTAACGCTTTTTAAGAATAATATAAAACTAAATTTACGAAATTTTCGAACCTTTATTTGCAACTCCCTTGTCTTCAGCGCCTCCTTTGCCAACCGTTCTGCGACGCACACCTAACGGTCGCTGCCTCGTGGGGTAAGTCAACTGTCCCTTGTCAATTCTCAAAAGCTGAGGGTCGAGCCCTCTCACACTCACGCTCTCCGGATCACTATCTATTGTCATCCTTTTAATTTGTAAAGGACTTCTGCCTCTCTCCACACCCACGATATGAGTTTCTCTTGCAGCTGCACTTTAAAACCCAAAATCTGTCACTAACGCTGACCTTGTCTCTTTCAAAATACTTCTTGTAATTTTCCGTTGCTTCCCAGTTTAATCTAACGACGCCATCCAATATGTGTTAACACAGTTTTTACCTACTTCCCCTTTCTATCCAAAAATAAATGCGTAGTATTCAGACACTCTTCCCATCGCTGACTTTTTATGACCGTCCTCCGAACAACAAAATACGAAACCCTGCGCCCTTCACAGCGGTCGCTTTTCCTCGCAGCTGCGTAGCAGAAATCGTCGTTACGATTCCGCTCGCTTACGAAACATTTTGTTTGTCGTAGTTCTTATTACTCTAATTAAGAATTAAGAATTCTGCAATATATATATATCCTATCAATATCGTGGAATTAGCTGTACAGAAAATGAAACCTGGGTTGTCCTTGTAGACAGGCTCACGTGAATGAGCTTTCTTTAAATAATGAATAAGTGGTTTTAATTCGTGGTAAAATTTACAATTTGGGAACTGGACTTTATTATTCATTACACAGTTAAAATACCCATATGAGATCATTTTCCCATGATAATTCCTCGGAAAATAATTTATTTCTTCCTTCAAAAAATATTTAAATAATAATAATATATTAATATAATAATATAATAAATTTCCGGATGGTAAATTAACACGTATGATTTAACAACTTATAATGCATATTATTCCTCATTCATCTATTTTTTCATCTATCTATGTAAGTCCAGTACCAGATTTAGAGTCCATATTGACAAAAATATTTTGATTCACCTCATACCTGGTATATTAAATTCTGTTTCTTTCTTGTACCAATATAATTTCCCATTTTCACCACAGAAAAAATCAGTGTATAGAAACACCTTGGTTGGATTTATAATTTTATTTAGATTCACTCTAAGTATTTAAAATGGTCATAAATAATATATTATAGACAATTAGGTAATTAAATTTGGCAATGAAACTGTTGCTTCCGGGAAAGGAAGACCAAGGTGGATATAGAACAAGTTTACTGTATGAAGAGTTTATTCAGAGCTGATGAATAGAAACTCTATTGCCATGTCCGAAATCTCGTCCGTGTTCAAACTTATGAGTCGTCTTAGCCGGAGGGGAGGTCCTATGGTGCGTCGCGTCGTCGTAGATCCTCCCGTGCGTAGTAGCGTTCTGATGATCCAGTGGTCGTTGAAGCCCTTTAGAGGAGCGAGAGTAGTTGCCAGGAGAAGTTCCGAGAAAAGGTCACGAGGCGGGCGTAGCTCTATTCCACTACAGCTTCTCTTCTACGGTCTCTGGGCCGCGTGCCGCCACTACCCCTGCCCCGTAGGGAGGGGGAAATGCCCTGCCGGCCGGCCGGCGTGACTACGTCGGCGGTGAGCATGGGCAGCGGTGGCGGAGGTTGCGCCGTGGCCCACTGTGCTGATGTCGACGGCGGCGGTTGCTCGGTGCGCGCGCTGCGCCGGTGGACAGCGTTGGCGGAATTATTACGCTTCGCAGCCGTAGCCACGACGTCGATAGCAAGTTTCGATGTGCGGCGCGAGCAATATAAATGTCTTTGCAGTGGATACTGCAGAATCTTTTGCATCTTTTGGAGTTTTATTACCTGCACACAAACTGACCTCAACATTCTCAACTTTTTCGGGTATCTACTATATTTGCTTGTGTTCAGTCTGGTTATCTTCTCCCATCTTCTTCTTCTTTTTATTTTTTTTATTATTTCTATAACTTCTATCATTCTGTCACTGCCCTATGTCTTTTCCTATCAGTAACTTTTTGTTCACAAACTGCTTCATTTTCCCTCTCTTTTATGACTGGGAAGTTGTGATTAATCAACTGAGTTAATTTTCTGGTGGTTTCTTCTTTGTTGATGTGAAATAAGTTTTCCTTTTGCGGTTTTATTTTAATCTTACTTCTTTACAATATTACTTCTTTCTTGGACATTCTTTCTTTCTCTTCCACCATTTAATATGTCTTTATCCATTTCTTTGGTTTTAAGTTGTTTTTCTACATGAATTCCTTGCTCCTCTTGACTCCTTTCCTTCTTTTTCCTTCTTTTCTCCTTTTGCTTCACCTTGTTCTTCACTGGTGTTCTCCTATATGATTTTATTCCTTTAAAGGGAATTTCCACTAACCATGCAAGCATATGATAAATTTTTCACTATCTCTCACATTCCTCTCATACAGCATTTCAATACGTTGAGAAAAACTACCCTTCCATTTTCAAAAACCAATTTCAACGTATTCAATCTATTATAAAACATGTCAACATGAAAACACTAAACAAATTCCTGTCTCAGAAAATCTGCCAGACAGACCCCAAACCGGAGTCTCGGTAGAATGACCACTCGGTCACAGCTTCTTGTGAAAGGACTTGAACCATCATTTCACAAACCCCTGTCATACGTACGTAATACCGGTGTAGGATTCGAACCTACACTCTCAGAGGTAATCCAATTTCGAGTGAGACGCCTTAACCACTTTATTAACTACCGCCCCCACCTCGTAGAGGTCCGTGTGCACCTCTCCAATTATTTAGAAATATTACAATTTCTTGTTTTCCCCTTAATACAATTGTATTATGTATGTAATTTACGTGCACTACGCTCTTCTTAGTTTTTCTCCTTGACTAAGGTCCTCTTCGTTATTTTATACAGATTTTCCAAGTATTTTTATTTGTTTTTATTGTAGATTTTCCAAGCGTCTTCTAAATGTGGTGAAATAATTTTCATTAAATTATAATTTTTGCTAATTTTTTGTGATAATCCTTTAGTGGAGATTCGTGATCTAATTCTTTGTGAATCCTCTCAGTCATGTTATTGAATTTGTCATTTGTTTTGTTTCGTTTAGGCTTTGTTCTAGAGGTATACTATGTCAAAAACGTGCTGTGTGTTTCGTTGCATTTCATACAGTTTGCATTTGCGTATTTTGTTGTAATTTATGATAAATTTCTTTGTAGCAGGGCCATTTTGAGTGTAAATTCTCTTTCCCGTCTAGCTCAACTTCTACGCAATAATTAGCAATTGTTTTAATTCCTTAAATGTTTTAGGTAATAGTATTGCTGGTAATAAACTTTGAGGCTGATCCGTTTTATTGCTTTGATTATGTTTTCAATACTTAACTTTTGCACCTGCACTCCATATCATGAAGGTTTATTCCTCCTTTGGTGGGTTCTAGTCAGAGTACTGATATTGACCCGAAGAATATTCTTCTTCCGAATAAACCATAATTCTATGCTGTTTGATGCTGTTACCAGTACTGTCAGCACTTGGGCCGTAAAATACCCTCTTATTGAAATTACATTTATCAGTTCAGATTTCTGAACACATTTTATATATTTAAATACAGATGAATAAAATCCCTAACTCCATTTAAAAGGAGTTTTCAGTTATAATTTATTTCTGTAATATTATATAAAAAAATTAGTCCCAAAATATTTCTTATATCTGGGTCAGGATACCAAAATAATTTGGGCTCGCCTAACTCGAATTGCTATTGGTTCGCCCGCATGAGTACATGAGCCCCCGCAGGGGGCTTGCTTAACTCGACTGACCACCTCTACAAAGAACTGATCGATCACTACAAACTACGGATACAGGAAGGGACGAACTTCTGTGAAGTACACCCATAGGGTGTTGCGTCCCTTCCTCTATCCGTAGTTTGTAGTGATCGATCAGTTCTTTGTAGAGGTGGTCAGTCCAGTTAAGCAAGCCCCCTGCGGGGGCTCACGTACTTGTGAGGGCGGACCAATAGCAATTCGGTATTGTGATGACATGATGGTGGTCGTATGAACTTTGGATTGTGATTAAGGTTGTGAGGACATTTCCTTCGTGCATCCAACACCTCCCTCATAAGGACTGACCAAGGGGACATACCCTTTATTATTCATTTTATAGTTATATATATATATATGATATCTAATACTATTATAAAAACAATCAATGGGATGTGTTTGATGATGGTCGATCAAACTACGAATGCAGGAAGGAAGGATGTTGGTCGATCGAACTACGGATGCAGGAAGGGACGTCACATATAATATTTAATACTATTATAAAGACAATGAATGGGAGGTGTTGGATGTTGATCGATCGAACTACGGAACCAAGGTCAACCACACACATGAAGTGTGCATTCATACAGAAAATTCTAGCAAGCGAGGTCATGAGTTTCTATAACACAATATGCCAACAAGGGCATAAATTACAAAATCACTTTCTCAGCAAATACATGATGAAACACATGCCATATATGGAATATCAATGCAATAGCTTGCATATATAAAGAGGGAATTTTCACACAGAAGACAGCAGTATGCCTTGCGATCTGTGCGTGCAGGGTCGTGTATCCTGTCTCTGTCTACATTGTGCATCTACGCCGCAACACGAGTACGCGACACAACGCTCCGCGTGTCGATTCGAGCATATGTGATTCTACAATATGATCATATACACTAATATTTTTGATCAATTTTCCGACTCTGGAATTTATTTTCATTTATTACAAAATAGTATGAATGAATCTAACAAGATTTTTTCTTCTTGCGACACTGGCGCTAACCGTGTTAAATCGTTATACTAGAGGTCGTTGAGTTAGGCGATTAAGGACTTCTGTGAAGTATACCCATAGGGTGTTGCGTCCCTTCCTGTATCCGTAGTTTTGTAGTGATCGATCAGTACTTTGTAGAGGTGGTCAGTCGAGTTAGGCAAGCCCCCTGCGGGGGCTCACATACTTGTGAGGGCGGACCAATAGCAATTCAGTATTGTGATGCCATGATGGTGGTCGTATGAACGGGAGGGGCGACGAGACAGTGCATCATGTGTTGTTTGACTGTGGAATCACTGATGAGACGCGACTGGTACAGTCAATTACGGAGAAAAGGATTGTGTGTCTGGACAAACCTATCAGCATTGATATGGACGAAGGAACTATATGAGTTATTTCTGGAGTACGTCACGGGGGTGCAGCTAATAAGAGGATTGCTAGATAGTAGTAATGTTCCTGCCTCCCCGCGGCGGGGACGGTAACCTTACCAGCTGAGACTGGGAAGGGCTAAGTGGAACGGCCAATATGTAGGCAAATACAAAATACTGTTTCTAATTTAATAAACTGGAATAGGACGTATCGCGGAAATACTGGTGATAATGACAGAGGTCGTACGAAACAAGAGTCTCTACATAGAACTTGGATTTCATAATGAAACATCTAGATGTGAGACTCCTTGACGATATGTTCTAGTCAGAATACACAGAGGGTAATGTTAGTGAGGATTATGCTGCAGCATAGGCAAACCAGATAATAACTCACGAGCCGAGGAACTGGGATTGTATTAAATGAAAAAAATGTCCTCGCCGGTCTGGTGGTTCGTGGGTGAGCCGTCGAATTAGCGTGCGACCGACAGAAGTGAACTCTAAACGACAGACTTGTACCGGTCTTTACAATGAGATTTTCAGCAAGGGTTTCCCTCACATTCCAGACAAATGTCGGTTTGATGCCATAAGTTCCCTGGCAACCCAACATCTATCCTCTCCAATTCCCTTTCCCAAGTCCAACGATAAGATGGAAGAACAGAACTCATGGCCTGAACCTCGCCAAAAGGCATAAAATAAATAAAATGGGTCAATTTTGTCGATTGAAGCACCTGGTCGAATGAACCTACGGCACCTACTGCAGATTTGGAAGGTCTGTCAGCTCTGTTGAGTCGATATCTGGGGATATTGAAGAATTTGTTGGAAGTAAAGTGCGTGTTGCGATTTGGTTAGATATCGCAACATAGGGCAAGTGAACAATCTATGAACTCGATGCTCTGTGCCAATTGAGTGACATCTCTCGATTTTTGAGCTTCTATGAACTATTTCTTCAAAACTCATAATTCCATTCAAAATTCACGCTTTGAGTTTTTAAAAAAATGGCGAATGAAATGGTTAGACATAGCATAAGTAAATTAATAAACAAGTCTGTTAAATCATCCTGAAATCCAATGAACTGTATTCTATGTTTCCTCACCAGAAATAACGTCATATCACGAATCAAATCCAGCGAACAAGATAGACGATCGATACACGGTCGACCTGTGACGTCACGCTATCGATCGAGCGAACGAGCTAGCGCGCGAACCCTTCGCTGCTACAAATACACCTCCGAGTCGCCCGAGCAGTTATCATCTCATCACTTCATCGTTCACTTCACGTCGTTAACTTTTCCTCATGTTCAAACAGATGACTTCTGCTGGAAGGTGTCCAACCGATTACCGCTTATCTCATTGACCTCACATGCAACTGGCCCGCGAGTTATTTTCACGGTCAAATCGCCTCGTGCTCACCAGCTAGCATCGTTTTGGCCGCAAACTGCACGTCAACGCAAATCATCAAATCAACACCAACTCAACGCCGTCCAGGTTGAATTATTGGAGAAGTGGAACAACCCATCGCCATCTCGTCGCACTTCATCATACCAGAGCTCCACCTCACCGCAGTGCCTCATCTTCATTTTCAGTTTTGTTTTCTTTGATTATGTTATTTAATTGTTTATCTTGCAAGTTGTCATGTTTTGTTATAAAATTATTTTGTTGGCATTTCCATTGTTCAACACCCATCGCATCCACATTCATCATTCGAGCCCTGTCATCTCAATCCAAGATGTAGACGCAATTTTCCCATTGCATTCTGTCCTTTGAATTTTTGGGCCTTCTCCGAACCGGATAAGGCCACATTCCTATGAATGTTACATTACTAATTTTAATATAGGAGCTTATCCTTAATCCATTCATGCTAGTTAGCTAACAATTTTTTTTTGATAACTTTCATCACTAATTGTCAATCTCAATACTCAATAAGTGAGTTAAAAGTAACTTCACAATTTTTAATTTCAATCTTAAGATTCCTTATATGCCTTTATTAGTTTAATGTCTCGTACCCTGAGAGGTCTGAATAGAACGGAGACATTTGTCAATGATGTAACAGATACAACGGCATGTTCTGTTCAAGTTTTAGTAACTTATTTGACATGATTCACAGGTATTCTAAATACTCCAACTTTTATCCATGAATACAGAATTGCCTGCTTCCGGCAAGGACCTCCATCATGTTAACTTCTCTCAGTTACTTGGTGCCAATGTAATATCTTTGTCAAATATTAAGATACCTTTTTTTATGGACAAATTAGTGTGATTAAATTTTAAAGGGTTTTTTGAGAAAATGGTAATTCATAATACCAGTCTCAGTGACGTACAGAAGTTCTATTATTTAAACTCATTCGTGTTAATAGACCCCCCAGGGGACTGACATATAGTAAGTACGTGTTTGGCGAACACGGGGCCCCGAGCTGAGTCTGGCATTACTTCCACTTACTTGTGCCATGCTCCTTCCTTTCTCTTTTCTGACCTCCCTTGGTCACCTCTTGTTCTTTTCGATCCCGACGCTATTAGGGCTAGGGTATCTTTCACTTTCCTCTTTCCTCTTCCTTTTTTTTAATGTTTTTAGTAAAGTCTTGCGATATGTTGGAATTTGTGTTTTGAGTTGTAATGCAGGAGGGTTTTCAGNAGTTGTAATGCAGGAGGGTTTTTAGTGGGTATGGCTGAGTCTTTCGGCGAGTCCCACACGCGGGGAGAGTCATGTTGGCTCTCCCTAGTGCGTAACTGCATTTTCCCTACCTGTACAAGTTTTAAGGGCTCTAATGACCTCGCTGTTGACGAGCCCTAAAGCCCCACAAAAAAACAAACAAAACAAAACAAAAAAACGTGTTAATAGAGCCATTAGAACTAATTAAACACTACCCAGTAAGTGGAGAACAGTTGTACATATGGGATGGTCTCTTGCTTGCTTCCGGAGAGTAAATTAGTTTATTGTCCTCCACGTGGTCATACGCAGTTTGTACTGTTTTTTGACAATAAATTTATTATTATTATTATTATTATTATTATTATTATTATTATTATTATGGCTTTACATGCATGTTGAAAAGTATGATAATGGGGAAATAATTCTGAAAAATCATTTAGATAAACTTTTTTCATTGCCTACTGTCTTAAGAGAGAAATGGTCCCTCTTTGAGGCATTTTGAGCAGCAGTTCAGAGCAACTTCAATGGTATATTATCTTTGAATGGTTCATTATATTTGAATGCTGATGTAGTAGATTGCTTCATGGAATATCTTATCTCAAATAAATTAACTTCAAGAGTTAAGAGTTCAATGGGAATTAAGTCCAACATCTAGTGATATTGTTTCTGCTGAAGAATTTTTTAATTATTTAACAAAACAGCCAACAGCCTATGACGTAGATGATATCCCACCTAAATCTGACAAAGTTTTAAAACTCAGTGATACAACAATTTAAATCTTAAAATTCTTATGTTTCTCATGCCTCGACCAATAATTATTGAAAACAAACCTTGCTTTCAGAGAAGGTAGTCCTCAGGGAAACCCAAATTAACCTAAACCTAGTTTGGATAAACCTTTTCTAACAAACATAACCTCAGTTATGTTGTATCAATGTTCTAGTTACTTGGATGAAACACATTCTCAGAAGCTCGAGATGGTGAAAAAATTCAGCTTGTGCCTGAATTGTCTTCTTGCTGTCAACATGCCAAACCATAGAGTTACAGAGGAAGTGTAGCTAATGTAACTTATCTCAACACTCTACATTACATGTTGATAAGGCTGATTCTTCAACAGCAGGTAGAAGTAATCCATCTCAACATTCTTCTGTTTCATCTCATCGTGTCACTAATGGTTTGTAAGTGTCACTTCCTCAAATTAATTGTAAATCCACACAAACAACCGTTTTGCCTACAGCTTCAATTTTAATACAAATTCCCTCAAGTAACATTCATCTTTTTGCAACTGCCCTCCTGGACAGTGGACCTCAAGTCAATTTCATTTTATTTGAAATATGCTCTCTTCAACTTCAACATCAAATGTTGGTAGTATTGAAGCACTTTCATCTGTATGCCATGGTGTCACAGAAGCCACAATTCTTTCTAAGGACTCTATGTGGAAAAAATCTGTAATTTTTTATGTTGTTGACACAATTTTACCAACTGAAGTGCAATACAACTAAAATTCCCATCGAATGCGACCTGACTGATCATTACTTTAATATTCCCAAAAGGGTGAGTGTTCTCCAGAGAGCTGATTTATTTTTTGTTATTATTCAGGGAAATAAAATAAATCTTTCCTCTGGTGTTATACTTATCGGAACAGTTGTAGTCAGTGAAATATATTATGTCCAACACATATTGTTACAAGCGAGCTTAGTAAGGAGCGAACGACTACTGCGGAGGCTGCTAGCAAACTATTGAAGAAGAAAGTTGGTCGACCTAAGGGATCAAGGAATACTAAAAATTTCGAAGAGTAAAGAGAACACGCCAAGGTAAAGCGAACGTAAGAAGATGCTTCGGAGAACAAGCTAATGAGAAACAACTGCATCATGGTATATCTTCTCGCTATATAAGCTCAATGACACAGTCACACAGCAGCGACATGTAATCATGGGATCGCAGCACGACTTGTGTTGAGTCAACCAACGGCACAGTGTCCACTAAAAGTGACCAGTGGACACGTACGTATCAGTACATTTTAATGTGTGACTAATGTGTTAATTTTACTTCCATTTTCAGTCAACTAACAACAAGGAGAAATCTGCATATATCATCTGTGAAGACACCTTTTATGAAACCTGTATCATCATTTCCTTCGGCTAACATGATCTGAAGACAGCATATTATTTGAAACCTCTGTCGACTAGATTTGGGAATCAAGACTTCGTTGGTGAACGAGTTGCTGATGAACATTTTCTAAGACTCAATTAATTCATTTTTTTCATGTATCGAACATTCACAAAGACTCAAGGTCATTTCAAAAAAGCAAAGTCATTCTCGAAATTTTTTGTTTGAAAGTTTGATTTCAGAAAGTAATTCTGCATATGTAGTGTTTAGTTTAATTCTTAAATTCATTTACATTGTTTTTGATACCATGTTATTCACAGTAAAGACCACTGCTACTCAATAACAACACAATTGATATCTGGTCACAGTAGTGCAGCTTATGTAACATTATCATTAATTTAACAGTTTAAATTATTTTTGTATTAATGTTTGTTAATTTTAAAGAAAACATGCCATTTAACAATGTTTTTGGTCATACTCGATAGTCCAGGACAGGCCAATTAACTGTTCTTTTACATTGATTTAGGGCGGACAAGTTTAAAAAAAATGTGGGAATGATATGTTTTCAATCAAGCCACAGAGCCTACCTTAACATCAGGCAAGTTTAATAATTTCCTTATGTAAGAAATGGCAATTCCCTCCGGGTCGTTGTACTTTTGAAACACTCACGATCATACCACACGCAAATTTTCAGTTGAAACAGGAAGGTGGTTAAAAAATTTAATGCATTCCACTTCAAGGCACCAAGGAGATAATGAATTTTTTAAACATTACTGAGTCTGTCCAGTTGTAAAATTAAGTTGAAAGTATCGTAGAATGGTTGTCAATCGTCTGTGTTTCCTATAAACTAAGGCAGCTGAACAACAGGTAAGGGAAGAGAAGAATACACGGGAGCGCTAACATATGTGGCAGTTAAAGTAATAAGAGCATCTCGTAAATTTCCTCTCGCGTCTAACAACAATTTGTCAAAATTCCCAATAGGCATGGCTTTTGCATCCACAAGGTCGATATCTTCATCACATTTTTTACGTCATCATAGACCCAAAGCTGATTTCAATTTACCTTCAACGAGGTTATTCTGATTACGAATCTAGACATGTTCATGACGGATTTATGTATTCTGATTAACATTGCTTTCATCATATCCTCCTTTGGTTTGAGTGGGATGATTGAGAATTCAAAGAAACTCTTTGAATAGAATCTTAGCATTAATCTCACTTCCACAACACGCACAAGAATTCACTTAATGAAGACACTGATAACACGAGTATGTAAGTGTGACAAACCACGTTGACTGCATTTTGTTAGTGAAACGTAATTGATAGCACCAAGCATAAATTTTAACAAGAAACTACACTCTCCATCGTGAGTACAACTCCTCTCCATGCGTTACTTTCCTCATCGGACGATCCTCCGCATTGAATCTGACGAAGATAGCGCTAGTCCGGCGCGTAGTCCTTCCTTTCACTATTAGATATTGTAGGCTGGCAGACCCGCGACGTGGCTGTGTCTTGTAAAGACAACCTGCTCACAGTGGATCGGTGGAATAACTTTTACGCGCCAACGCCCAATCACGCTATTTAGCGCCATGGAGGCTGGGTGTATCCACATTGAAGTGGATGCGCTAGATCCAATCACACAAGGTCGGATTCCTGGGCGGCTTGCTTGAAAGTACTGCACAATTTTTAACAAGAACAGTTTTATTACCTATCTTGCGATTATACATTTATTGCAAATATGCAGAAATCTCTTCTTATTACTCGTAGTCTGAATCACGCATAAGTAACTAGTGTACCCGAAACAAAAATGATATGCATGTTAAATGGCATAAGAGACATCATCGAGTACGAATGTAAATGGATTCTGTTGATTGATTTCCAGCAAGCATTTGTTAGAATTAATCATGAGTATATTTTTAAGTGCTAAAAAATGGAAATATGAGTGATTATTAACAGGATTAAGACTATATATTTTAAGGAAATTATTATTGTAAATAATTATTTATGTATGTAACAGTTTACAAATTAAGAGGTGTTAGGCATGGATGTTCTCTGTCAATGATTTTATTCTGCACATCAATAAACCCTTTTATACACTCTATATGAAAATCTCACAACAGTCAAAATTATGAGAATTTACTGCTGCCAAAGCATACAGCGATATATCAATTTTTTCGTATAGATGATGAGGATGTCTTTGGAACGATTAATTATATACAAAATTACTGTCGGTTGTCAGGTGCAGAACCTAAACGAAATCAAATGCTTAACACAGTAATATGAAGATCAAGAATATGTTGAAGGAATTACGCATATTAAAGTAATTACGAATTTTGTGTATATGGTTTTGCAAAGAATATGAATAATGTCACAATATAATTATAAAAAGTAAACAACTCAATGCAAGCTCTTATTTGGGAAAACTATGTAAGTTCGTGTAGTTTACTCCAAAAAATTTGATGCGTTCATTCATTTTTTTTTTCTAAACTGAGTAACATCGCTCAGACATTTCTGCTTACGAAGGAGTGTATTGCGAGGATCAGGGTGCAATTATATCAGTTTCAGAGATTAGATCAAAGGGGAAATGTTGAGAGTGCCCTAGGCAGTATTATGTAATTCGAAAGTTAATGGAGGAATGGACCCAACTGATGTTGAAGCGAAGTGCAGGGCACTTTATTCAAAAGAAGTGTTTAGATCCATTAATAAGGAGAAAACTTTTTCAAATCACTGGATGATATACAGGGGAAACAGTAAAAATTTTAAATCCACCAAATTTCGCGAACTGGAGTAATAAATTGCCTTTCTTGATATATACAATCCGAATTTGTGTGTACGACGAAATAATTTACAAAAAATGCAAAATCAATGCACAAGTAACACAAAATATATTTATAAAGAAAAATGAAGACTAGAAGTCTCTTAAGCAGAATTGTTACAAAAGATCAAGAAATGAAATGGAAAGTTTTGTGCAAGAATGTACGCAGCAAATTCCTCCCGAATAAAATTATTTGTAATTGGTATCAAGTTAAAAAGGAAATTATTCCAACGAATGAGAGACTCCATGATATTAATCACAGCAACACAGAACTATTTACAATTTATTTAGAGAAAACCACAATACTGCATAGAATGATAGCAAGCAAAAAGATAAAAGTTGTCTGGAACTGGTTGAAGTAAACTTCAGATTACGTGACTCGGCCGTACAAATATGACATTATCTGCATTTGGTTCCATATAATGTAACTTTTCACTACTGAGACGTCTTTTGTTGAGCAGATGCTGGAATAGAAAATTAATATTTTTGTGTATATATAGTCTAAGATGTATTGTAATTAGTGTTATTAAGTGTTGAATAAAGAAGACTATTTATGATTGGGAAAAGTTTCATGGGAAAAAGTAATGCTAGTATGATGTCGCATAGAGATGGTTTTTGATGAATATGTCTAAAAATAATTAGTATCAGATATCTTGTAATTGATATTTAATATTTAATAAAGAAGACTATTTATGATATTTACGTACGATTGGGAAAAAGTAATGCTTTATTTCTCTGATTAGGAAAGTAGTTGTGCAGTAGGAAATGAAGCAGTACAGTGAACATGGACGGTGAGGTAAGTACGTCAAGCGAAATACCATTTGGGAACGTAACAAAAAGATATTTAAAATGTTTAGATAAAGATATTGATTACAAACACCATGTTCATACGGAGTAAATAAGGAGACAGTTCATCACAAAAGGAATATGAACACTATGATGTAAAATGAGGAGAGCTTGTATTACCTACGACAAAGAATTGGGAAAATAGAGAAAAATGAAAAATTGATAACAAAACACTAATTGTTTTCAAAATATTTCAAATACAATACGTGGGATACGATACTATGTTAAACCATATTCGAGTCACTAATAGTAGATAACGCCCACCTCCCCATAGTTGTGATGTACCTCCCATTTCCGGGACAGGGAAATGGGAAAGAGATTGTGTTCCCACCAAAGAGAAAACAGGCTCATATAATAAGTATTGCAAATATGTATTATTAGGCGCTGTAATTATTATATGTAATATCTGGGTTCACGCTACTTATTCGCGATGGGTTTTGAATTGTTTTGAGTAAATAATAATTATTGTTTCCTCATTGATGTATAATGAAAATTTTTGTCGAATTCCATTGTCAAAACAATTCTGAATAAAACTACACGTAACAGAAAAAGCAAAAAAAATTCAACATACAATTTGACCCACAACAATAAATAGTAATGCCTGACTAGTGAGTAATTACATTAAGTTTACATCGAATTCAAAGGTAGGTATAACGCAGAGGAAAAAATGAAGGAAGTCAGGCGTGAATACGCTAATATGTTAATAGTCAGATGTATATTAAGAAGACGTAAATAATAATTTAATTTAATTTTCATGAATTTTTTTAAAAGCAATCCAGCTAATATTGGGGTACCGGAGTCCATTATAAACCTTATTGAGTATTTATTTCTTCCTATATATATTGGATTCCAGACGATGAAAATTTTACGTTTCATCTTTCTCAAAATACACACCTCTTTAATACACATAACTCTGATTTCTCGATACTGAATCAATAAATATTACTCGCGGAGTAAAAGTTGTTGCGAACGAGCTTATAAGGAACGTATGGCGAGTGCAGAGGTGGCAGCAAACTACTACAATTCTTAGCCTAGTTGAGCTAAATTTGAGCCATTATCATATCGGATATTTTATTTTATCTGACCCACATTGAAAATCGACTCGTACTTTAAAACCGCAATATTCTCTCCATCCTGCACACTTTCCAAATAAATAATTCCCTCGTTGCTCGACGTGACTGATTCTATTATTCGGTTGCCAACAACGGCACATGACAATCAAATGTCCCTAAAACCGTTTAATATTTAATGACGCAGGAAGATACGCCTCGCGAGTCTAGTGACACCTTTCGCTGTGGAAATGTCGCCATGTCGCCCCATATATTTCATGGCGTCCATATAACAGGTTGGCCGTACAATCGCGCCATATGAACCAAACGGAACGGTAAGCGATAGTAAACGCACCATGCAAGCTGCCAAGGATTGAAAATGGTGATAAGTTAGAAAATGACGAGGTATGCTTTGGCACGCTCTCAAATGACTCCTTTTCAGCCCGATACAAAGAGTGAATAAACTCTTATTGATCGACTAGCACCACAGAAAATTTAGAAGAATCAGTCTTTTTCTTTGAAATGAATGTTCGTCTACTGAAACCCATTACACATAGACTACATTTACTACTTTGGCTCTAGGGATTTCTTTCGATTACGGGGAATATACAAGAAAGCTGATTATAATTATTTTGGATTTGGTTAACATTACAACATTAATTCTCGTTTATAACAATGATATTATTTGCAGATATAGCTATGGTGATGGTATTATTGTCGATCCTACTTCAGACTAGGAATACGGTAAAGAGAATGATGTCTTTGATTTGCCGTGAAGGGAAGGCTGATGTAGCTTCGAGCATTGATCATCTTGATAATAGGAACCTCAGTAGACTGGAATAAAAAAAAACTCATTATCGGTTTCCTACAGTCGTCGCTTATCGCTCGTGGAGTGTGCATCTCCGGAGTTCTTAAACTTTTTAATACACTTCCAATTACCTGTGATCTTCAACGGTGGTTAACACGGCGATATTCCGACAGTTTCCGAACGCTTTACGGCTAAATCTACATTATAATGTTTTTTCTTTGATGGTTATAACAAAATCAATTTTCCACGATTCAACTGTTAAAATCGCAAATGACGACCACCCGACGGGGCAAATACGCGGGGCTCTCGCCGTCATCAGTGAAAGGACATCGGTGAGCTGTCTCCAGCGAGTCGCTTCTGATTATCACCACGCAGACTTCATCGATGCAGCCTACCACCATTACTCAACTTATCGCCTGACCCTACCGGCAACGCTAAGCCAACACAAGGTCAGTTCAAACGGTCTTGCGACCAAATAGACGAGCATCGGCTGAAGAAACTTCCGCAGACGTTACTGCAATCTCAGAATCAAGTGAAAGTGTTCAACAGATTGGAAGTGTAAGGTGCTAGTGAATCTCCAATCATGTTATTAGATTCTATAAAAGTTCCCCATATTTACTTAAATGATGTCAATAACTATAGTATCTTCAGTCAGATAGAAAACGGAATTTATTTAAACTTTCCATTTCCTCTTCACCGATTTCTCTCAGTACACTAGTATAATATTACAACGTTGAAATAAAGCGTAAAATTTAATATAAATAACCAGGGCATTTATTAAGCATATAATACTATTACAACCATGACGGTCCAACAAAACTAATGTTCAATAACACAATACAATAAAGGAAATAAACTTTCTTGAAATAAAACAGTATTAATTAATTTAACGACCATAACTACCTAATGGATTTTCCAAAAGTAAGCGTAACACATCATACAGTATTACAAATCATGAT
Source organism: Laupala kohalensis (assembly GCA_002313205.1). NCBI lineage: Eukaryota > Metazoa > Arthropoda > Insecta > Orthoptera > Trigonidiidae > Laupala > Laupala kohalensis. The sequence continues at coordinate 419,069 of NNCF01127140.1, read as the reverse complement.
GGCCCGTAAAATACTCAACAAAATAGTATCCAGTAACTCAATACAATGAAGGAAAGAACCTTCTTGAATAGCATGTATTAGCTCCAAAATACAAACCCTCCAAATACAACTACAAAACAAGGACAATGTTCAAATGAACAGATTTACTTAACACAAAACAGATGTACGCAATTATTCAGTTACACGATTCCATAAAATTAGAACCATTAATTATGACATCCACACAACAGAAGTGTGACAAGGAATATTAACTAATTTAATGACCATAACTACCTTATGGATTTTCTCAAAATGACTTAACACATCACAAAATATTCAAAACATTTCTCAAACATTACATTCAATAAAGCTGATTTAGTTACCATTCATGAAGTGACAAACACTGCAGTCATCAACAAAATATACTGACATACTTCAAGTTGTGTACATTAAGTAATATTTGCTCCAAGGGTCAGGGCCATTATTATAATGCATTATGCTTGCACCACACTGTGCTTCATATTCAAGACCATTCAAAACCAACTTGCACTACCTGCAACCGACCGCCGTGCAACAACGGAACTTTTTCAGTGCGGCCGGCTGCTTAGTACTACACCTACCTGAACTACCAAACTGGGTTCCACCATTGAAAATGTTCGGTTTCAAATCTGTGTCCCCCTTTTGTCCATCCCCCCTTTTACCCTCTTCCTCTAGGAAGAGGTGACTTGTTGGTGAAACTGTGGGTTTGCAATTTTTTGTAAGGATAGCGACAGGCCCACAAAACCTGGCTTCCTATTAATGAAGTGTATCGAAGAGGGAAAGACTTTTCAATCTATCAGTTCAGTACGTCTTGCGAAAGCAATTGATGATACCATAGGAAAGCTGCAGTCTGTCGTGTGCCAGAGGAATTGTGAAATTCTGTTGGAGCCACGCACAGATAAGCAGATCGATAGCATTTTAAAATTGAAAGAAATTGCTTGTCTTAAGATCAAGACAACAACATACCCTAGCCTGAACATGTGCAAAGGCGTCGTGAATTACGGAGACTTTTCACATGAGTCAAATGAAGATCTGAAGCTATTCTTTAAAACACAAGGCGTGGTAAAAATACAGAGAATTAAGAGGAAGAGGTTGGGAAAGTTCGTCCCAACCCCCACACTGGTTCTGACGTTTGATAAGCCCTCTCTACCGGAATCCATATCGTACGGTTTTTATATCCTGCGTGTGCGCCAGTATGTACCGAATCCTTTGCGCTTCTTTAAGTGCCAGCGATTCCGTCAAACAATCAACCGGTGTAAGTCACCCTGCGAAGTGTGTGTTATTTGCGGACAGCCGTCAGACGAGTCGAGACCTTGCTTGTCACCTCCGAACTGCGTGAATTTTAAGGAAAGTCTCCTTCTAATTCCAACAACTACGCAAAATATATCATGGAGAAAGACATCCAAAGGATCCGCGTTACGGGAAGGATGTCTTTCCCCGAGGTCAGGTGTCGGTACCTCATCAAAAATCCGATGAATATCACGAAATCTTTCGCAACAGCGGTCACCTCACAGAAACCATATTCTGTTTCTTTTGGCTGTCAGGTGGTTTTGGAGGAAATGGAAAAACCCAAGATGTGTAATTCTGGTGTTCAGGCATCTTTGGATTATCCCTCTGTCTTAAAAGAAATTTCTGGGTGTAAAATCCATATAACTACAAAGTATAATGTATCATCCAAATCAAAATCTACATCAGTTTCTACCTCTTCTTCTACTACAAGTAAGCTAGGGAACGCAAAAAACAATTCCTCCAAAGACAATCTCGAGGTCGTCCTCGGTGGAGAACTCTCTCCCCTCAGTCCCGAAGAAGTGACGCTTTAAAGTCAGATTCCTATGTCGCCATAACTTCCTCTGGTCGCCGACGCTTCAGGAGCAGAATAAGGGAATTTGTTATGTCCGCGGGTATTCATTCCAGCAGTGATCACGGCGACTCTCCCGGGGAGCGGATCACAGCAGGGTCTGACTCTATAGTCGTCCACAGAGAAAAATCTAGACATCAAAGAAAGAGTGGATAAACTCCAGACCATGACTATTCTTTCCTGGAATCTGAATGGCATTCATGTCCATTCAGACGACCTAAAGCCCCTATTGTCTTGTCGTTTTCCTCAAATAGTATGTCTTCAGGAAACACACCTCTTACCAAAACATTATTTTTCTCTCTCGTGGTTATACCTGTTACAGGGCGGACTTAGAAGACGGCCTACGGGCACACGGCGTCCCTGTGCTCGTAGACGCTTCCGTCTATGCCAAAGAAGTCTCTATATCAAGCTTTCAGGCAGTAATTATCAGGGTGAGCCTACCATCCCTTACATTTACGATATGTATATTTATATCCCCGGGCAGTCATTCACGAAGGAAGATCTTGCTGGTCTGATGGACCAGTTGCCTTCCCCATTTCTTACCGTTGGGGATTTCAATGCCCATAATCCTATGTGGGGTTCTTCACACAACTGTTCAAAGTGTGATATAATTGAAAACTGTTAGATAACCGAGATATAGCACTCCTTAACACAGGGCAGTCCACACACTTCTGTGCAACTTCTCGATATTTTTCGGTGCTGAATTTAGCCATCTGCAGTTCCTCTCTTTCTCCAAACTTAGACTGGACATTGACTATCTGTATGGGAGTGACCACTACCCGATTATTATACATTTCAACGTTTTTTTGCCCCGCGGTTTCTCGCCCCTCTCAGTGGACATTCAAAGAAAAAGACTGGGATGCGTTTAAACGCAACATCAATCTTTCCGATGAGCCTTTCACCAATGTGAATGCAATGGCATCCCATGTCACCAACGCGGTTCTCAAAGCCACCTATGTTGCCATCCCTAAATGATCATGTAATCCAAGGCTTATCCCTGTTCCGTGGTGAAATTCGGATTGCACAAAGGCGGTCAGCACTAGAAAGAACACTTTAGCTCGGCTTAACAAGTATCCCTCTGTTAAAAATCTCATTGAGTATAAAAGGTGTAGAGCCAGAGCAAAACGAACTCTTCTAAAAAGTAAGTCGTCCTCTTGGAAGGCTTACATTTCATCTCTTACATGCCGTACACCATCAGTCGTATGGTAGAAAGTTCGCAAGATTCAAGGTTGTGGTCCTCTTTTTCCATCCCTGGTCTCAATGTAATTGGACAGATTCATCTGAAGTCATCGCTGAGGAGCTTGCATCGCATTACGAATGAGTTTCTAACTCCTCCGGTTTTCCTCCATCGTTCCTTCAACAGCTCGGGCGGAAAAGTGTTGCTTGGATTTCTCCAGTTGCAGAGAAGAGGAATATAACATTCCTTTCTGAATAACGGAGCTGACCTCTGCCCTTGGTCTTCGAAAGATACAGACCCTCGTCCAGATCAAATACATACCGCGATGCTAAAACCAGAGATAGACATAAAATTCCTTCTAAAGTGATATCACTGTATTTAGAATGAGTATACCGTCCCTGCTTAATGGCGTGAAGCCATAATTATTCCACTTCCGAAGGTGGGAAAAGACCGTTCTAATTTGTCGCACTTTCGACTGATTTCTCTGACAAGCTGCGTTTGTAAATTGTTAGAAAGAATGATCAATCGTCGCCTTGTTTGCTCTCTGGAATCGCGAAACCTTCTTACCAATATCCAATGTGGTTTCAGAAAAGAACGGTCAACGCTGGACTACCTTGTTGCTTTGTCATCCACCATCTCATCAGTGTATGTATTAAAAGAAAACTTTTTGGCCATCTTTTTTTACCCGGAAAAAGCTTATGACACAATCTGGAGGTACGGAATCCTACGCACATTGTACTAGTGAGGATTCCGGGGCTGTCTTTCTCTTTTCCTGGAGAGCTTCCTATCTCAACACTCTTTACGCGTACGCTTCGATACTCATTTATCATCTAATCATCCTTTGGGAAACGGGGTTCCACAGGGCTCAATCTCGAGCGTCACTCTCTTTGCCATAACCATAAATATCATTGCGTCAGTGGTTCGAGAACCGGTACATGCGTCTCTCTTCGTTGACTTCGCCATATATTGTTCGTCTAGCAGCATCTCTGTCATCGAGAGGCAACTGCAATTTGTTTTAAACCGTTTACACTAGTGGAGCATGTCTACCGACTTTAGTTTTTCTGTATTCATGACATGCTGTATGCATTTCTGTAGAACATACTATCTCCACAATGATCCAGATCTTTTATTTGGTGACCAACGTCTTCCTATCGTTGACTCCGCAAAATTCCTGGGTCTCATATTCGACCTCACACTAACTTGGCTCAATCATATCCGAAAACTACAATTCCGTTGTAATTCTTCCCTAAACCTTCTTCGCTGCCTAAGCGCATCATCATGGGGCGCAGACCGCACATGCCTTCTTCGTCTGTGTAGAAGTCTTGTTCGGTCTGTATTAGATTATGGCAGTATTGTGTACGCCTCCGCTTCACCATCGACACTCAGACCCCTTAACAGTGTCCATCACACAGGAGTTCGCATTGCAACTGGTGCCTTCCGCACCAGTCGCAGAGAATGCTTTCTAGTAGACGCTGGCGAACCGACCTGATATTTTACTTGGATCTTACGGAGTGAAACTGATGGGAGTTTCAGATCACCCTACTCGCCATCACATCCACTCCACCAAATTTTGTTCATCTTACTCTGCAAGACCTTCTTTTCCTCACCCAGCGGGTGTCTGCTTTAAACAGCTGCTGGAGGAAAATGTCATCACTCTACCTCCTCCAGTGAAATACATACACTCTCTCACACCACTTAGACCCTTCATGCAACCATCGACATTCGGCTGTCTATCTAACTATCAAAGCACGACACTCCTGCTGTTGTGTACCACCTGCACTTCGGAGAACTGAAAAACTTTTATTTGGATCATATGTTCATATACACTGATGACTCATCCATGAATGATTCCGTTGGAGCTGCTTTCCGCTGCCAACCATTCTTTCTTTTTGCTCCGTGTACATTGCTGAAAAATATGCAATACTTGAGGCACTGAAGTTCATTCAGTTATCTTCTATACGGCGTGTGGCTCCATTAAGTGACTCTATTAGTGCTCTGTGGTCAGTATCTTCACTGTACACTTCTGACAACCTTACACTGACTGTAATTTAATAAGCTGTCAAGTAGTTCACAATTTTGAAATAGTCTTTTGTTGGGTTCCTGGGCACGTGAGTAACAATGAAACTGATATGGCAGCGAAGCGGGGAACACAGACAGCAGTCCTTGGTCTAACATCTGTTCCTATGTCAGATTCAAAGGTGGTAAGCCATAAGATAAGACACGGCAAGCCGAATGGAAAACTTGCACCTTCAAGCTGATGAAGGTAAAAGACTCCGTTAAGACCAGGTCATCATCCCGTGCGATCAGACGTAAAGAAGTGATCCTTACACGTCTTCGTATTGGCCACAACTATCTTACCCATGGTCATCTCTTACGCGGTGAACCTCCCCCCATCTGTGAACTTACCGTGGAACACTTTCTTCGGGAGTGTGTCAAATATAGTGCCAGCCGACGGAGATACAATCTACCCAACAGCTTGGGCGTTATGCTTGGTCAAATGGACCGATTGATACGCTTTTTTAGATTCCTTCAGGAATGCGGCCTCTGGAACAGTATCTGATCTTTATTCGTATGTCATTACTCAAATCCATAAACAAAACGGGTCTCCTCCAAGTTCTCGGGAGGGTTTGGATATAAATTTCTATTTCCTTTTTCTTCAAATTTACATTTTCTCTCTCTCTCTAAATGTTCTTCTTTCATTGTTTTCGGTTTTTATAATGTATAAGGAAACTGCTGTCTCTTTTTTTCCGCCTTTTTATGTTTGGATATATTGTACGTCAGGAGGGTTTTTAGTGGGTATGGTTGAGTCATTCGGCGAGTCCCACACGCGGGGAGAGTCATGTTGGAAACAGCATTTTCCCTACCTGTACAAACATTTTAGGGCTCTAATGACCTCAATGACGGTAAAGCCTCAATAAAAGAATCTGTGTTAATTAGTTTCTATATAAAATTAATAATTTCATGAAATTAATTTGTTACATAGGACGTAGCACTCTCGTCAATATCTAATAAATAATGAGTAAAGTTTTCAAGCTGATATTTGGAAATATGTGCTTGCTCTCATGCATCATTGTTAGCCAGTCCGTTTGCTTACGTAATTTCTTTCCCCAATGTTCTATCATTCTTGTACACATTAATAGACTATTTTAATTATTACCAGAAATTTTTCATTTTTTCATTCAAATGATAATTGTGTTCACAGCCTGATTTATGATATCAAATCGAGTGCCATTGGACTGTAGATTTGTCCCAATATGTTATGCAAGTAGGATGAATCGGGGTAATGACGAACAAGTTTTCAATGTATCTCTGTGTTACAAACCAAACGTTTGTAAGGGGTTCTCATTTCTCATTCTCATTTAGTATGTACTTTAATATTATAAATGTTCTATTAGAATTGTGTTAGTTATTGTTTGTGTATATACATTCCGTGTCTATATGAACATTCCTTGTATGTAGACGCTCTTTGAGCTATAAGCTAAACAATATAACAACCCACGAGTGATGGCACACATCACAATACGGTCATTTGTTGATTATCCTAAAATCCAGAAAGAGTCACCACATGAGCTTCGCGCTCTTATTGATCATTCTCAAAGTTGCATACGCACTCTAAAATCACTCAACATTGACATTAACTCGTGGGACACAATCTTCGTATATCATGTCACATCTAAACTAGATTTTGCGACTCTAAAGCGATACGAAGAAATATGCCACACTACCTCATTACCAANACTCGTGGGGTACAATCCTCGTGTTTCATATCACATCGAAACTAGACACCGCTACTCTAAAGCGTTACGAGGAAACATGCCATACAACTTCATTGCCATCATTTAACGGTCTCGTTGACTTTCTAGAACAACAGGCTCAAGCCCTAACCGCATCAGTTAGAGATCCCATAAAGTATATTACTAAACAAATGACAAATACCAACATTACTAAACCCAAAAGGCATTTTAAAGCATTCGTTAATCAATCACAAACATTCACTAAAAGACGATCATGTCTAAAGTGCAACCAAGAGCATCATTTATTTATGTGCCCTTCATTCAATAATTTAAATACACACGAACGATGGAACTTCGTAAACGATCAGAAATTATGTACCAATTGCTTCATGAATAATCATAGTCAACGTGAATGCAGATCATCTTATACGTGTAAAACATGTGGTAAAAAACACAATACGCTTCTCCACAAAAATCGTGAAATCAATAAAACTCCTGCAGTTGACATTCAAACCCCACAGGGTAATCAAAATTCCTCAGAAGAGGTTTTAATTAAGGCTGCGGTAGCACGTGAAATGCCTCACGCTTCGCTAGCCACCGCTTTAGTAAACATTTCATATCATGACAAACACTTACAGTGTAGAGCTTTACTGGACGATGGCTCCACACATTCACTTTTAACTCAAGATACTGTCGACAAATTAAAATTAAAAACGATACGAACTTCCGTGTCTATTAAAGGAGTATGCGGAACTTCTTCAAACGTAGTTTCAACAACTACAATAAATTTACAGGATAATTTAAATCTGGGATTTAATTTAAATGTATCTTGCCTAGTAGTACCCGAAATTGCATCACAAGTACCTTCGGTACCAATACAAGTCGATAAAAACGACCTCCCTAAAGACTGTCCGTTGGCAGACAGCTCCTTTGACAAGCCAGGCAATATAAATCTGTTGTTAGGATCCCAGCCTTTCTGGGAATTATTGTTACACAATAATTTCGAAATCAACACTAAATCACGTCTTAAATTAAAACTTCACGAAACAAAACTCGGTTACATTGTCATAACTTCCTCACCAACAAATACGACAGCCCGAGTAAATCATTTATCATGTGAGGATCAGAACCTCAATGTTAATATAACTAAATTCTAGGAAACAGAACATGTGAAAAGTGACAGTACTCACAAACTAACGGAATCAGAACAATTCTGCGAAGACCTCTATCAAAAAACCATTGTACGTAATCCATAAGGAAAGTACATTGTACGCATGCCGTTTACAAAGACTCCAGTATTCCCAAAAAATCAGAATGCCACTCTTAAACGTTTATACTCAATCGAGAATAAACTAAGTAAATTCCCAGAATGCAAAGAAGAATATACAAAATTTATGATCACATATCAAAATCTTCACCATATGACTGAAGTCGAGAATGACGTAAAATCAGACACTACAAACGCAACTACATTCCACATCACTACGTACTGAAACAATCTAGCTCCACTACGAAACTACGTGTTGTTTTTGACGGAAGTGCCTCTCCTCAAGACGGCCTCTCCATCAATGAACAACTACATACGGGTCCTTCCGTACAAAACGATCTTTATGACGTAATGATTAGGTTTCGTACCTTCCCCATTGCACTGACTGCCGACATAGAAAAATTCTACAGACAAATATTAATTGCTAAAGATCAACGTGACTTTCTAAGAATTATATGGCGTCAGGATCCACAATGTAAACCTAAAACATTCACTCTAAATACTATTACGTACGGACTAGCCCCCAGTGCCTACCTTTCATGTAGAACCATACTTCAACTACTGAAGGACGAAGGTCAACTCTTTCCAGTCGCTTCAGCGCGTATTTCGAGCGGTATTTATGTCGACGATCTATGTACAGGTGCACACTCCGTCGCTGAAGCTTATCAGTTAAGATACGAGATAACAGAACTCCTCGCAAAGGGAGGTTTTCCTGTAAGGAAGTGAGCTAGTAATTCTAAAAGTATTATCAGTAGCTTATCAGACGAGGAAAAATCCTCCAAAATAGATCTTAATTTAAATTCCAAAGATGATTTTAAAGTATTGGGAATGTACTGGAATGTAAAAACGGACTCTTTTCAATTCAGAATTATGAATATGAAACAAAGCATATGGACTAAACGTCTCATAGCAAGCAAAATCTGTTCGCTCTTTGATCCCATGGGACTGCTTTCTCCCGTTGTGTTAACTGCCAAAACATATTTGCAAAGACTATTGATTGATAAATTATCGTGGGACACGATTGTAGACGAACAATTTACATTAGATTGGAATCAATTTTACGACAGTCTGAATACACTCAAGTCTCGATTCCTAGGTTCGTGTTGAATACACGAAGACAACACACAATGCATATTTTTGCTGACGCTGCATTCCGTGGTTACGGAGCAGTCGCATATATTGTAAGCGACAAACACGCAAATCTATTAACTTCAAAGACGAGAGTAGCTCACCCAGAAAAACTTACGATACCGAAATTAGAATTATCGGCAGCTTTGTTGGCTAGTACACTAGCTACTAAAATAACTAGCGCCATAAATGAAATTCGACAAGAAGACATTCATTTATGGACAGACTCCATGACTGTCTTACATTGGCTACACTCGAGTAAACAAATTGAAAATATTTTCGTGTTAAAACGCGTCAACAAAATATTGCAAAACACATTTATTCATAAATGGCATTACGTGTCGACTAACATAAACAGTAGACCACTAAGTCCTATTTCCAATGATCCTGATGACGTACTACCTCTGACCCCAGGGCACTTTCTAATTGTCTCCCCAATTATTGCTCTTCCATACCTTACGGCACAAAGTTAAAAAAAATCAAAGTTTAAAAATTCAGAGTACGAGAGTAGAGTTCTGGAAGAGGTGGACGCGTGAGTATCTAAACATATTGCATAACAAGTGGTACTACGACAACTCGAATATTAATGTGAGAGACAGAATCATGACCCACATTTCAGTGGCCCTTAGGGCGAGTGACTGAGCTGTTGGTCCTTGACCAGATGGAAAGACACGTGTGGTGACATTAAAAACTATTAAGGGTCGTATTAAGAGAACAATTGTGAAACTAACTCCTCTCCTTAAAAACGAAGAAGTATATATTGCAGATGTTGAACCAACATCACTTCTTCCCCCCGGGAGTATGTTACAAACCAAACGTTTGTAAGGGGTTCTCATTTCTCATTCTCATTTATTATGTACTTTATTATTATAAATGTTCTATGAGAATTGTGTTAGTTATTGTTTGTGTATAAACATTCCGTGTCTATATAAACATTCCTTGTATATAGACGCTCTTTGAGCTATAAGCTCCATGCATATACAATCGATACTTATCGAAAGTGCGAGTACCTTGCACTTCCATGCATACAAGCATTGAACGCGCTCACTGTGTACGTTCCGTGACACAGCATCGATGAACGCTCTCTATATGCACGTTCTGTGTACAGCTATATATACGGCTACACTCAACGTCTCACTATCCATTCTACAAGTATCCATCAGTCGTGTACGACGTTACTCCGCAGTGCGTCGCCATGTCGTGATGAAACTCTGATCTAGACTACCTATTGCGACGCCATCGTTTAAGGATTCTCAACATCATTGTTCAATTGCCTAAAGGCGAATAATTTCCTATAATGAAATCATATAACTGTTGTGCTATCCAACGTATAGTGCGACGTTCGCAGCAAAGCGACTTCGAACATAAATGCTCATAATATTCTCTAAGTTACAGCCGCATGCTCAGCAAGCAACAACGCTTATCTGGGACCAGACAACCTTCCGACAGAAGACCTCGGCCAGACATCCGCAGGCAGCCGGAACATCAGTACTACAAGGAAACTGTTCCAAGTACAAGTATAAATCTTCGTAGCGTACAACAAGGAAGTATTTCCAATGTACAAGTGTTATTCCTCGTAAAGGGAGGACAACATCGAGAACATATCTCGATGGATTTAAAATCCTGCACATATTTAAGGTTTTTAATAACCAACTCAAATTTATTTAAGCAGGTAAAATTGCAATTATCATTTAGTTGATGACGGGGGGGGGGGGCGCTCTCAAAAACTTGAGAACAAAGGGTTTTTTTTTGTCTCGTGGAGATCTAACGATCCCACTTCATCTTTGCCTATGTTCATTCTAGTAATTCTGTATAAATTGGGGAATGGGATACTAAAGGGGAATGACACATAAACTATGGTTTATGTTCATACTTATTCAAACTCTGTAGAAATTGTCATTCTCAGAGTGTTAGTCGCTCACAACAACTATAAAATTGCTAATTCAGGATCAAATTTGTAATTCTGCATTCGTAAATTTAGGAGAATATATGTGTATATGTTGTTTTGTAATAAATGTGAATTTGTAAATTGAAGCGTGTCCATCAAAAGAATCCTATTCAACCTTTATCTTCTCCATGCTCGTTGAAACAAATTTAGTCTCCCCCCCGCCTTATATACTATCTATGATTGCGACGAATGGTTATTCGTTCGTAACACTGTCACAAATTTCAATGTCTTAATTAACAAAATACATTCATTTAAGCTCACTAATGTGACGGGTTACTCTCTTTTATAAGTATCTTGTAACAAAGATTACAAGAATGAAATTTCCCTCTGTTATTCGTCTGTTTTCATTTACCCCACATTTTTACAATTACAAGTTACTTTTCCAGTTTATTACCTCTGAAGTCGTTTCAGCATGTTTTTTTAAAATCTCGCCATCGAATTGTATGTGACTAGTTCCAGTTTTCACGTTATGAGAAATAAAAAATATTTGGTTTTTAGGTAGATAAGGTTTTCCTATTTTATTTTTCAAAATTTTTTTTTCAGATACAAGAGGGTAATAATATAACGATGATTCCAGAGACTTTAATTGTAGTCTACAATAGATTCCATTCTTCAGAGGCATAGTAAGATGTGAAAATTTTTCACGTAAATTCAAAACTGGTTCTAGAGAAGTTAATGTTACAGCTGTAAATTTCAATAATTATTATTATAGGTTACCATGCATACAATGTACGACTGAAGCAAATGAACCTCTTGCAGGCTACACATCTGCAGGAAAAAATATGGTGCAAATCTCATCAGAACCTCGTAAACTGTTCGTAATGACGTGACTGAGAGCGAAGGTTGGCAACGCTACCAACGTCATATTGCAGTCAGTACCAATTCCAGCGACTTCTTTTTCTACAAGCGTAGGGGATATTCTGTTCTTGACAGTCTCTAAGACAAACATCTTCAGGAGGCCTTGCCAGAACGCCACCAATAACTTACCGTGTACTATTCCGACATTCTACGTCACAAAATTCAAGAGTCGAAAGACGAAGAAAAAGAACAGTGGAGCGGGGGAGAGTAGAATGGGGTAGATCCTCCTCACTGAGAAGGAAGGAGAAACGCGAGAGGACTGGAATATTCTGCAGTTTCAAAGCCATTTCCCCTCTTTTATTCATTTGTTCGTTTATTTTCTAACGTGTTAGAGCTTTCGTCTCCGAAAGCTGTGGGCGGTTGGGTTCAGGCGTGTTTACGCGCGGAGAAAATATCTTCTGTCACATTACAGCAGCGCCGTGGCCCGCCCTCTTGTGCGGATGCGTTACGGATCGCGTGACGGTCGACTTCCCTGGAGAACGAGAAGACAGCGCTGCACCCGCCGTTGGTATTTTTTTCTTCTTCGGCGAAATAATAGATGGTGACGTCAACCATTCGCTAGCACTCGCTTCTCGAAAACTGCATAGTACTTCTGACAATGACAAAATGAATTCATTGGGAACAATATCTATTCCAAGAAAATGATTACATCGTAGCACAATGAAAGGGAAAAATTGTTAAAACATATTTTGAAGAACCGAGAAATAGTAAAATATTAAATAATACCCGACCTTTTTTACTAGGAGAATATTTTTCCAAAAAGCAATATTTATGATAATTATTCGAGTAACTTCTTGAAAAGTCAAAAAAAAATGTAGAAGTCTTCACTGTTTCTTGAACTAGAAATCACAGAAATATATTCAATAGGGTGAAACTCGAAAGGAAGAACTGTAAATGTGGAAGTAATTTTTACCTCGATGCAGCTACTGTTAATTTAAAGGTGTGAAGAATATACTCTCGAGAAAAACTATAATTCAAGTATAAGAAACAGAAAATTGCCACTTTGTCCAAATATCTCGGGCGCGAAAATAACATTTTAATCATAAGAACCTTTAACATTGCTGTGATGTCATGACCTGTTCTGGATGATACATGTAGGCCATAGTTAGTATTAGATATTTTAAAAACGCACCTTCCAAAATGTTATTTTGGTCGTAATTTTTGACCGATGGCTAAATTCGGGTTTTGTTTGTAACACGTGTTACACTCAATGACCGAATAAAATTTACCTACAACGCGACGTTGGTTATTCGACAATTGTCCAAAATGAAATACCCACAACGCGTTGTGGGTAAACACAAGGACCAGGTTCTGACTGCAGTCGAAGCCATAGTTGGGGCAGCGAAATAAATGACAGTAATGAATTTCCACTAAGTGGGACCGTAACACCTGCTATTGTTGCTATGCAGAACGTAACGCGCAGCAAATAATCATTTTGTGTCCATTTAAACATCAGAAACCTCATCGGCTATTTTTCTTTTCACAGGACGACAACCGACAAACTTGATGAGGTGGTCTTGGTAGTTCAGAAATAAACTTATATTACCCATCGGTCTCACTGGAAGTCAGCAAGATCTACCAAAAGATAAACTATAATATAAAGTATTTTTTACAATACATAAAAATGGAATAGGTCCTACCAAATATACATGTTTTAAAAATCAAACTTCGCAACAGCTTGTAATTCAGCATACCTAGCAACGAGAGTTTAAATTTGACATTACTCTGACATGACTTTACAACTAACCCCTTGTTTCTTTACTTTTTCTTCAAAATACAAGATTCACACAAATCTAAATATTTTTAATAACTTCCCTGGTTATAATGCAAAATTTATTTTTCAATCTCCATCGCTTTCTCTTTTTTATGGTCAATGAACTGTGTGAATTGCTTTTAACATTTCTTCAATGCGACAAAAATATTTTATGCCCGTCAATTGACCTTCAGTTACCTCAATCAATATCAATACCAATATGGATCACACCAAAACGACTCGGACGACGATATTCTTTAGAAGTTAAGGAATTTCCATTTTTCGTCTTAACCTTTAGCCTGCTTCAATTTCGAGATTATTTCTGTGTACCGGGCAGCGTTAGTGATAAATATGCGACCAGAAGCAACATCTTTTACATTGAACTGTTGTAGCTTTATTTAAAAATTATCCTCATAAAATAAAGACACCGACACAATCACAACTGCATACAACTAGCACTGCGACGGCGACGAGTGTAGTGGGGGAGCTCACTGACGTGTCGCAACAATACCCCAAAAGAAAATACAAATAATATTTAGGCAATGTTAAATTATTAATTGATATTGTTAAATAGGCTTCAATCCTACATCTTAAATATCACATTTCAAGTTCATAAGTCTTACAAAATGTTTTTGTTATAACTTACAATAGATTTTAGGTTTTTAGGCTAAAAATAATGCTTAGTTATTTCTGTATGTAAACTATTCCAACTTTATCTTTTCCAACGAGTATAATTTCTATAAACTTTTCTCACTTGTACGGTCTTTGTGCCAAAACAGAATACCCTCAACGCGATATGGACGAAATATTTTCCCAGAACGCGTCGAGGGTATTTTATATTTGCTCAAAGACCGAAATGACTCCAAATTACACCAACATACCGGTCATTGAGTAAATGTGTTTACCTACAATGCGTTGTGGGTATTTCATTTCGTACAATGACCGACTAGGAACGCCCACACCGCGTTGTATTATAACCAATATTTCGGTCATTGAGCAAATTCGGTAATCGAGTGTAACACATTCATGGATCAAGTAATTTTATGACAATATGCCTTTGTTCTTTTGGTTGGAAATAATCGAGGTACCTATCTACTTCTTGTCAAATCTTCCCGTTTTAGATAATGGAGAAGCTTTAATGGTGTGTATGAATGAGAGAATAGTGGGTTATACCCGGAAATACACTATCCGATGTGAATGATCTTTCCAGATCTGCCGCTCTATGTATCAGGCAAATTGTATTGGCTAAATAAATGTTGAATATAAATGCTGCGAGAAACACTTAATCGGCTTAATAATGCTCTAATAATACTAGCAAGCAATCGCAAAAACATTTCAAGTAATTTAATACGACAGTGCAAACTGTTCATATATTAATTTATAAATGTTGATTACGTATCAATTTAAACACCAACAAAAATTCCACAAAATAAAAATTAAATCATTGTTACTTTAATATCTTTCGTTCAACTAAAAATATTGCAGACACAATATGAGAAAATATACCAAAAGGTCTCGTGTGGAAACAATCACAAAAAACAATACTTTCATGCGTTACATATAATGAAACCTCTAAAGATACATTTCTTTGGTTCCACTTGGTGAAGAACTTTATCGGAACGTACAGTCAGCTGACTGCCTCCAGCTCATCTGTCACACCTGGAACGTTGACCTTGTTCTCACTGTGTATAGGCTGCGCAGTGTCCCTCACGGAAATAGAACAGCTGATAACGAGCTATAAGGGTTAAAGATAACATACACAGCTGGTGTCAATTATGATATTTTAATATATTATAATATTGCAGACTAACGCAAATTCTTAGCCCGCGGACTATTTTTTCATTAGCAAACATTTCTGGAAAAAAAAAAGATAAATAAATGAACTGTCAGTTAACGTCAATGAAGAAGTTACGGATAAATGAAAGTCAAATAGAATACAATACTAGAAATAAGTAAATTACATTAGAAAGGAATTAAATGGGAACACTGTGACCGTAGTTATTGAGCCACAATTTCTTTTATGTCCACATCATTATTTGTTGAGGAAAGTCTAATTATATTTTCAGGAGTGGAATATTTCATGCTGGTTATATATTTTGATTTTATATATATTTTTGTGAGAGAACGCAGATATATGTACTTCCAAAAATAGAAATGATTTAAAATCCAAAATCTATTTTTGTATATTTTTCTTCATTTAAAAATTTAAACATTTCTACTCTAGTAGATGCAATAAATGGGTCAACCGGAAGGTCATTTCCATTTGATATGAAGCAAATATGCTACAGAGCAAATATCAATATTGAATGGATCACTGAATAAATTAGTACTATGCTTAAGATCATCAAATTGAGAAAACCTTGTATTAAAATTTTCAATTAAGATATCCCATTTAGATTTTAAAAATCGAAGTTCACTTCTATATTACATTCCTTCGTTTCTTCATAGATCTCTTTGCACGATCAAAAATAAAATATTTTCCTTCAACAATTTCAGTTTGTTTCTAAATCCAGAAACATGTGTATAAAGATATAACACACTACTTTTCCTTGCAAGGATTTATTCAATACAATTAAATAATTTGTAATATGTTTGGGAAAGCAAATTAACAAAGAAAATTGTTTATCGCCCAAATTTACTATGAAATCACTTTGTTCACACTTTCTTGAGAAAATGATTAATTCCTTCTCAAAATATAAAAAACCTCCTCAAGCACTTTCCATCACTCAACGAGCAAATATTACTGTGTAAAAGCAGATCACCGTACTCGGCTTATAGTACTTTTCGGTGTACGAGAGCGATTTCCGCTACGAATTAATTTTATTATTTTGCAAACATTTGACCATTATGTTTTAGCGAATGACCACATAATGTTTCCAGATGCACATTGCAATGCAACATTCGACAAATTATTCCTTCTTTTTGTGAGTGTCTCGAGAGCCCAAAGTTTTCGCCTGTTATAGCGCTGGCGCCGTCAACTAGCGGTGCACTTTGCAAATCCGCTGTACTGCGCCATTGCACATTTTAATTCCTTATCTTCACCTTATGTTGTACCGTGAAATGATCGTAATTTTAAATGTTCTTCTGAATAATTTAAGTTTTCATTCACAGTTCTTATAAATATAAGCATACATGCATCAGAAATGTCTATTATTTCATCCAATGAAACATTTCATCCAATCCAAAAAATAGCACTTATTGATTAGATTTTCTAATTTTTTAGGGACTTGCGTACTGATGTCATTCACGCTTCGGCTTATAGTCTGATGAGAAAGTGAAACTGATGCAAATTTTCTTAGCATTTCACAGTCATTAAAAGTTCGAGTCATTTTTATAGCACATTTTTAAATTAATTCTCCATCCGAAAATGACTTTTTTTGTTTTTGATATTGCTAAGAAAACTTCAAACGATGCAGCTACTGATTTTTTTATAGATTTTCTAACTTGGTTAAAATTATTTCTTTCAAAGTTCAGCTGTGTTTTAATTTTTTTACGGGAATTATTTTCATGTCTCCCGTGAACAAACAATACCTTTTTTCACGCATAGATTGGTAATGGCGTACTAAATTGTATACTTCACAAACAGATATTGTTTGTTAATATTCCAAACACTGTTAATCTTTGGTAAGAGTAAATAAATATTCTATCTCCTACCGTTCTTGAAATTCTCATTTATCATCACCAATCTTTCTTATACTGCAAGCAATCTTTCACTGAAGGGATGTTTTATTTAACAAATAAATATGAAATTTAGTTGTGTTATATCACACTTCACTAATACTCCACGATAAATTTAACACAAGCGTCCGTTAACAACTGTTACTCAAGACTAGAAACTCCACGCACACGATGCCACACAGACTTGACCTTGACACCAACAATCAGGGGTCTATTTCACAAAAGTACGAGTATTGTTCGTAACTTGTTATAATAATTGTAATAACAAGTCGTTAGCTACAATCGTTTCACAATGATTTCGCTAACTGGTCGGTAACAAGTGTAGTATCTTTACCCTTGTCAGTAACAAGTTTTCGAGGACAGTACACTCTTTCTCGTTTGATTCTGCGTTATGTAATGTCAAATTTGGTATTTCTAAAATATTCATTAGTACACTTTTTGGGAGATAAACCACAGAAAGTGATAGGTTTTTTTTACGTATTACGTATTCTTAAAAATATTTCAAGCTAATCAACAATGACTTTTCAATAGTTGGGATAATTTGTAAATGTCACCCCTGAAACTCTTGTCTTTATTTAAGGAATTAAATATCTTAACACTTCCCTGCATTTATATTTATGAAACGGTCGTGTTTGTTAAAACCGAATTACTGAAGTGCTATCCTTGCTTCAGTAACAGTCTCATTCACGAACACAATACTTGCAATAGGAATAATATTCATCGTCCTTGAGTGTACACCACTCTTTGCGAAAAAGGACCATATCATTCGGAATTCGTTCTATATAATTCCCTCCGCAAAAATTTAAAAGATATTATGGAATTGAATCTCTTGAAATCCGCGGTTGAAAGCTACCTCTTGCTTAAGTGCTTCTACAATGTAAAAGAATTGATCGATTTTAATACAAGTTAAATCCGTCTTGTACTTTACCAAGCAATTACTGTAGTACTTTTAACATAACTTATAATAATTTCAAAAACCATTTTATTGCACGATTGTGTTGTGTCTTATGATTCATTTTAATTTAGCTTTGTGTGTACTCAACTTTGGCGCGGTTGTGTGATTTGAGAACTGATTGCACCAGAATTTAACAATTTTTCTTTAGTATAGCGACGAAATAGAGAGACCATATATGACAAAGAAAATAACTTTTTTACAAAGTCAAAAACTTGTCATTTATTGATATTAAGTATGGAATGCCACCAGGATCAGTGTCACTGTAACTGTGTCAGTTAACATTTGCTTTGTGTTAACGATTTGCGTAATTTTATTGAAGGAACTTGCAGATGATACAGCTTAGACATCTGTGTGTAATGATATGGTTAAGAATTACGATTATGTGCAGCGGGATTTAAGATTTTTGCGCTTTTGGTTCGAAGAAAATTGGATGATTCTCAGTGAAAAAGAAAGTATATAGTATTCATCCCGATATTCAAAAGGGAAATTTAAAAATCCATTAAAATATCATTCTGGTGATTGCTCGGACGATAAAAATTGTCCTCTGCCTTGAGAGAGGAAGAGCTGAAAATATTAAATACCTAGGATTGGTAATTGATTCAAACTCGTGTTGGAAAAGTGACATACAGTAGATAAAAGTTGAATTATGGGGAAGCATTAGAAGGTTTTATTTACTTAGAGAATGTTGCTCAAGAATAGTTTATAAATGTTTATCACGCATTGACAGGATCTAGGATAGTATATGGCCTTATATGCTGCGGAGGAATATATACCTCCAAGTTATATTTCTGTCACATTCCTGCAAAAATTCTTCACACGTACTTCTCCACAAAACTCATCATACTCGGTTATCTTTTATACAACTATACAAAATATTCCTCCGCTAAGGTATTTATTTGTTTTTAAGTACTAAAAGTGTTTTCCATTCTTAGTGGTAATATTTCTTGGAGGATGCAAAATTGTTTGATTTCAGACAAATAAATATTAGTAAACCGGAATTCAATTTAAGAATAATCTAACAATTTTATACGTGTATTACTTGTAACTTAGTTGCTAAACATTTAGGAAAAATTCATTTTTTAAGTTTAAACACATTTGTAAAGAAACTAAAATTATTTTTGTATACTTTAGAAAAGAGCCTTTTTCTCAAAATCCAAAGTTAAAAATCCTATAAATTTTGCAACTTAATGTGAGAAGTATTTATTTCTTCTATAATTTAAAAACTTTTATTTTATACATTCATTTCTACTAGTACAATTGTGCTGTGTCATATTAGTAATTGGGTTAAATAAAATTAGTAAATAAGTTACATACTAAAACTTGGGTAAGATTGTTTATTTTTGTCTCTTTTTTTTATATTTTAATAATGTAACTACTACAGGGCTGGCAATATTCTTACTCTTATGAATAAAAGATGATAAATTGAAAAATCGTTCGTTATTCTTCGTAGAAAAAATAACGAATAAAAATATATTCTTTTATTTCACGTGTCAAGAATAACGAATAAAAAGGTTTTCTTTTATTCGACAAACATTAAATGACAAATAAAAAGTTATTCTTTTACTCGGTCAAATTTGAATGACGATTAACAAGTTATTCTTTTATTCGATAAACTTTGAATGGCAAATAAAAAGTTATTCCTTTTTTTCGGCCAAATTTGATTGACGAAAAACAAGTTATTCTTTCACTTGACGTAAATAAATGACGAATAAAATGCTATTCTTTTATTCGAGCAATACTGATTGACGAATAAGTAGTAATTTTTTTTTATTTGACCCTTAAACAAATAATGATTTATTCTTCCATTTAAAAAAATAAAAACAATTTAAATTACACTTTTTTATTCTTGGAAGAATAAAAGACAAACACGGTTATGCCTTTTTTGCTGTAATGAATAACAAAGTCGAATGTGAATTGTGGTTGTACTGTTCATAATTAGAATTTAATTATTATCATATGTATTCACGTACAAAATTAATAAAAAAAATATATTGTACAGTAAATGTTGATATTCTTAAGGTTAATTGAGGTTTTATATTAAAAATTAAGTATAGCTAGAAATTGTTTATTGAATATTTTATAACATTAAAATTTTATGAATATACGTATTAATTCTAATAAAATAAAAGGTTCTTCAGATTTTCACTAACTAATATTGAATAAAAAATTATGAACAATTCGGTATAAAATTTGAATGACTGGAGTCAACATCTTAAACCATATCATTTATCGTGACACACGAGAGAAGAAATTTACTGAAGTGGTTTAACTGATATAAAATGTTTACAAACAATTCAGAATGTATTAATGTAGTTTCTTTTTTAACAATCAAACCCTTATAAATTACACAGTTTTAGAGTTAATACTTTTAGTACTTGCAAGTCTATAATTTAAAAGTAGAATCTTAAAAAATGTGTTTCTATACTGAAACATCCATACGTCGAAGAATTCTTGAAGTGAGACTTTTGATAACCTGTTTTAGGTGTGCAATGTTTCTAAACCCAATCTAGTACTGAAGCTTTTGAAACACATGGTACGCGTAATTGACAATTAAGATAACCATCCTAAACTGCATCAGTAAAACTTATGACTTAAAAAATGATGTTTTAATACCTGGCGTACACCTTGTCAACCCTCTTAGCTGCAATTATAACAGGCATTGCAAGGTTTATTCTTAATTACTTATCACATAACTGTCGTCATGTAATATTAAGGCGTTTGTTATAATTATAAGGAACATCTTATGGATGAATTCTAGAGAAGAGAACAGTAATAAGCGTTAAAATATACCTCCTAATGCAACATTAAAAATAGTAATAATATAATGAAGTTTCACATATCCGGTTTTTCACGTAAAACACACATTAACCCTTCTCAAAGGAAACACAGTTTTCATAAAACGTAGGTATAATTATTATTGAAAAAATACACGAACACTGTTGCTCTTATGACTAAACCCCGTTTGAACACTCCCCCGAAATGCATGCTACTAATTACTGACAATCTACACATGTCGAGTTATCATTGTGTTTACGAAATTACCAACGAAATTGGTCCGTTCCAAATTTACTCGAGTTGATGGCTCATTGGATGTTGTAATAAATCATCATAAAAGTCCATTAACTTTACTTGAAGCACCTCAGCAGTCAATGACACCGCTCAGCCAAGTGTCTTTGCTATGTTTTTCAACACTGAAAGAACCTCTGATCACACATTATTAGTGGAATAAACTGCCGTCATTGGCCCTTAAAAATAATTACCTTACAATGCAAGTAACTCAGCACCAGCCGTCATTGGGAGCAGGAGTTTGCGGAAGGGGGGCAGCAAATAATCTGCAGTGTCGTCTCATTTGCGTAACAGTTAGACCTTTCGCCCAACCCAACGTTCTCCGGATACCGCTTCGCGAAGTGGCTACCTACCATCAGCTGGCTCCCTCTCGCGGTCATTTGATGGTAATGGTGGCCCAGTCAACTCGGTAATTTCATCGGAAGTCGGATATCGACTTAAGCAATCTCACGAAACTTAATGAAAATCAATTACATTTTCCGCCATCATAATGATCTCGAAAATCTGATAGTGATCTCTCAGTAGATTAAGAATAATCAGAATCCTCTGAATAATGGTGTCGAAAAATCTCTTGAATAATTAAAGTCGAAATAATCTCTAAAATTCTCTCAAAATCTCCCAAAACCTCTTGAATAATAATAATATAAAAATCCTTCTTTGAAACGTTCAATTCTTCTTTGAATTTGGTTACCTCCCTCACTTCTTCTTTGAAAGTTACCTCTCTCACCAAAAATTAGTAACTGTCGTTAAAAATGTGAACAAAAGATTTCACACACACACACACATAATATTATTTATGAGTGGTAAATAAACAATGGTAACCGTGTAGTAACTTACCTAGCCCACTCAGCAAGTCTACTCCGGAATAACTAATTTGCCCGTAAATAAAGAATAAACAAAGGTCGGGGTTTGACCCATTTATTGTCGTGAAATAAAGTATTAATCTTTTCTTACAAGAAACACAACATGGAGAAATATTGGTTTAATTATGCACCATCAACACAAGTACATTATAACACTTCACAAATTCCCATTATCACTTCCCCCAAAAACACAATTCTTCAAAACTTCCCATTGATATTTCCTCAAAAAATACATGCTATTAACCACCGTAAAATTACACATATTACAGTTTTCTGCAATCGATCACCTTATTAAAACTGAGTCCATTTAACAAATATATAAGTTAGTGATCCTTTTATTAGTCTGTTGTAAACACAGTCAATTGTTTTAAGCCCATGCTTTTCATTACAGCCTAACAGTGACAATGATACACCTGTCACAAAAGTCTTTGGCTGACGACCACTTATTCTTGATGACGTTTCGGTGATGCATAGCGAGCAAGGTACCGTATACGGCAATACATGTAATTACCTTGAATAGAATGGCGACCATCTGCACAAAACCCGTCATGGAATGTCTATCGTCTCGTGAAGAGTGTAGACGTCCTTCCCTAAGACAGCTGCGGTGCTCGCTAGGCGGATCCCCTCATTAGATGTAGGACATCAATCACAACCATTTCCAAGCGCAACTTGATGAATATGTAAAAACCTTAATGGCTCTCGGATAGTTCAATTTGCCATTGATCTTAAGATCGAGTTATTCGTCAATTACTTCGCTGACCGTATCAACTATTCCGATCCGAACAAGTCACTAAAATATCGAAGTGATGTTCGTAATTCTCGATGAACTGCATGATACTCGGATCACACGAAATTCATATAAAAATGATTGTAACGCTCCGAATGATAGTCAAAGAAATGACAATCAGAATACTCAGATTGAATAACATCACTAAAAATTAAAAACATCTTATTGATGCTGATTCTGATTATGCTAATCGTAATCTCGTAATACTCGTAGAGCCTTAATCTCATAGTAATGCACGTAATAATTGTAACTGCTTCCGCTTTAAGTGCTGTCGTGTTGAAAGGGGGGGGAAGGATTTGATTCCGCTTACCCCACACCTGACACCATTGTCGTGAGGAAGGGGGGTAGAATTTGGTTGTTTTACCCCACGCCTACATCATCAGGGAACGGGGGGATTTGGTTGGGGCACATTTGACCCTCCTCAGACTTTGTCGATGGGTTGATTCCTGTCCGTGGAAATGATGTTGGCTTGGTAGGATGAGATGGAGCAATTTAAATAGGGATAGTCCAGTGGCGACACAGCAGTTTATTATAACATTCACACAACTTACATAGGTTCTCCTGAGCGGCGCCCACTAGCTCCTGCTCGTACTTCTCTTCGCGCTGACGACTCCGCACGGGACTCCATCCTGACGGAGTACCGATCCACAACCATGGATTCTGCGACAACAGACTGGCGCATCGGTGTCCAGTGGTGAGAAGAGTTAGTCGGACCACGAATTCAGGTCGAACTAGCCGTGGGTAGAGCTCAGGGCGAGACGCGAATTCTCAGTTGGACGGAATGGGTTGTTCTTGGGACCGCGAGATCTAAGCCAAGTACGGAGGGTTGGATTTGTACTCAGGACCTTTAGGTCTAGCCAAGTACTGAGGTTAGGATGAACGGACGCACGCATCTGTCGCGCGAGTGGCAGTCGTTCCGCCTCGAAACCTACGAACGGCGGCTTATCTAGCCGTATAACGCCTAGTCGTCAGTTTGAATGCGGCGCGTCACTGCTTGGCTACGTGGGTGGTGCTATCCGCATCCACGCGACAGAACTATCATCTCTACTCCTGTACCCAAAATTAGGCGAATTCGACCAATTATTGAAGATTGTACTCTCACATGACTTGCCTGTGATTGGTTTATTTTTCTGTTACTTTCTTTATCTTTCGACCGGTAACATTGCTTGTCTTCCCTAACACTAACTCACCTGCTCACTCTGTGTTTTTCCAGACTTAACTCCAAATTTACAACACACAAATCTACAACATACACTTCTTTCACAAAGCTCTATTGATTCCCCCCTCCAGATAACATCCATTTCTCTGTTCTCTGAAAAAAATAGCACTTAACTTGACGAGTCTGCAACGTCGTTGTCACCTTTATTGAAGGACTCGCGCTTCCCTGCGCGGTCGCCACTCTCCTCCGTTTCTCTGTCCGCTATCACTCATTTTTTATTGTACAAACACGTATTGTCCGGCACAATAACCACCCTTGTAATATGTGCGGGTTTCCGAAATTTGTATTGTCCGATCACAGAACGCAATTTATCACAAAATTATGGAGGGAGAACCTCGTAACACTAAACCGATGTATTCAAGTGTGAGGTATCCTGAATCAAATCCGAGTGAACGAGTAATGAAGGAGTTATTGCGGCTATTTAGAATGTATTGTCAGAGAGATCACACAAAATGACACGAGTCACTATCATACATTATAAGTGGCTTCATTCCATTCCGAGCGACCGCACGAAGGTCAGCCCGTGCGAAGCTCATTTCGGCAGAAAAACGGAAACACCATTCGAGGTACTGGGCTTGCCTGATAGCGTCAAGGGCGCGCGTCCGAATATAGTTAACACACGAATTATTTGGGAACAATTAAATAAGTCGGCCGCAGAGATGATGGCAAAATTCAAGGGAAAAACGCACACCTTCGATGTCGGGGATCGCGTGCTACTGCGAGTACCGAAGCTCTCGGACGCGTAGGCAGATGTATTTCACAAGTTCTTTCCCTCATATACGGGGCACATACAATTTTGAGAATCCCACGTAAAAATGTGGCAATCCTGAGCAGTCCTCACGGGATGGAAATAGAAAAATAGAACTTCCAAAGTCTAAAATCATATCTAGATTGAAATACGAAACAGCCATAAATGTTTTAAAATAAATTTAATGAAATGAATGATTACAGCCAATAAAATGTACATCAGCAGTTACATGTTGCAGTCGGATGTTACAGTAAGCTATTAGCCACACTTATTTTATTTTGTTTCATATAGTCATTATTATTAGTAATATCTAAAAAATGTAATAATTTTCTCTTATATTCCACATGATTAAATAAGTAATAATTTGGTAGAAATGTTTTGTTGTAAATATTCTATTTTGCTTCACTTATCTGTTGTTGGGTTATGTAATACGATAATGTGAAATAATAAGTTTATAATATTTTTATATATAAAAACGTTAAATGTCCATCTAATGATGTTAATATTCTATTTGAAAAGTTATGTTCCCTCTTAATTGTCATGTTGTATATTCAGTAATAGTATTTTTTAAGAAAAAATGGGTGTGCATCACTAATAGATGTCGCATTCTGGAGATCTTTTTCATTTCCTATTTTTCAATATGTGCTAGTTTGCACTAATTCGGTGTCCAATTTGCTTTGAATTTATCGTATGTTAGATCTTAGTGATGCGAGCCCAGAAAAAGGACTGATTCAATAAGCTAATATGAATAAGAATTTACTTTAATGTACTGGTAATGTTACCATGATATTTTCATATCACCTTATTTTCTTGGGTCTTTATTATTGTGCTCACTCTATTGTGCCTGCTTGTAGTTATCATTGCGGAATTAAGTGCATAAATTTGTTAGTTTTTAACCAAACAAGACTTGATAATGTTGATTCATTTGCTTCTAATTTGTGTGATGTGATCAAAAATGAAGTGATTCAGTACTACTCCACCGAAGAGTAGAAAAAGGCATCATTCCTGCGTGGCTAACTTTATTATTATCTACAGAAATGATGTTTTGCCTCTGAATGAGACTTTATGGGATAAAACCCATAATTCCCATGAGCGGATTTGTGTTTCCCTCTCCGCTTTCCGCTCAGAGAGCGCGCGGCTCGCCTGCCAGCGCCGCGCCGGCGACCGGCGAAGCGCATCGCCAATCGGAAGAGGTCGGTGGCGACGGAGGCGGCGACCACGGCGACTGTGGAGACAATGAGAGACACGAGACGGTATCAGAAGACTAGAGACTAGACCGACGTGCAAGGAGAAGTTGGTGGACCGGGCAGAGGAGACTGTACGTGACGGCAACCGGAGGGCACACTATCCCAAGTGCAAGGAAGCTACCACGTTCTCCAGCTTTGAGGCCACTGGGTTGCTTGACTTAACCCGAAAACAAGGAATCTCGCATGGAGGAACGTTTTTTTTTGTTATTGAGTTGGATTTAATTTTGCTTCGTTTCTTAGTAATAAATAATTGTTGCTACTGTAATATAACTCGATGATAATTACAAAAAAACTAGCTAACTCATTCTCTCAATTCGTGCCATAAAGTCAGAACGATACACAGGGTTCCTCATCCAACCAGGAAAACGCATCGTGAGAACAAAGTGACTGAATTGTTTATTCATTACTATTTACAAAATAATCTTATAACTAACATGCTCACACTCCAAACACAGCACAAAATAACCCCCAAAAGTGACAAAAAACCAACAGAATCTTGAAACTTATTACCAGTTAATTAATAACCTTAACAACCTTAAATGAATTTACAAATATTATACGCTCGTCTTCTTGAAGCCCTCGTAAAAAGGAAACATCATATCAAAAGTCGGAGCGTGGGCCTGAATTATTTGATCTCAGAGCACTCTGTCTTCTTGACGCTGCTATGGCTACACTGGATGCAACCAGCGATTCACATTACTTGAACCTCTGATGAAAAGATCAGTGCTAATCATTGGGTCTGCGCCCTTGAAACTGCATCAGCTGGTCTGCACGTCCTTCCTCGCCCAGTAACCCACCATTCAGTAGACTGGCCCCTTGGTTGGGAACAATCAGCACCGCCGGGATCCCAATCGCCGGACTCGCCGCGTTCAGCGCCTTCGTTTCATTAGGTTTGAAAGTATTACTTCGCTTCACGCAACGCGAACAAGTCCCTCGTATCGCCACAGGTCGCGAAACGAACTGTTAATCCTTACTGGTCCTCGGATGAGACAAGAGTTCACTTAATAAACTTTCGTAGAACATAGTGTTCTGTACGACTGGTTTAGCTGTGTGAATTAGCTAAGTCTGAGATCGTGACGAACATCATCTAGATCTAAAAGCGATGTGCTCGACTCGGACTGTGAAAAGTCTCACTCGCGATCTCGTACTGCAACATGTTACGAATACATCTGACTCGTAATGATCTCAAAATGAAGTGATCTGAGCTGCGTGATCTGACCTGTGTGATTTGAGCTGCGAAGCAGTCTCGAAGCAAATCTGAAGCGAATCTCAAGTGCGAACTTCCGAAGAGAAGAGAGTCTCTAGTGCAATTTCTAGTGTCCTCAACAAAGTGACTGCGCCCGTTTTCATTAACTACTCCCCACTCTCTCCTAATACGCCCCATCACGTGGTTACCAATTTTGAATGTCACATGATTAGCTTCTGCCAATCTTCAGAAATTCCTTTCTAATAAAGGATTTCATGTCTAAACTTGTTCGGCGTTGTAACCGCCGCCCACGCTTCCATCACGCTTTCACACCTACCGCGCCTACGTCTTACTCCCAGCGATCGCAGCTCTTAGAGAGTTTATTATGTTGTTGTGGTTTTGAGGGTTGGGCTCTCCCATTCCCTGCCACCTAGTCACCGTCGGTTGCGGTCTCTTTAGGTAAAGAATTTTCCCTACAATTGTTTCCACGCCATGCGTTCTGCGCAATTGTCTCTTTGAGTTTGCTGTCTCTCCCTAACTTTGACCTCCTCTCTTTCAAATTGCATTTCTGTAATTTTCCGTTGCACCTAACGACGCCACCGCGTACGTTACTACTACTTTTCGCCACCCGCGTCTTAACCAAAATAACTCCGTCTTTTTCGACCTCTTCCCATTCCACTTAGTTTTATGACCTTTTTCAAACAAAATTGCATCAACCCAACGCTCTTTCGTGGTGGTGAAGACCCCCTCCTTCACCTCCTACAATGCTCTAACGTTTTTCTGTACTCTTCTTCTCACCAACGGACATTTTTAAATTCATATAACCCTGATATATTTAATAATAATTGAGAATTTATTAATTCTTACAATAC
>NNCF01127140.1:344620-390485 GCA_002313205.1 Laupala kohalensis | reverse complement strand
TCATTTGAAACCACTTCCTTGCCAAGTCTCTTGAATTACGTTATCGACTCATCCTTAACATATTTGAACAATAACAAAAACTTTAAAAAGCTTTGAATTGAAGAAGATATTCATTCATGGACTCCAAATATGTATTATCGAATGCTCCTCTGATTTCCACAAATATTATAGTTTCTTTCATGTTTTCCGATCATCTAACAGTCCAAGAACAGCATCTTCTGTGCCTATCTCTTTCTTAATCCATAATGTCTATTCAAGTTTCCTTACCGTTCCAAATAATCCATTAGCCTTTTTGTGATTTATTTGTCAAATATCTTCTCCTGGGACGGCACCACAGGTATTGGTCCATAAGACTCTGGTTTGCTTGGGTCTCTTGTCATATCTTTCATTCATAATATTTCTCTCAGAATTTCCATACATCTGGAAGATATCCCTTTTGTACAAACATTATATTACTTCAATCAGCGATCCCCATAAACGCCTATAGTAATCTTAACAATACTTAAGTCATTCCATCATTGCTTGGAATCATTTTCCCCTTAGTTCCTTCATCAATTTCCTGAATACAGTCAGGATCATCCAGTTTTCTCTTCCTTCATCTATTCCATAGCTCACTTCCTCTCTGACCTCATCTACGTAACCTCTAATTAAGATTCTCAGTATTCTATCTCCTATCTCTGCCATGTTCATAGATGTCTTCCATTGCCCATATTTCTACTCCTTCTCACCATATTTTCTGCGTATTCGAATACGAGTTTCCAACATGTTTTCCATTATTTAATTTTACAAACCCTGCTTCATCGCCTCCTTCACATCTATGTGTTTACCAATGTATATTTTAAACACTTCTACCTCATCCATCCTCTTCTGTCTCCTCTTCGATAATTCCCTTCGCAACTTATTACTCTTTTTCCTTAAGAAATCCGTGCGTCATATCCACCCGCTTCCCCTCGTTTGTTCCACCATGCACTTTCTGCAGCTCTTAAGTAAATTTAGTTGAATTTCAAGCATATTCCTTCATATTCTTTCTCTGTACCACATTTGTCACCTCATCTCTATTTTTTCTTTCCTCCCATATTAATTTAATCAAATAACTCTTATTATTTTTCGCTCATCAGTCTTGCCGTAATCGATTTTCCGGGTTTTCCTTTTTCTCCGTCACACTGAACTGTATCCCCTCACGTTCTCTACCTACTTCATTCACAAACTTTAACCCTTATATCTAAAAATCTCGCATTTATTCATAATTTTCAAGTCTATTACAGATTTATCAATTTACTATATAAGTTTTTTGTCCATTTTTATTTGTTAGCAGCAAAACATTGCCCAATATTTGTTCCTCCAGTGGCCGTCCTCGTTTATTCGTCGCCCTATCACACATTCGTAATCGATACATACCATACAAATCACCTCGTCCTCCTCATTTCTTTCACGATTTTCTTAATTATATCCATGCTTTCCTTTATATCCGTAAAATATTGGCAATACATATTCCCCAGAGCCAAATATTACCCTATAATGGGGATTCAGAACCGGTACTCTTACTTCTGTATAGTTTAGAATCACTGCCGCCCACGGACTATCCTTGTACTCTACCCTACTCTTTACCTGTATGTGTGCCTAATTGCGATCGTTACAAATTAAATATAGTAGTGCATAATACAGGTTATTGTCAATGTTCAGCTGATTATTTTACCTAAAATAGAATAATGGGAGATTTCCCCCTTTTCATCAAGTTTACATTAAAATGAGCCCAAAGAATATACAAAAAAAAAAAAACACTTGTGAGGTGAAAGGTGAAATAAAACGAGGTAGAGCAGGGTATGACAACGATACGTCAGCTGGAATAGAACAATATTTTATGTAAATAAGGGAGATCATTTTCTTCTTAATTTTGAAATGCATTCTTTCAGTAAATGTAATAAATTTTCTTCATTACACATTTACACAATTGGACAGTTCATTAAACAATAGGATTTCTTTAAATTTTTAGCTTATTTATGTGTAATAAAAATTGATTTCTTATTACAATTGATACATTAAAACGTTTTTGAATTAACTTCTTAACTAAATACTTAATTTACAAATTACTTAATAGTTTCCTCTCTGCTCTTTCTCGATCAATTGTCTAGGTTTCAATTCAAAAATATAAATTGTGTTCGATGAATGACTAATCAAGTAAAAACTAGAGATTGAAAAGAATTGCACACTCCTTCGTCAGTATGACCATCATTCTCATTCGATTAATGTATTCTTTCCAACACAAAGAAGAGCAGATTCATTTGATACTCATTGTACCAAGTGCAGATTCAATTGATACCAAAAAAGAAACGTTTTGTATTGCATTACTAAAAATAATTCATTCTCCACGGCAGTACGATAAAAGAATACCGTTCATTGTACGTCAAGCAAAAGTAAATTTTTATTCGTTACTACAAGAAATTTTGTCAAATATAAGAATAAGTTTTTATTCGTCAATCAGTGTTCATCAAATAAAAAATACATTTTTATTCGTTATTTTTGCTACGTGAAATAATTAATTATTTGAATATGCTCTTATTCTTTTATTCTAAATAATGATTTATTCAGATTATGAGCAACCCTGAACTACTATTATGTTAGTATAAGTACAAATTTTATTTTAGTCCTATTTACATGTCAAATCTCTTTTTATAATTAATGTTGTTTGTCCAATCACTCTGAGATTTTGTAGTTGTTTTATAGGGAAGGAAATTCCGACACACCTGGGATCTCTAATTTATATCACATCAAGTTCCTTTTTTATAATTTGTCATCTTTCATAATTTAATTGTAAGATTTATATTTGTTTTATGGAATAATTTGTTTTTGTGAAATAAATTTCCTTTGGATTGAAAATTAGGTTAGGTTTTAAAAAAATTTTATTCATTGAGTAAAGAAAATTTCATGAAGGAATGTGCCAAGTGCTAAATTCAAATTTATGGACCTTATGTTCATTCAGATGCACCTTCTGTTGCCTGCGAGAACCACCTAACCAGGATGATTAGCTTATAAGTGAGAAGGGAGTAGCGACGCAATGCAAAAGAGGGCCAATAATTTGACATGGGGCTCAACGTTGAACGGGCGTCCATGAAAGTACCTTTCATCCTGGTATAGAAGACGCTCGAGAAGAATGCGCTTGAATATTCATGGAGACACATTCTACACTTGTTTTAAGCTCTGCAAGATTAGAGCGGCCTAGAGAAATCTCCCTTTTGGCTCGTCGTTCTTCTGCCAACGCCGAACTCCGCCGCTCCCTACGACTAACTTCCCCTTCCTCCGCTAACTCATTTCACACTCTTTGTCTGCAACGAACAAGACTATACAATTTTTCCTGCTGGAAATCTTCGTGCTCTGCTTGGTTTATGGACTCGACCATTATAAAATGGCGCGACTATTCACTACAATTTTAGTATTTGTCCTTTTTTATTTTATTTCAGTTTCATTATACAAGCTTCTTCAAATTTAAGTAGCTTCTTTAACATACGAACTTGTGAATTTTACTAAAAGAAGTCAATATGACTTAATTACACAAATACTTATTTTATATTCAATTTACTGCGGATCATAGTTACAGTAGTCTCTATTTATAACGATTCTCCTTCTAATGATTATCTATGACAATGAAATTAACGAGGATTATTTAGTTTAATACAACAGTAATGTATTTATTCTTTCTATACACTGATATTACTCAGTCTTTATAACGATTCAGTCACTCAAATACAAATCACATAAAACCTGCATGGATAGTTCATTCACAAGGAAGATTACATGACGTCAATAGGAGATTCTTTGCAGTTTCAGGTCTAAGTCAGGTCAGTGCTTTGGAAGAGTAAAGGGGAGCAAACTAGGATGACGGAGTTCTTGTATTAATGTCAATAGACTAGGTTTCGTTGGCATGGCTATGAAAACGTTTGCTCGAAACAGTGTTGGAAATAATTTAATCAGAAAATAAAAGATAAATAATTAGAAAATCTTTCATTATTTGATACAATAAAAATTACGAATGAAAATATTTTTATTCATTGAACAAACATTGAATGATGAATTTTTTTTCTTTGAGCATATAAATAACGAATATCAAATTATTCTTTCATTTGATGTAAGTAGATAACTAATAAAAAGTTATTCTTTTATTTGACGAACATTAAATGATACCAATTCCTCTTATTTGTTGTAAATAAATGACAAAGTTCTTATTTTATTTGATATGTCAAGTTATATATGAATATAAATAATAGTAATATTATAAATAATACTATACTCTAGGAATGTATATAAGCTTGTGTGCGAGAGATATGAATATGGCGAATTTTTCCTTCGGAGAATATGAATGTATGGTGCTGGCGCTCTGTTATGTGAAACTGAGGATATAAAATTGAACACGGGACTTCAAAATAAGTAAAATTACTGATGTTCATATCGCTTCTCGACTTCTGGTAAGAATCAAGGTGTAGTTGTGTTGTTAATACGTGACTTCAACGAGAAAACAGTTAACCGACTTACAAGGGAACTTTCAACTGGCGCAGGTCTAAAAAGGTCCTCATTTTTTAAAATACTGAAACATATTGACTATTAGTATATCATGTCAGAATATTAGCGACGATGGCATACTGGAAGGCACTGAAAAAACAAATCGAGAAGTTTGCCAATTCTTGACCTTTTCTTTCCGCTCACGCTTTGGACAATCGTGACGAAAG
This sequence comes from Laupala kohalensis, assembly GCA_002313205.1. NCBI lineage: Eukaryota > Metazoa > Arthropoda > Insecta > Orthoptera > Trigonidiidae > Laupala > Laupala kohalensis. Next base: position 385,764 of record NNCF01127140.1, on the reverse strand, counting down.
TCAACACTTTCGAGAACACGTCGAAGGTCACCGACTGCTGCCAATAAGGTTCGCATTTCGTGCCGTGATACCACTGGAATATCCTTCTCCTATACTGAGTCCTACGTTTCACACATTTGATACTTATAAATTTTAATTTCTCTGTTTTTGGTATTAAACTATCAAGACAAATTTTGTCTTCATTTTGTCTTTTAAAGTGTCAGTGACATTTTACTGCAACACGAACTTAGGAAAGCAAAACATACATTTTTTGAATATTTCAGTTTTTTATCTATACGTTTCAGGTATGCAATGAATACACATTTTCTGAAAGAAAATTCTTGAAAGATACACTAGATATCCATACAAACACACATGAAATAATATTCAAAATGGGTGTACTTTTAGTGATACTGATAATTATGTTATATCTGTCAAATTGAGGAAAGTTGAAATGGATTGAGATACACCCTTTAATTCCTCCTATTAGTTATTATAGTCATTTTGAAAATGTAAAGTTCGGAAATCTTAATATGTAAATAAAAAAATGTTAGATCTATCATTTTACTTTAATTCTCCCGCAACGATAAAGAAAGGAAACTTGAACATGAATAACATAGTTAGCTGAACTTACTATTTGACTTGACTTGATCAGCTCTTCCTTTTCTTAAATGCTCGGGGGAAAAGCAGTTTGCCTCTGCACTTCTTCCCTGAATGGTGAAGACACCTAGAAGTCGGACGAATCAAAGTTCAGTCACGAGACTCGTCAGTCGCTGCTCGTACGCTTGCACAATACCCACAAAAAGAGCTCATCGGCGCGCGAAAAGAATCAGTGCAATCGTCGCTAATATTTTGACTGGACATACTAATAGTCAACTTGTTTCAGTACTTAAAAAATCAGGACCACTTTCGATCTGCGTTTGTTGAAAGTACCCTACTTAGTATAGTAAAGAAAAATTTAGTTGTGGAAGGTAGCTACGTAGGATTGCTTTCACTCCTTCACTAGTTGCCTCAGTATGGCAGTGCCACTGCAGTAACATTTTTTATCATACGAACTCTATCGTTGTCAATATTATATTGAATATTAGTGTGGCGATATGGTTGGGGTTAATAATTAATATTGATAACATGAAATGCAAAATGTTTAAATTTTTTACTCAATATTGAAACAAAGCAGATGTAATACACTGTTAATATTGATAGGAAATGCTCATGGTGAACATGACATAATTCCTAGATATCACAGCAGTGATACCCAGGATGCCGGAGTATTTAATTTAACATTACCATGGTCTGACGTATATTAAAAAAGTATCGATATCATTGCAATTAGACATTCCGATTAAAAATTTGCAAATTATAGAAGACATTAGCGTGACACATTTTTGGAAAAATATTATTACCGAAATTCGCATAACTACACAACATTCGAAAAATGTCCTTTTAGTCCAGTCATAGGGTAGTTTGGCGGGGGGGAAATATAGAAATTTTGTTTTCTCAATCAATTCTTATGTTTTCGGATGGGGTGCTGAATCCGAATTTTAACTTTGCTATCTCGTAAAGCCTAAGCGTTTTGAGAAAAATTCAAAAAACTTCGAAAACAATCGCACCTTTACTAGTTTGTTTATAACTCGAAAAGTGCGTGCTTTTGGAAAAACATACAAATGCAAAATTAATGTGCATTAAATTTCCTACAAATTAAGTCTGTGTAGTTTTTTTTAAATGAATAGATATCGCTCTAGAGCTTGGTGAATTTTGACCAAAATTTGGGAATGAACTCCCAAAACCAGTTTTTCTTATGTTGTTTGCTTACAACTCGAAAATTACACACCTTTAGAGAACATTGTCCAACACAAAAATAAAATACATTAAATCTCCTTCAAATTATGTCTTTTGTAGTGTCTTTTTCGTCACATGAACATTTTAGGTGTAAGTCATTAGTCAGAGCGCGCTTAAGTTGAGTGTGTATCGGACGCAGCCGCTATGCTAAGAACACTTCAGCATAGCGTGAGTGTACACCTTTCGTTCTACTTTGACAATATCATATTTAAAATAATTCAATATGATTCAAATAGTTTACGTGTATACATAAACTAATTAATTTAAGTAGTTGATCAATTTTTACGAAAATTTTATTTCTTCAGGTACTGTTATTTTCTATAAGGACTTATAAGAAAATGAAATCTGTAGTTAAAATTTTTAGTAATTAAGATAATGAACTTAACTGCAGCCTTGTTTAGTATATAAGATTCACTAAAATGACGTATCTACACGAGATTAGGTCATCCTTAGGTGATAATAATGGATTAATAAAATACTTAAACACGACAAGATGACCACCGTAGCAGAAGTATATTTCACCATTATTTTATCATCCATTAATTTTTTTTTTCCTTTAAATAGTGAAATTGTTTACTCACAATTTGAGCCTTTGGTAAATTGTTATTTCACCCTTTTTAAAGAAACGTATAGCTTATTACCTAGACAGGTCTCTTGATAATTTGTTGTGATTTATTACCAAGAGAAGATTTAGTCGAAGATTGCGATTTCAACCTTTAGCTCCATTAATGTCTAAGAATTTTCTTTAAATTATTGATAAGACGTTTGCTTGCAAGAACATAAAATGGTCTCCACTCGTTCAATTGCAAATTTTGAGTGAGCAATATGGTCGACGCATCATCGGATAAGTTGACTAAATCTGTATCAAATAAGAGTTTTTTGAAGAAGAATTGAAATTATTGTTTAATTGATGTATGATATTTTCTATTACATTTTCATTTATGGATATCATTTTTCATCTTAAATAGTTCGCTCGACTTTGATATACTTAGTACATACCTAACTTCGGTAATTGTTATGCAATTATCACCTGAATGAAATATTATTCGGCTGGTATTGTAGCTTTTTAAAACTAATTTGACTAATAAAAATATTTAATTACCAAAAATTATTAATTTGTGATCTTAAGGGTTAACGGGTCTCCTCACTCTCATCTATTTGGCACTGCTATAACTCGTTCACTTTTTGGAAACGAAAGCATGCTGAAGCAAATAGTACAAAACATTTATTAATTAATTCACTACACGCACAAAAAAATAAAGAGAAAAGATAAGAGAAACTTTAAAAAATTAAAATTATGATAAAACAAAAGAAAATATTCCAATATGGTTATACTATCTCAAACGTTTTTTGATTTTAGTTTAATTAAATTATTAAAATCATTGAAATTCAACCAAAATGAATTCATACAATTTCAGTGACGGATTCCTTTGTCTTCTGTTTAACACCATTCAGAATCCTGATCCCACTCCACTCTGTTACTTTTCCAAAATAAAAATTTATGAGAAAATCTCAGACCTCACCAATTGAAGAGGAGAGGGGGAACTGGCTATCGTTTCATCTGATGAGTTCAGACGCCCGATTCCCGACCATGTACATCCACGCTCGACACCTCCGGAGTCATCTGGAGAGCTCGTTAAAACGCAGGAGCACTACCCTACGCGACCTTCGAACCATGAACGGACGACCACACCAGAGCTGCAGACTGGCTGATCGCGAAGCTCTTTTCTTTGTCACAAGGGTAGACGTAACGAGTCACTGGTCTATGTCCGTTTTCAATTGAACCGTTAACAGTGCCCGTTGACGTAGTGACTTACAGGAGAATGTTTAAGACTCGTTTCCTTATTCCATCGTACTTTCTATTTTAAACTTCTTTTGGGAGTGGTCTACCCTCGCGCAACTAGCAACACGCTCTCGTCCTTCGATTTACCTTTGCAAATCGCAATTATTGTAAATGATTTGTTTTCCATATTTTTGAAGCATTGAATTGAACCTTCAAAATCTTGTCTTGAAAGTTTTCCACTTAATTTCCAAAATAGAAAAAACTATTTTGTTGGGACTGTCTGTCAAGGTGTAGGAAGCAAGATATATTGCAGAAAGCAAAGTATTTAAGGAATTATTGAAGAAAAAGCAAAGTATTTAAGGAATTATTGAAGAAAGCAAGGTATTGTTGAGTTCTTTCCGTATTACTACTCGTTGGTGGAACGTGAATGAAGGGAATTGACCACATACCACATTTATCAGCCAACTAGATACACGTGTATCGAGTGTTTCGCAATCCCTCCAGTCGTTTGTTGTACATAACACGATTTTGATCGGAGAGTTAAAAATTTGAGATATTTGAGGAAGAACATTTAATTGAATGGAAATAGATGGACTCACTAATTAAACATGTTACGACGAATGAAAATGGGAGACGGGACCGGGGATCGAACCCGGGACCTTGAGCTTTGCGCGCTCATGCGCCTACCGACTGCGCCATCCCGCTCGCTACCCGTGCCCGTCTACCATTCTCATTCAACTTGTGAAACCCAAAGACCTCTGAGGTGGTCTCGTAGAGACTAGATTCCTCATCTGAGGCGACTCCCTTAGGAAGTACTTTATTTGGGTAGTATTTTCCATTTCTGGTTCACAAACATAGAAATCTCTTAGATTGCGGTGAACCTCACCGCCAGGTAAGGTAGGCGGAGAATGGTAGACGGGCACGGGTAGCGAGCGGGATGGCGCAGTCGGTAGGCGCATGAGCGCGCAAAGCTCAAGGTCCCGGGTTCGATCCCCGGTCCCGTCTCCCATTTTCATTCGTCGTAACATGTTTAATCTGTTACCTGGCGGTGAGGTTCACCGCAATCTAAGAGATTTCTATAGATGGACTCACATTATAATATGATCGAAGTTGATATATGGCACATTCTGAGTGAAAATATAACATATGTCGATTCTCTACAACCGTGTTTTAAGAAAGAATGAAAGAGTTAAGCTAATGACTCGTTTCATTGTCCGCTAATTCTCCCATGCATTTCCCCTAAGAAGTGTTGAGATAACTGACAATAAAACGAGGAACGAAGGTATTTCACTAGAACTCAATACGCAGAAGGGTAAGGGTATAGTCATTTAAAGCTGCTTTCTGAATATATATTTTTTCAAAGCATGTATGTAGTTTTATTTTAATTTATACATTTTGAATGACATTTCAAGAAGACTGAACTTAAATTGGAGTATGGTACTAGACGAGAAAAAAATGAATGTGTTCACTCAATGTTTATACTTTACCAAAAACAGAAGGAAATAACTCTTTGTTTCTTCCTAAGACAAAACGGGCTATTTAATGAAAACCACGTTTTTGAAAGATATTTTGTTGAAATAATTCATGGATTTCGGAAATGACACAAAGAAATTTAAAAGTCATCCTTATTTTTTACTCAATTTCGAATTTTGAAGCCACATGTTTCATCATTTCCATGAGAACAAAGTTTAGCACGGCTCAGTTATTCATTCCGTTTTCGACGAAGTATTGCAGGTATTCGCGCGCAATATATCGCGTGCGTCTCGTTTCCGTCCACATCAAGACACTTCCTCGTACTACAGATAGAGTGTATGTTGTAACGCACGCTGTAACTTTAGGAAACGCTGCGCATTCCATTCACAACTCGCGTCGGTCTGCGAATAAAGGGCTTGTGACGTGGACTGTCGACGGGCAAGCGCAATCCGACACTCGTTTGTTTGCTTGAGCGCTCGCGGCGACGCCGATGGCGGGGGGTGACGTAAAGGGAGGTATGTCGCGTTGGCAGAGCACAACTGTACGCAAAAGTCTGAGACTCCACGCTTTGTCAGTGGGCCTGAGATAAAAAAAACGAGGAAAAGTAGAAGAAAGAGAACATTGGGGAGATCATGAGAATGAAGAGTTACAAATACGGACGATGCAAGAGAAGGAGACCATGCCAAAGGAAAAGGAACGAAGTACAATTGGTCGAAGAGGATGAAAGAAAAATTGAACATAATGAAGAAAATTGGTGAAGAGACTGTATGAAAATGCATAATATAGGAAGGAAATAGAATCAACGTAAAAAAAGACCATTTTACATCAGAAAAATAAACTAGAATTCCTGGAACTTGATAATAAGACATTCAATAGGATACAAACGGATGCAAGCCAAAATTCAGAATAAAGAAGGATTTGGAGGGAAAGTATTAAAAAAGAAGAGTATAGAACTACGGAGAGTAGTCCCCTGGAAAAAGACTCGTGTCAGATTTTCGCTCGTAATGATGGTAATGTGATACAGTTCTGCTCCGAGCCTTTCCGCGTATAGGGTGTCTGTCTAAAGGGGATGGGAACCCGTCGACGCGGCGGATGGACACAATGACGGTGGCGCTGCGCAGCGGGCACAAGTAGAGATATTTCTGCGACTGAGCAGCATCGAGTGGGAAGAGCAAAAAGAGAGAAGGGGACAAATTCTGATACGAATGTATGGTGAAGGAGAATGAGGGAAGATTATTTGATTTTTCTTAGAAGCGTTGAAAATAAAAGGAAATACCATTAGGTGAGATTGATGTAATGATGCAGACTAATAGAAAAGTACCAAAGAAATCCAAAGAAAAGTTGTTCATACGCAAGAGTTTCAAAGAAATTTTGGAACAGATAACATCTTGTGCTTTTGCACGCAGAGGATGAGCGTATGAAATGAAAAGACAGCAATTCAGACGAAAATACACAAGAAAAAAGATACAAATAATTAAAATGACTGAAATACTTATATTGAGGATATAATATTTTTAAAAAAGCAAACGTATTCTAACAAATAGAGATAAGCAGTGATGAGTTATGATGATGATAATAAAGAAGGATTTGGATGGAAAGTATTAAAAAAGAAGAGTATAGAACTGCGGAGAGTAGTCCCCTGGAAAAAGACTCGCGTCAGATTTTCGCTCGTAATGATGGTAATGTGATAATCGTTATCGCTACAAGAATTTGGAGAATCTTTTACAAGAATCACATGTTATCACGTGATATGTATTGAGAACTTATTCACATAGTTTTATTAACCTGAGTTACACATTAAATAGTATCAGAATATGTTTAACGTAATTTCGAGAAAACATGTTACCATTCAATTAAGCAATTGTGGACAAATNTATATATATATATATATATATATAATTATATATATATATTATATATATATATATATATATATCAAATAATTTAAACACAAGCTAGTAGTTTACTCAACATTTTATAATTATTTAGGATCACATATATCATGTATATTAAAACTTTGTGGAGTTAATTAAAACATGAGTGAATCGGATATAAAATAAACTCTCTAGGACGTTTGTGACCATACGCTAAGACCGCAGTGTTGATGTCACTCGTAGCAAAACATGTTAGCATTTGTACTTTACGTTGGGGTATTAAAATGTCTTTAAATAAATTCCATGTACATTTTGTACATATATATATTTAAATGAATGATAACTATATTAACTGTACTTGAGGTAGGAAATCAGGTGATAAACCTCATCATCATTTGCTTCAAGCAAACCCAGAAAAATCTTATTCAGGAGGACAATTGAGGAGAGAAAATGTAAGTTGATCCAATATGAGTGAGCATTTTGGAATTTTGTGTCCTGTTTCAGTTTTTACAACAGTGCCTTCACTGTCTTTTTTCCGCATGGAGTTCATTCACTTCAAAAATCACTATGTATTGTTTTAAGGTTATAGATCGCTTCTAAATTAAACAGTGTTATTTTATTGAAAATTAACATCTTTTCGATTTTAATAGATTATTATATTGTATAACTTATACATTTAATGTCATAACATATATTGCTAATAAATGTACAGTCTTTTAAAAATTACAGCCCAAATTTACTATAGGCTCACAAATCCATTAATAATAGAAACTTACCTAACTATATCACAGTATAATTCATTAAAATATGCATGATATTTCTTAGCATAGTATAAGTGATTTACGTGAAATATGCTTACGTTACCATACTTTCACCTAGATTTATTAGTTCATGATTTAGTTCATGAATGAGATGTTAATTAAAATAACTGATTTAAACGAACAAGTTAATAATTTGAATAACTGAAATTTCCTAAAATTTTACAAATATAGTTATTCGGATTGAACAATGTTTGGAAAATCAGTATGATTAAATCTAGATTCCTTTGTCAGCAAATGGTGTTTCGTTCGTCAAAAGATATTAGACTCTTATATATGTTAATCTAAGTAAATATCAAATCATAATGAGATTTAAATGTTCTTTAAATAATTTAAATGTTCCCAATTAAGGGGCTACACTTTTGCCAGGATTTTTTATTGTCTTAAGGAGGTTCTATTGGTAGATGAATTAACAGTGAGAATTCTGCGAACTTCGGCATACTAATTCATTTTGATCTCCTGTCTATTGTTACGAATTTTCAGAGCCATTCATGGGTTTTGAAGCGAGTAATCACTAAACCAATTTTTCAGTTTTTCAGATTCAATTAACATTACTTATTATGAACATATGATGACCTTCCGAATGTTTTCGATCATAGTGAAATAATTAACAGAGAAAACTGAGTAAAATCAACTTTAGTTACAAGAAAAGTTTGAATTAACAATAACTGTCAAAAAGGTGGACTGAGGTGGGTTATTAAATCAAATATTGATAAATTTATGTCGAAAAAATACAAAATTCCATGGCCTTAAACGTCAGCTCTTATATTTGGCGTTGTCGCACGTATACACGTTCCGTTCATTAGACGCATTTGTTTGAACAAAAAAGAAGCATAGAAACTGCAATGAAACGATTTCGAAACATGAGACATACGTCCACGGTAACTTACAGAGAAGGATTGATATTAATAATTTTTAGAAATAATATTATAAAAATGGTATTAAATTGAAATGTATTTAATTCAAATGAAATAATTATAAGACCAAAATATTTCATTTGAATTAAATACATTTCAATTTAATACCACTTTTATAATATTATTTCTAATATGTATCTTTAACAAAAATTCTCTTTCATTAAAAATTTTAACATTCACCCTATCCATATCGTGGACTTTATTTGTAATTTCATTTTGCACATAAATTTTAAATTTTGCTTGAAATAAAGGTAATAGAACCAAATTATTATTAGTGGTGATAAAAACATCTGTACATATTTATATTCTTAGCTCCACTTATTTTTCATGTATTTTTACTTTTATTATTTTCTCAATTTTGTAATATTCTTTTTACTTTGATTGTATGTGACTAATGATAACATAAGTTGCCGAAATCCGCTTTTGCACTTTCAATAAAATATTTTCAGACTATTACAATTATTTCAAGAGAAGTTAAAACTGAACACGCCGTCACAACCTAATTATAATTTTTCATATTTCTTTTATTTTCCTGGGTATTAATTCTCAATTTCATGTTTTTCATTTGTAGGAGGTTAGGCCTATCTAAGCAACCATTGCTACTGAATATAGTTAGAATATTTTTTTCCCGTCTCTTGAGCTTTCTCCTCCGTAGTTTAACCCTTTCAATCACCATCTTTCCCTTTTAACAAAACCCATTCTAATTATTTTCCATTTTAAATACATTCCTCACATAACATTCTTCGCAACTAAAGTTAACTCAACGAGACATTGACAAGCCGAATCACGTGTTCAGCATTGCCAAATCTGATCGGATAATGTGGGAACAAAAGACATGGAATATTCAAATATTGTTCTAGCGGATTTGACCACCTCATTTCCTGTTGAACCTCCTTAACATAATCAATTATTTTTATCATCTTCCGTTTGATTCAAAAATCTGTTCAGAATATATTCAATGCTCTACGTACAAACTACGGACTATATTTCTCACTAAAAAACAGTTTGATGAATTAAGCATTACGAAATTTGTATATAGCATGTTCAACTTTCTTTTCGGAGTCAGCATTATTCAATAAATTTATTTTTCTGTATACAACTTTTGCAAGTAGTGTGATGTAAAAAGAACATCTAAATATTGATAATTATACTTCGAATATTAGGCGTAAACCTACAAGCATGTCGTAATAAGCAAATATACAATCAACTTGGACTACTACATACTACGAGTAACACATGTTTACTTATTGTAAACATTTGATATTCGTAGTATGTAGTGGTCCAAGTTGATAGTAACATGTGTACGATTTTGGGATGTTTTTAATGTATTTTTAAGTAGTTAATTTAGCCCTGATTATTACCAAAAGTAAAGGTCGAAACGTAAGTATGATTTTAAAAATTCTTAGATTTATTTGGGCTAACTGTACAAATCAACATCCCAAACAATTTTTATAAATATTACGTATTTTAAGCAGTATAATTATTATATCGCAGATTTCAGCGATCATTTGTTAAAAAATGTTGGAATGACCACATCAATTTGAACCCCATTAATTAAACAATTGGCTTAAGTGGTTATGTGATTGACTAGCGTCGAGCACGTTTTTGATACCTTCATATATTATTAAGTTTCAGATCGCAATTTTACTTTTATTATATCTCTACCGAAAGTGAAGCCTTAGCAGTAGTTCTTTTCTTCGTGAAGAGATACCGAAGCACCGAGATACAGGTGTAGCGCACATAAGCTCTGTGCCTCTAGCTATAAATGTACGAGTAGTAATTGTGTCCAGAAAAAGATGGCGGCCAATTGAGATAAAGTCTACAAGAGGTACGAAGGAGTGAGAAAGGGAGTGAGGGAGAAACCGTTAAATGGAAGGGTGGATCGGTGAAGAGCGGTGCAAGAGAGGAAGCAACCTGCGGGAAAGCGCGTGGGTGTCAGACGCAGGCAGCCTGTTGCTGTCTTTGTCCGCTAGGAGTATCCTCTTCGCCGGCGACAGCCATTGTTCCGCTCATCCACTCGGCACCCCTCTTCTCCTCCCCCGCGGCACACTCCTTTCGCATTTTACCACCCCCACCTCCTTTCATGCACCAATGTTCGCCACAGAAGAGATGATGATGACGTCAGGGAGGTAGGTGGTGGGGGAGCAGTTGCGGTGATAACACTCTGTGTGTGTTGAAGCATCTGTTGAGATTGAAGGAAACACCTCGCCGAGAAAGAACAGTGAACAAACCACAAGGGAAACCAAGAAATAGACACATTTATTATCCACAGTTGTATTATATTTTATCCAGCTTACTTTTGCTTTAATTTCAGAAAACTATATTTCAAAGTATTTCTTAAATGTACATAATATAATTTATTTTTTGAACTTTTAAGTGTAAAAAAACTTCGTATAACTAGAAGGCTAAAAAATTTCCTGCGCTTTGTTGGATGAATTTCCTCTATTTTTATCTTTAAAGAGTATGATTTCACTGTGAGGTTGGGATGTGGGAGGGGTGCGCCAACAGGGTATAAAGATCGGAGCTGAACTCGCTCCCGCAAGAGGCCAGGAATTTAAAAATTTATTGTCTGAGATAACTCGTAAAATATACTCATGATAAGTTAATTTACGGGGATATATACTCTACGCATAGTACATAGAAATCTCCCTCAGAGACAAATCCTGTGCGTAATACTCGAATATGGGAATATAGAATGATATGGGGCATGAAATCTGCAAGAGGGTTTTGTTCCTTCAACGAGGATGGCCTCTTTCGTTTGCTTGAAATTTCATTATGCCTACTCAGGAAACTCGATCATCACGTGGCTCAACTGCTTTGATTGTTAGAGCAGTTAGCAACTGCCCCTGCTATGGACACTGACAGTTAGTACCTCTCCTATTTCCACAAACAATGCAGACTGTTTCTCGTAATACACAAACCCCAAAATTAAGCGGCATTATACAGTTCCTGAGTTATTTGTTCAATTAACTTCGCTTCAAAACGTAAGACAGTCGTTTAGTATATTCAATAAATAATATAAGTGGTAATTCGAAAATTTGGTTATATAATTTTCCCCTTGAGGAAATTAATACAATTTTTTGTTGATTAACTTGTCGTTTTTTTTAGTTCAAAAACCTTTCCCGAAAAAGGAACAAAGATTCATTCACGACGTACTAACATCAAATAAGAAATGAGACTTTGTAGGTATACGAAGGTAATGACGAAATAGATGAATGTAGGGTCTGAATGTCTAATATAACGAGATTTCAAAATATCATGATCAATTGATTGCTTCGGTATTTGATAATAAGACAGGTCTCGAAATTTCCACTTTTGAAGGGTTCCGTGAATGTGTATTTCCCTACGAACAAGTTATGTATACAATAAACACAATGAAAGTTTTTTTTTTAATTTAATTTTTTTTGGTCATTTAATGTAGCCACCTTGCCTCCAACATTGTCATTGAAAGGTTTCTTGTTCAGATATCTGCTGTCATTTTTTATATATCCTCCATGTTCAAAATATCTCTAATTAGTTCCATTTGTGTGACATATTCTTTGTATTTCTCATATCTTTCCTGGCGTTTTATTAATCCTTTTTTCTGTGTCATATTTCAAATTCCTCTTTCTTTCAAATACGGCACATACTCTGCTCTTTCTTTCCCGTAAAAAATCACAATTCCAGAAAACATGTCCTTTGTTTCATCTCCTCTCCCGCACTTGCACTCTGCTGTATCTTCCCTTCCTTTTCTTTACATGAGAGCTCCAAAAACCCACAGAGGCGTTTCCCAAGGCACTGTTCTAAAACCCTTACCATCTTACGTTTTTTTTTAAATTGGAGCTTTAGGGCTAGCCAACGTCTAGCTGATTAGAGCCCTTACCCTCTTACAATTTATGTAAATTATTCGAAAATATCTTTAAAATTCTGTAAGCACATATGTACCTGACGATCTCCAAATCTATATCATTCAGAAATTAGAACTTAACTTAATTACACGCTTGCTTTTCCTCGCTGGATTTGTTATTCAGCTCATCCGAATTTCAATATTTTGTGCTTGATTAACATAATATACTTGATAAACTCTCGGAACGCGTTGCGTCTGATTATGTTATAAGCAGTGTGTCGATTTCGTGGTGTAACTCAAGACATTTATGATAATAATTTAAGTAGGAAACACAAGTAGATAAAACTTTTCAAAAACTATTTTCCTCCACGCTCATACTAATTGTGTCTTCGTAGATTATTAGCCATTTACCCGAGACCGTTCCCAGTAATTCATTGATCATGCCACACACTTACTTCTATAATTTTTGTACAAATTTAAACTTAAATTACAATGTAAATTGCTCATGATGCATTCCTACCTTATTTGATCACCACAAATACGAGTTCACGCAATTTCAATGTCGCTAGGCATTTTGTACCTATATAATCGTTATTGAATTCCCATTGTAGAAAGAAATGTGTCCTTCCTACAACAAATATACACANCCCCCAGTAAATGCTCATGCCCCATCAACCAGCTCGCACGCACTAAAGTAGTTGATGATTCAGGAACACAGTTTCCTACGAATATAGCTTCCTACGCATCACAAATGCACGCCGCTATTCAACACATATCAGAAGTTCTCGCCATGTTTGTTTATTGTTTATTCATCGTACTCTCACGGCATGGCCCCTCTGTACACAAGAGTTCCAAGGCACGGCGTTCCAAGGCCAACACATTTCAAGGCCTAGACAAAGAATAATAAACGAACGCTTGGTTCGACATAAATAAATTCTATGCAAGACGCCATCCATGAAATACGTGAGCACTAGTAAATAAATAACTACCCCATAACGGCACCCGCAAAAACTGCCCCCTTCAGGGCGAATTAAGTCTAATATGACTCAGATGTTCAGCTATCTTCACTTTGATGAACCACCCTTGGCGACGAATAACAACCATTCCAGCTATTCCGTCGATGCTAATCAGTCGTGTCCTATGTGCTCACATATGTCAAATTTCTCATCTCGACGAACATAGCCAGTTCTCAGTTCCGAGATTATTCAAGCGTCAAGCTTCGCCACAATACGCATTTCCACAACTTGGAACGCGTATACCAGATTAATACGACAAGCTAAACGAATCAAGACTTCGCCGACGCGAAGAACTCCAAACTTCGACGCCAGCTACCGAGGATCTTCACCCCCGGAACGGCGCGACTACCGAACTTGAAAACCACCAGGCACCACGGCTAGACTCCTCACGAGAAGCGCTCCTCTTCGTACGAACGTGAGCCCAGCAGATCGTCATCACCGACGCCACAAGTCTCAGAGGGTCTAACTACACGGATTGTCGCCACAGACGTCGAAACCACAAGTCTAGACGACATTCCAGGTTCCCGTATGTCATACGGTGTCTTTATTTCAATCGTTCTTTATTTGTTCTACCAAGACAGGTCTCTGTATCAATAAATTATTACAAGACCAAATTTGGAAACCAAACGTTTTATTTATTTTGTGGAAGCGGAGATTTTGTTGCAAACCCAACTAGATCTCCACACTACGCAACACCATTGATATTTATTAAACATTCAATTGTCAAAACAATCGAGAATCTAACAATGTATAACAAATAAAACAAGAAATTGAAATCATAAACAGGTTGGCTAACGATGAATCACAATGCGTGCTCATTGATGAATGAAGGGAAATAAAGACAGTTGTCAATATTTTTGTCAAGTTTCTACATAATGCTAATTGATTCTATTTTTATAATCTATTAAAAATTATATATCTAATATTTTGGGTACGAAAGAAACTTACAGGAATGCATATCAAACCACCCACTTTTTCAACAGACAAATATTAATCACACCCCTTTCGAACTACTCCATTATATTACATATTTACACTTTAAAATATTATAACAAAGTTTCGACCCTTGTTTTGGGTCATCATCAGGTTCCCAAAAAATTCATGAAAATTGTGTAGGGCCAGTGACACCATGTCAACTAATCCACAAGAAAATCAATGACAGGTCTGGATGGCGTACGACTAAAAAGACCTTTGATCCAACAAGAACGCTTACATAAAAAATTGAATAATTATTAATAGGAACGTTTACTTAAAGATTGCTTACTTAAACAAATTTGTTTCAGGTGTCGTCAAGTAGCGTTATTGTTGGATCAAAGTTCTTCGTAGTCTTACTTCACCAAAACCTATTGATTTTATTGTGGATTGGTTGACATGGTGCCACTGACCCTACACAATTTTCACGAAGGTTTTAGGAATCTGATGGTGATACAGAAATATCTTAAATTACGATGAACCTCACCGCCAGGTAACAGATTAATTATGTTAAGTGGTAAGAGAGTGGTAGATTGGACCAAGAGGTGAACGGGGTGGCCAAGTTAGTAGGCGCATCAGCGCGTGAAGCTGAAGGTCCCGACTTCGAATCGCAGTCCCGTCTCCTATTTCCATGCCTTATAACATAATTAACCTGATAACGACCCGACACAAAGGTCGAAACGTTCTTATAATTTAGGCATTGAACTTATAATTTAAGGTATTAAACTTATGATTTAAGGTATTAAACTTATTTAAGGTAATATAAAATATTTAAGGTATAAATACATAATTAATTGGAGTAGTTTTAAAATGTTGTGATTAAAATTTTGTATGTTGAAAAAGAGGGTCTTTTCATGCATGAAATATTATACCGACAGCTTAAATATGTTAAACTTACATGAAGTTGTTTTGGTCTCGTCCAGCACAGAAAATATATTTACGAGTATATAGCTAGAGAGAATAAAAATGTTATCAAGAAAGTGAGAGGATAAAATAATGAGAATATTTAGAAAAATAAATCACAAATAAGCATAAAAACATCTAAAATTTGTATATTTTTTATTTCAATCGCCGGAGTGTGTCCCACTCCAGGATAAGTAAAAAGCTGAGATTGTAATTGATAATTTCACAACACTCCGCCCCATGTACCAATAATCAAGTACCATACTACAAGAGCGCGCCTGTGTCGCTCTCTCTACACCTGTCATGAACTACTCCTCCTCCGGAAACGGGGTGATCATGAAGGTGCAAAGATACAAAATGAATATAAGTAAATAATTGAATACGAATTACTTCTAAAAATGTACATGTTCTGCGCTGGCCTACTTGAGGTATTTTGGTGCGCATAACACCTTTACAAATGTGTAAAATTAAAGAATAGCAAAATAGTTCCCAGAAAAGAGTTCCAAGTCTACAGGTAGCGAGCGTGTCTTTCCTCAACTCACTTGTCCCCTGCTATTGCTGCTGAGATGACCGCCAGAAAAACACGTTAACATAACGTCGCGTCGTCTCAATGTTACCTACTTTTTAACATTATATTATCTCAGCACAATAAACATCGACTGTAATCTAACCAGACTGACATTACTTCAGTGGCACAGCCTAGTTTTACTGTTCTGCAAGATATGACACTTTAACAGTGTATCGCTTCAATACTGGGGACAGCCCACGAGCTTACACAAGTATTTTTATGTTCCCTGTGCATTCATGGACTAGCTTTACAAATAAACAAGTATGCTTCAGTCATAATTTTAAGGATGTACAACGGTATGTTAACCGTTGAGAGTTAACTCCAACGTCATCTGGTAATCTGAGAAAATGATACTACCAGCTTCCTTCATCCTGGGCCACTTCTTAGAAATCCGCCCTAACGTCAATATTGATTGTACTCTGTTAAAGAAAAAGTAATTAAACTTTGGGTTACAACCACTCAATTAGTCATTCTCAGGACGTATCATATAATTACGAGTTTTTGATCTCATTAATTGTATTATTTTTTGTGTTAAGTTTTAGTTATATTTTAGTGATTTATGTACTAAGGCTTGAGTTAAGTTTTAATAAAACCATGTGATCCCCGTAAAAATATAATTTAAACCGATTATCACAACACCGTGGTCCATTACTAGCCAACAGTGAGCTAAACACGAAACGATCGCTCTAATTTTCCTATAGAAAACCTTTTTTACGTGAAGTTTTATACGTGAATTCTGGTTCACAAACATAGAAATCTCCTAGATTACGGTGAACCTCACCGCCAGGTAACAGATTAATCATGTTAAGTCGAATGAAAATGGGAGACGGGACCGGGATTCGAACCCGGGATTTGAGCTCTACGCGCTCATGCGCTTACCAACTGCGCCATCCCGTTCGCCTCCCGGGTCCGTCTACCATTCTCATTCAACTTGTGAAACCCAAAGACCTCTGAGGTGGTCTCGTAGAGACTAGATTCCTCATCTGAGGCGACTCCCTTAGGAAGTTACTTGATTTGGGTATTATTTTCCATTTCTGGTTCACAAACATAGAAATCTCCTCAGATGGAAAATAATACCCAAATCAAGTAACTTCCTAAGGGAGTCGCCTCAGATGAGGAATCTAGTCTCTACGAGACCACCTCAGAGGTCTTTGGGTTTCACAAGTTGAATGAGAATGGTAGACGGACCCGGGAGGCGAACGGGATGGCGCAGTTGGTAAGCGCATGAACGTGTAGGGGCTCAAGGTCCCGGGTTCGAATCCCGGTTCCATTTTCATTCGACGTAACATGATTAACGTGAATTCTGTTATATGTAACCATGGTTACCGACGAAAACCAATTTATTAAAAAAAAAACAACCTTGCACATACTTTCTCATAATATTCAAAGACATTCAATAATAAAATTCAATAATATTCAAAACTAACTTAATAGAGAAAAATAATATTTTTACAATTACACAAACACTGTGTCCCTTTAAATAAAGTATCTACAAAATAGATTACAGAAACCATTAGTGCATGAAAGTAAAATTATATCTTGCTGAAGTGATAGAGAAAGGAATAGTTTCCAAATGAAACTTCACTGAAATTGTTCACGAAATAAAATATCATCAAATTTCTAAAATATTCCATTGCAAGACGTTTTTAAGATACATACATTTTAATAAAAACACATGTCACGGGTTAATTAAAAAAATACTCGAATTATGTAAATAATATCTGTATCAGACACAACTGAATTAACTCTTTCTTTGGGCTCTGAGCAACATTAGCTCTATTGGTAATCTTTTATTTTATCGCCATTATATCGGTCTTCTTAGTTTCTGAAGCTGTATTCTCCCCCTACCATGGACACTTACCGAACTAAATAGTCCTCAGTCTCATGAAATGAGGTTCTAAGGCTAGCAGTAGAATAAATGAGATCGTGCGTCTGTGAAATATTATTTTTCTATGTTTACACCGATCTTTCCAGAAAAAAAACCGTTAATGCAGATATAATATATGCATATATAATTATACTTTATGTACAGAAAAATTAAAGAAAAATTTCGAACAGTTTTTGAGAAAATTGTGAAATTGTTCTTTTATTTTCATACGAAATGATACTTTATGTGTACTGTGTATATGACAAAGTAAATACAGAACTCATTTATTTCATTGTTCTTTTTTAGTCAATTTTTTACTGACAGATTTTATGAGAATTTTACAAATGAGTAAGTTTCATTATTTTTTATAAAAACCGAGAGCTTTTTTCTCTAATGTGTTTTCCTGGGTGTTAGATGCGCATGATTCCGTGCATTACGTTAAACGCCTTCTCGACACTTATTGGAACCCATCCCCTCCAACTCAACCCTTGCAGTCATCATCCCTACGCCTTTGTGTTCCATCATCCTACCCTTCAGTGCTCTTGACAGCGTTTCGCGGAACTGCCAAATTAGTTCGTAGCTGAGTCGGCAGCTTCGCACCATGCGGTGCAGATCGCGTCATTTGAGAAAGAGGGAAGGTAACATCTGGCTTCTGGTGTCATAAAATCTTCGAGCGTCATAAAAAACGACGTTGCATCGAGTTTTTGACTAATTAATTTCTTATATTTATTTTGAAAAGGAACATTTGAAAGAATAAATTTAGCGTGTTCTTGAAGGACGACTTCTGAAGGAACCAGTAAAACAACGTGTATTAAGATAAGTAAAATGCAGTACTTATTCTCGAAAATTAATAGATAATAATTTTTTTAAAGAATTGATTTCGTTACGGTGATTTAACAAGCAGGTGAAGTGTTATTCGTGAAATCCAAAACGCATTTCCTTTCTTCACTGAAATCGTAATTCATCCTTAAAAATAAGCCTCATAAGAAGATTTGTATGAGGAAAAAATGTACAAATTTCATATGCATTGGCTATATTTATACACGTTCATTAACTTTTTAATTCATGTAATTTTTTTCATATTCTTGAAACGGGTTATTTCTATGTTCGTGGCACTACGAAATGATACTTTTTTGGAAGTTGTGATAAATCTACCAACATATCATATTACACTAAAATTTCAGAAATTTTTGCACATGCTTTAATCCGTGCGTCTCAAATTCGTGGTCGCGAAAAACTTTATAAACATTATTAATGGACCGACGTTTTCATTGTATGTATCAACCTCCTTCGGGGCTAAAGAAACGAAATTAGCTACCTATCTGTTCAGTATATTTTCTTACTTTCATCTCAAACTGTCCATCTCCAAATAGCAAAGATAAAATATTCAACGGCGAAGGAAAATTATTGTTAAGCTTCTGTAGCAAGCATCTTTAACCCAGCCTTTTCCCACTTCATGTGGGGTCGGCGAATGGGGATGGATATATGATGCTTCGTTTTGACTGGGGAATACTAGGGTGCCGGATGCCCTTCCTGTCGCACCTCCCCTGAAGCGGTGATTATGAATGAAATGGGGGTGAATGATTATGAGTGAATGTTGTGGTGGAATGATAGGCAGAGGAAACGGGAGTACCCCGAGGAAAACTGCCGCGAACACTGCTCCGTTCTCCACCTCGGATTCTCCTTGGATCGGACCGGGTTTGAACCGGCGTCCCCAGAGGTAGAACTTCTGTAGCAAGCATAATCTTGAAATATTAAATGGAACTTTTGGATCGGATCGGAAAGATAATATAACAGCTATCAATAAAAGTGTTATAGACTGTACCCTAACATCCAAAAATATTCTGCATTTGCTACACGATTTTTGGGTGGAACCTACGATAGTCTAGCATCACATGGCACTGTGTCTTGAAATCCGATTGAAGGCAAAGGTGACGAGGCAGTCGCGGAAAGAAATACCTTCTGCACTCCCTCTCATGAAATGGACTGAAGACAAGAAAAAATTAAAGTCGTTGAAAACTTTGAAAGAAATCTCGGAAAATTGTACACCGTTGTTCAGAAAAAAAATATACTTCTGGGAGATTTAAACAACGCGGCTCTTTGTTTAGGAGATAACTTAACATCCGCTGGAAGAAACATGCAAGTATTCCCGCACAATAAAACACAAAGCAAAGAGAACGTTTGGTTTACCCGGGAATGTAGAGAAGCAAAGAAACGGACGACGGACACATTACGGAAATATCAGCTTTAGGGAGGGGAAGTGCACCGCAGTGCATACTTAAAATAGGAATCTCACAAAAATTCATCAACATACTAAAGGCAATTTATCACGGAGACAGTGCATGTGATAAAATCGACAGGCATTCTACAACAAAGGCTTTCCCTGTAAACATCGGTGTGAAGCAAGGATGCATAATCTCTCCACTGCTTTTTATCCTGTTCGTTGATGATGTTATTGATTATTTGAATATGGCACAGACGGAGGCACCTATTGTGACGTACTCAGGAAGGTCTATACTGGCACTATTATTTGCGGATGACTTGGTCATCTTCTCTACATCCGTAGTGGGGCTCCATAGAGGGTTAGATGCGCTACGCAAATTTTGCAATGATAGAAAAATAAAATAAAATGTTAAAAAGACAAAAATTATGATATTAAAAAACGGGTGGGTATTAAGCAAAGAAGAAAAATGGGTATTCAATGGGAACACCTGAGATATTGTTAAAGAGTTCACATACTTAGGGGTACAGCTGTCAATGAATCTGGATTGGAGTAGACACAAAGAAAGAGCTAAAAAAAGGTATGTTTGCACTCAATGAAATAAAAAAATGTTCCATTAGAGTCCCTGAAATTACCCCAAAGCTATTGAATAAAATGTTTAATTCAGTATTAGTACCCATTATAGCATACGGAGCAGAATTATGGGGAACAAGGGATAATGCTCTTTTTGCCTCTCTCCAGACCGGTTATCTGAAGCACATTCTAGGAGTTTCTCCAAGCACAGCTAATAGTGGGATTCTGTGAGAATTCGGAGAATATTCACTAAGCGGTATCTTAAAATTAAAATCACTGAAATATTGGCTTCTCACCGAAAGTGGCAACAAGAATGAAATTGTACTAGAATGTTACAAAAACAAAAGTGATGTCGGATGGTGCACAAAAATTAAATTTATTTTAAATAAATTAGAACTTGGGGACTCCTGGTTTAATGACGTAAATGAATACAATTATGTAAATATTTTAGAAAGCATCAAAATAGAACTAAAAAATCTAGATAAGACGGAATCAGTACTCGATAGATTAGAGAAGCGTTCTCTTATTTTAAAAACGGTGGTCGCTGGGGAATGGGGACGAAAACCATATATTGATTGGTTAAATAAATCGGGTAAAGCAGGGCATGCATGGTTTAGGTTGGGAGGTTGGAAAATCCGAAAACTACGAGGTGAGTTAAATAACACTTGTCCACTCTGCGCAGAAGAGTAAGAATGGATTCACATTTTATTGTTTTGCACCAAAACCGAACGCAATCGAAGCGAATGGCTTTCCGAAGGGGACTGTAGCTTACGAACGAGAAATATTGATTTGGCAACAGAAATTATGATGCATAACAGATCAACGGTAGTGCAACTTCTGAGCAAATTCTTTAATATTCTCAGGGGGGAAAGTGAAACTAAGATTTTGGAAATTTTACAAGTTTGTGATTATGCTGTCTTAATATGTTTCAGGTTATTTGGAAGCTCAAAAAGGAAGGAGGAAGAATGAATGAAAAGACAAGATGACTCGCATTTCTTATGTTATTATTTACTAATTATTATTATTTTTACTCATTATTTTCTGTAGTATTTTAATACTATTGTTATTAGAAGTTAAATGTATTACTATTATCTAAACATACTTACTTTTATTATATGTATTATACTTGCTTATCCTGACCGTCGGTTTTCCGTGGTTACCAACGGTGCTCAACGAATATTCTAGTTGCATTATTCCACCTAATTTCATTATTCTAGTTGCATTTTTGCTTCTTTTTTTCGTAAAACTTAAATACCTAGCAACAAACAACTAGAACATTTGTTGAGAGGGATTACCAGGGTGCAGTATGCACAGCCCACGGACTTAAACATAGATGCATGGGCCCTCAGCCTCGCCAATATTTTTGCAATATGTTTGTTTGTATATAAATATAAGAATTATTTCTAATAAAACCCTTTTGAATTGAATTGAAATATTTTCTTCCTGACGGTAACTTTGTAAACGTTCCTTTTTTAAGGAGATGGACTCTGGAACACTTTTGTAGTACATACCATATCCTTAGTTAAAGCAATTTTTCATGGTCGGTTTCCCACAACGACAGACTCTACCACTTTCATTTGCCTCGGAATCAAGGAAAAGCACGTCAACAAGATAAGAATTGAAGATTCTTTCAGAATTTTGCTTCCGAAAAATGAGCTCTACCTCTCTACATTAATTTTTGACCACAGATAAGTAAATTGTTTAGTAAAGGCACAACACTATGTTCAGTTACGGAAATATATCGCAAATAAAATATAATTAAATGATGAAATGGTTGAAAAATATTTAATGATCTTAAGTTATTTTACAGTGAATTTTCCCTTCA
Organism: Laupala kohalensis; assembly: GCA_002313205.1. Lineage (NCBI taxonomy): Eukaryota > Metazoa > Arthropoda > Insecta > Orthoptera > Trigonidiidae > Laupala > Laupala kohalensis. The sequence continues at coordinate 363,310 of NNCF01127140.1, read as the reverse complement.
TTACAAAATATCCATTGAAGGTACATGCGTAATAGAGAATTGTTTGCATCTTCCCAATAAAGCGAGTCCCTGATCGAATTGTGAGATTTACAGAAACACAACGAAATGGAGTTGGCAACTTTTGTTTTGCATTTAAATCTCGTTTCCCAACGGAAAGCTCTTTTCAGTGAAAATAAAAATGTATTTAACGGAATGTATGTTTCAGATAAATGTCATTTCAGATTTTCTTTCTGAACAGTGGGAAAAAATTCAAAGAGCGAATAGATACAAATAATTCGTACAAACGAATACTTCGAATGGTATCCGAATGGAATGAGATATTTGAGTTGCCTGAGGCAAAACGTGTTTTGTGAATTCTCTCTAGGAAGAACAAGTGAGAAACTCATCTGACTAAAGGGATCTTGGTATTCGAAACACTAGTTTTTTATTTAGGTATGTGAGTTAGTACTACTTAGTTCTGATCATTTTTGTTTTCACTCTATTACACGTTCAACCTGCGCAACCTGTTTCTTTCACACACACAGTTAAAAGAAACTTACCACATGAAAATTTTCATGCATCAAATTGATATGTTATGTAAAAATGATTTTTATAATATGTTGATGAACCTTTCCTGACAAATAAATGGAATAACATAAAATGTTTATACATGCATTAAAATTTAATACCTCAATCATTCAAAAGTTGTCTAATATCATGTATTCAATTTGCAGAATTGACAGAAACACTGTATGAGTGGAAAATGGTTGCAAATCAAACTTAGTTTACATTTGACAGAATCTAGCGGAGCGAGATTTGAAGAGAGCTATTTGGAATACAATTTATGAGGCAAACGTTAGAACAGGTAGTTCTACCATATCAGAATATACAAGAAGATTACAAATAAGGGTGTATATAAATACGAATTTTATGCTAAACTGAATTACTAACCTTGACTTTTTCAAAATTGACGGTTCATAGTTTTATCTTGTGTTTATCTAATCTTTTTGTGTGTGTTGCATTTCCTGCGCCACGCGTCCACTTATTTCACCAGAACATCATAGTAATAGATACTAGAACAAAAATGTACCACGTAGTCTTTCTGTGCCTGGAAATATATTTTCATTGGCAATAACCAGCAAATAGGTATTCTCGAAATTAAATATTATTTTACATTTTTGCTCTAAAAACCCACATTACGTTATATTCTAGGATTAAGGAAACAAATTATTCATTGTTAAAATTAAGTATTGGAAGGAACGATTTAAATTTCCAATTAAATATTATAAATGAGAGTATCAGAAAAGAATGATAAAGCAGGATCCATTTTATATAATATAATTGGATAAATAAAAGAATAATTGTTGAACGTTTCTTACAATAAATGAGGAACAGAGGAAATTAAACAGACATAGCATATCTTTTCTTCCTTCGCTCTGCTGAGCGGAAGAGCGCGGATTTGATTCCACACTCGGCCGGTCTGAGTGAGGTTTTCTGCTGGGGGGGAGGGGGGGTTCATTTACATGTTCGGTACCTTATCGGCATTCCCCGACAACCCAACATCCCTCCATCTTAATTATTCGCCCAAATCATATGTCTAGATGGAAGAGGAGACCCGATAGCCTGCAATTTGCCACACCATAAAGTACGACGTTCGGATCCCAACATACATTGGAATGCAAAGAATAATCCACGTGGAGATAATTATTCAGAATTTTCAACTCTTCATTTTCTCCATAATATTGTTCACACAAATAATAACAAATTAATCAAATCCAATGTGAGGGTATTCCACGTATTGATCCTGAATTATTGCTTTTCCATCAACAACAGCCTCATTTAGTGAAATGATATTTTGACATGACATCATTTGAAAAGTCATATTATGCTTAACTGAGTGGAATATGCTTCATTATGAATATGATGACCATGAATATGTTTAGAGGTCAGTAGTCTAATACACTTGCTTTTTATTAACGTATGTAAATAACATTAAATTTAGTGTCAGGATAATTTGGAAACAATTTATTTAACGGAGAGTCGAAGTTGTATTTATAATGTTTTTCGAAAATCCACAACATTTATCACAAGAGACATAACATTGAATAACGGTTTGTAGTGTTTTCTTTTTAAATTACTGAACACAAATCGTATTTCGTTCATGCCGCGACCCCATGTCCACGGAGTATCATGCGGTGATTTATACATAACGACCTCTTCAGTCACCAATAAATAACCACTGCAAAATCCAGCGGTAAGTCTGTTATATAAAACACATTAATATTCTACAGCAAAATTCAGAACTATTAAATCCATGATAGCACAGTGGAAACAAAATATCATACAACAATAACCCTTGAAAAACCCGTATTTGTTTGTAAGTTCAATAGTTTAAATCTTAAGACATTTCTGATGCTGTAGTCCTCACGTGCTTATCTTTCAAGCAATATGAAATACAATATAAATTTATTGTCAAAAAACAGTACAAACTGCGTATGACCACGTGGAGGGAAAAAAAACTAATTTACTCTCCGGGAGCAAGCAAGGGACCATCCCATCAATTCCGATCAAGGGCCCTAAGGCAGAGGCGGATTCAAAAAATTCAGCAAAAATTCCTAGATAAGATAAAAAGTTAGCTGCGAGTTATAATACTAATAGAATGTCAATATGTTTGTAATTTTAAGCAAAAAATTACATGTAAGTTATTATCGAACTATAGATTATTCTGAGTATAGTGCTTAAAAATTGAAATAACACTAAATTCACGATTTATTGTTACAATAGACCCGCCCCTAGACAAAGCCTAGAGAACCTGTATGATAAATCCGCCTCTACCCGAAGGAAAACCGGAGAAAAACCCGGGCCAGGATGGGAAAACCCGGGCCAGGATGGGGGTAAAACAATAAATTATTTGTTTTACACAAAACAACTATTTTTAATTATAAGCGTAAAACTTATCGATATGTTATATGGTTCATAGTGAACTATACAACTAGATAAGACTGCAATAAAATGTTGGATCCATGTGACCTATTATCGTTAACTAGAATAGTACGTATCTTTGGATGTTTCTTAGAAGGTTATACGGAATGCAAATATACGTATTCCACTTCATAGATATTATCAAACTTGGTAAAGTTATCTGAAATGGTTTAGAGATGAGCCAATGCACTATTTTGCATTCTTACCCGTTACTCGCGAAGAGAAATTCACACGTTTTAAGAGATAGCAGTATTCGCATATTAGCGGCTCATGAGAATGGGTGTCGAAGACAGGTGGATAAGGCGTGCTGTTTCTGTGGAGGAATGAACACATATTTTATTTTATTTGCCCTACTGATATTCTATTTATCTTCATGAAACTGCTGAAAACGGTAGAAAAGAGACCAATTCAAACACCCGGGTAAAGGCGCGTGAGTTTTGTTATTTACTTTTGACCAATGGTTATGACAAATAAATATTTGTAGCAGAAGATGGCGAGGATGAAAGTGTCGATTTTTGAGTAATTGCTAAAAATAAAATGGGATACAGGATTTTCGATTTGTAGATCATATAGCTTCAAATTTAATGTAGATTTTGAATTTATATTCGTAATTTGTTATTTGACAATAGTTGAAGACTGAAATTCAATTTAGTGGAATGAGACAACAAGAAATATTTGATCTCACTGTGGGTCTGTTATACCGATCGGAAGGTGTGCATTTTAAATAAAAATAAACGACACTTAACAATAGTAAATAAATCGACCAACCCATTAAGCAGATATAGTATTTAGAAAAAGCACAGATTTTCTTCTAAAAAAAAATTAGGCTGTAATAATGAGTCATTTGGTGACCATCGGCGAAAATCACTGTCAATCCCCTTAAAGTTCTCTTACTTTTTAACAGACGAAAAAAAGCATATGATTTAACTCATATTTCAATATGTCTGATTTGTAAATAAATAATTATAATTTTAGTGAAAAATTGACGTTAATAATTTAAAAAAGCTAGATTGAGCTAAATAGTACAAACACGAATATATTGTCTCATGTGACTACACGCCACCGCATAGCTCGAGCGCAGACGCAATTAAAATGGCTGCCATCAATGTACAACTGTTACACGGTCTTACGCAATATGAAAATGTAGCTGTCTTTTTTCGTTTTTGATATATTCCCATCGGCACGAGTCACTCCCGGTACTTTCAGCCCCGCGCTTCCCTAGCTACCCCTTCGCCAACTTCGCACGAAGGTTTTTGTTCTTGGGATACGGTTTACCTTTCGTAATAATAAGTTTGCATACATAAATAATAATTAAATTAGATATTTAACGAAAATTCGGAGAATCGCAATTCACTCTTTGTTATTCCGTTGTAATCGGGATTCAGAAAACGCTATTTTAGTGAGTCGCTAAAAGAAGGAATTTCATTTCAATTGGAAAAGGGTTTTTTAATATAATATTTTATTAAATGTTATTTCGTACGTAATTTTAAAGTTTTGGTATCGCATTTGGGTTAAATAGAGTTTCTTTATTGCATTACCGAAAACATTGAAAAGTTTTAAATTCTCATGAAAATTTTATCTATTTTGAAATATTAAATGTGATCTTTTTTTGTTGTGTACACTTTCAGAGCCATTTTAATACACCGTAGGAAGATATGCACAACAGATTTAATGGGACATCTTTATAAAGTGGCAGAGGACGATACAAGCAGGGCTCGGAACGATGCGCACTAAATATCTGAATGTATTCACTAAAAAGTTCAAAATGTACACTTAAAATATGCGCCAAAATGTTCCAAATATGCACAAAAAATCCAATTAAATGCGCTATAAAAATTTGAAAGATGCACATTTCAAACAAGTTTTGTATATACCGTCCAACGATGTACAACTCAAGTGCAAGTGTAAATTGAGTCTAGGAAAGTGCAAGTGTAAATTGGGTTAATTCAATAATACCATTGGACTCTTTCATATAGTATAAACCATAGTTCAATAATGAACGTACTAATTTTGATTTATTACAAAAATTTAAGTAAAAAGTATAGAGTTACACAACGATCTTCAAAAATATGCATTTATATTGTGAGATTTGAATAATTTGGTAATTAAAATGAAGAAATCACCCTCGTTCGGGCGTTTTAAATTAGAAGAACTAACGATAGAGTGGGGGAGGAAAGTCTTCCTACTCTCTAAAAATTTAAAAGTCCACCGTTGAGATTTGACGGAGGAAACATTCGCATCTTGCGAGGCGCAGTGAACCCGCGATGAGCTCTTTGTTGAAGAGAAAATTTATGGCCGCTTAGAAATGGCAAGTAAGCGAGGGTGTGAGTAAAACGATCCGTCCCGGCCGTATAACCAAGGACACAGGGGGAAAGAAGCAAGTGGTGACTTGTCAGGAAAAAAACGTTGAAAAAGAGCGGTTGGAAATAGTTCAAAATTACGCAAAATTCCCAATCAGAATTTAGGCACAGGAGGGGGAACAGTTGTGGCATTGAAAGTTTTTCGTCACGTGAAGTTCAAAATTGAGAGATCTTGGAAGAGGAAAAAGAGGTGTAGGAAGGGATGAAGTCCATTTAAGGAATGGCAAATGAAAATTTCCTTCTTCTTGTTGCAGTCGTCTTCGTGTTGCACTCTGCTTCTGGTTGTTGTATCTTGAGCCGTGTTGTATCAGATCAGAGAGACGAGATCAGAGACACGAGATTTTTTTGCGCGAAGTGAAGACTTGTAGATTTTTGTTTGCGAGCAGAGCCACGACTCAGTCTTATTTTCGAAATTATATGGTTAGCTCATGATGTCCGATGAGATTTCCGAGTTAGTTAATTTCCGGAACTAATTCATCAGTCTTTGGCTAGCATTTCGGCTGCAAATTCTAAATCCGAGACGCGACAAAACTCGTACGAAAAATATGCCCATTCGGCGGGCGCTTCCGAGAATCCAGGGACCGCCTTTGAAATTGAACCATGATGGTTTGGCTCCACGCCGCACCTGAGGGCATCCAGGCAGCGTAGCTTGCGGGAGGAATGCACCACCAGGTTTTCTGGCGCTAGTGACGTCATTAACCGGAAGTCGTTCTGAGGTCGAGGCCAGGCCGGCTTCCCGTGCGGTTGACGCACCCTCCACTCAGCACTGCACTGCTTGATTGGTCATCAGGTTGAGGTATTTTACGATTGTTGGTGGCATCCGACACATATCGTCATGCGCTATTGCGAGAAGACGAGTGCGGGTCTTATTGTTCAGAGGGGCTCAGAACTTTGGACTTTATGATTAATGAAGAAGGCCCAATTAGCAAGAAAAAAACTCCACTTAATTATATATTTTAAATACAATATCAATGTAATTGCATTTCAAGAAGCAAGAATTATTGTAAATTCAGTGTTTGTTTTATTTGTCAAAGGAGAGATTATCTTAATGTTTATTCAAGATGTTCAATTTGTTTAAAATTTATGTTTGTCGTTGAGAAGCCGAATTCGGCAGAAATACTAGTGTATTTCATGTTTACATGGGTTACCAGTTATGAGTGTTTCTTTTGGGGGATAGCATGAAGGTTTTTTTTTGTAGTATGTGATTCATGTTAATTAAATTTAATGGATTTCAATTTGTCAATAGCGTTTTCCTGTAGTTGAACCCTAGTATGGTCTTTCCTTTCATAAAAAAATGCAAAATGCGAAATGAGTTGTACTTATTTTCTGATGGTTTATTTTGAAAACATGGGCAAATGAAAGACTGTTTAAATTTAATTTTGTCAACTCTGTAAATACCATATACAATTAAATATTGGGTTATGAGCTCTTTCTTTGAAATGGAGTTTATTATATCTTCTCTAGTTGGTAGAGAATGTGCCTCTTATAATGTTTGATTTTGAAAATTATTGAGTTCTTAAAAGAGGGAAATCACAACTTCAAAAGGACTCTTGTTTTTCTCTTTAAAAGACTTAAGCATTTTTTTTTCTTTTCCGACGGGAAACAAAATGCCAGCCTCCATTTCCAGTAAAAAAAAGTTTCCCTTTTAATCTGATTTCAAATACAATGCAAAGTTAAAAACAATTTCTTGAAAATTTTATTACCTCTGTCCGTCCTAATCTACTTCTTCTTTTGACCAATCAGATTCTTTAGTACACAAACCTTTCGCTGTCAACCAGCATTCGTACACATCCGTTCTCTGTTTTTGTGTATTTGCACATGCAAATTCGGAAGTGGAGTTCGCCGAGCACTAATTAGATCTGGTCACTTGCAGTGAGCCCCTTCCCTACGGGACTAATGGGATTTTCGTGGCAGCTTCAGCCAGAGGCGGCAAGTAATTGTGTAACAATGATAAGGCAAACAACGACGCGGTCGAAAGCTGTCGGCGGATGCCATGTTGGACCGCCACTTGTGTTTCAGGAGGCTGAAGGTGACTGGGACTCTTTAAATGGAAGAAAGAACACGATTCAAGTTTCTTTTTTGATTAAGATCTGATGAAGAAAGTAGGACAGTAACATGCAGTAACCTTATAAAATAAAAAAGAGAGATACTTTAAAATACTGAAATATTTTTAAATTTCACTCGTTTCAATGAATGATTGGAGTTTGCTTTTCAAAATTATTCATTTTATTATTGCTAAAATTACATCATGAGACTAAATACTGAAAAACATAAAATCCATTCCAGCAACAATAGTAATTTTCAATTATTTTTTTCGAGTATTCACAGACGTAGATTTCGATTTTAATACATCTGTATTAACAAATATTCACACAACGTTTCAATACCCATTCGTTGCATCATCAGGTGTTTACAATATTNCTTTTATTTATATATATATATATATATATATATATATATATATATATATATATATATATATATATATATATATATATATAATAAACGTAATTACTATTATATTAAACAGTGATGGTATTAGTAGAGCGGTAACACTACCAATTATATGATCTTTGTCATGAAAATATTCCCTCGACTGGCCAAACATATTTATACTTTTCAATTTAAATCTTTGGAACATTGAAAGCAGTTCATTAATAGTTTTATTGTAAAATACTGCCACTATTTTCGTCAGTTTCTTTGTCTCTCACTACAGGTTGGTCATATCTGATTAGAAATACTTCTGCCGACTCTTGGATTACTCTTGGTTTAATTATGAAAAAATCCCATTTTTAAATAATCCTAATATTTACAACCTTACGAAGTTGAAATTGTATAGTCCACGAGTATCTGCTCAATAGAGATATTCCATCATTCCATGCGGTTGATTCAATCTGACGCTTCCCATATATGTCAACAGCAGTCTTCCTGTGTTGACAATGAACGGCGAACTGACCGCTGACAGGTTTGCTCTGTTGAGCTCTCACAAGAATGCGATCTCCTGCTCTCGACTAGACTCAGTAAACGTTTACCCTCTCCTCCAGGTCATTCTCCCTTCCTCGTTTGGTCTTCGCAAACCACCCATCTAATTACCTCTCCAGACTTAGTAAGTGAATTGTACTGAGTTTTGAATGAAACTAGCTTTCCTAGTATTTTGGGCGGCTCCCGACCTCAGCATAAAGCTTTCTCAAATTACGAGTTTCCGTAACAATTCGCAGCAAAATACACCTTTAAAACACAAAGAAACCCAAAAATATAACAAGAATCATTTTCTTCCAATACCAACTGCATGGTATACGATTCAAACAGCAAGATAACAATTCAGAATGTGACAGCATTCATAATTCCACAGGATATTTCTGGTCAGATGCGAATGTCCAATAAGGTTGCCCATTGCCCCTAATTTGTCGGGATTGCCCTTACTTTTCGAAAATTATCTTGCGTCTCGCCACTTCGAAGATACACGTGAGTGTCCCTACATTTCTCTTTTTTCGCTAATATAGATTAGTTACAGAAAAAATAGTATTACTTTTATTATTATTATATATCCTGATTAAGATTCAAAAGGGTGTATTCTTTATATTTTTTAATTATTACCGGAACGATACGGGCAGTAATGGGTTTACAAAACTTATGTCTAAGTTTTGTATCTCTGATTTTATTGATTTATGTAACTTTTAGGCTGTAATACGAGATATGGTTTTGTGAACATGATGGATATTAAAAATAACACAATGCGTAGTATATTAACTGACAATTTTGGATGTTCAGGAAATGTATTTAAAGGTAATAATTTTCTTGCGGTCTAAACAAAGGTGTGCATCCAAATATATATTCATATGGGATATACTTATGAAGAGCTAGTTAGAAATTTGATGACTTTTGACAACAATTTTTTTGTTTTTTCGCTTTCTCAAAATTCTTGATATTCACCTCTAAAAACCCTATAACGATTGACCGATTGGGGTGGCATCTAGTCTTCAGAGAAAAGACGCGACCTAACCACCTTTAAATTTCAACGGTCATTCCGCTAGTTTTAACACAACAAGCTTCAGGGGTTTCAGTGCGAGGGTACATGTTCGACACCAAGATGCATCTAAGTTGTCTTGGCATTTTATGCAACCCGCAAAATTTCTCATTAAGGTAGTACTAACGTAGGTAGAATTAAATCACTAAAATATCTGGCATCGGCATAAATAAACAGAGTATCACTTATGATTTAAACTAAAAAAATATTCTTCACTGGGCATTTAAATAAAATAATTGAAATTATAATTGATGTCGCATTATTTTGCGTATTATGGACGAAAAATTTGTTTTAAAAAAAGAGAAACTTTTGAATCATTTAAGTGATGGAAGTTTACTTTGATTTGTAGTTCATTTCCCTGATATTTTTACGTCATTCTTATCTATAAGTCACAAGACTTTTGAGAAAGATATTTCAATGTTTCTGAGGTGCGATTCATAAATTGTGAAACCGTTGCATGATCTTGTGTATTTCAAACGTCATCTAGCGTCATCTACGACGTATTTCTAGCGTCATCATGATCTTGTGTATTTCAAACGAGTCAAGCGAGTTTCTGAATATTGTTAATTATACTACTAACTGGTAGAAACGAATTCAATTATGTTCTCTCTTCCTTATCATTCATTTAGCTGAATCTTAAAACAGACTAAAAAAGGAGAACAGTTATACATCTCAATGATTTGACTAACTTGGAGTGCTCGTCCCACCTTCGTAAATTTCTAACCCTAGAGGTTAGAATGAGATGGAGGTACATCGCCATTACTTTATCTTTGGAGTGTTGAATGAAAAATTAATATCATAAATGACCAAAAGTGTGACATGATTTTGTGCCACTAGTTCTTCCATGAAATTAATTATCAGGAAATGGAACGTTCTTCCTTCATGATAATATTCGGGTTCGATTGTACAAATAGAATTGGTTTCTACATCATAACAATACTTCAGAAAACTTTGAGAGAAGAGGCGGATGTCGTTGACAATTTGACCAAATTTTGCGACGACAGAGGGCGTATGAAGGAAGAGCATATGCTCCGGGAATACTCTGCGTACCAAAACAGTCATCTGCAAGAGGGAATCGTTCAACATTTCAAAAAATGTCACAGCATTTTTAGAGATATATATCTCGTAGATTTTATTCAAAACATGTGTAAACAACTTTGACCTTTTCGTGGCTCAATCCGAAAGTAAGTTTCAAGTTCATTTACTCACCATATATGCTCTCTTCATGTGACGCATTACTTCGGACTTATTAACTTCTCATTACTCATACCAGTAGAATATGACCAACACGGAAGGTATCTGCAATGATCTGTTCTACTGGATTTATTGAGCAAATGTGATCGGTTTCTTGAATATTCTTGAAATATTGATGCTATGGCGGATAAAATCCCTGTATGCGGATGTGAAGCGGTACAACAAAATACTGACAGGTGCGATTTTTTTCATTGAAGGATATTTTTAATAAATTAGTTTTATCACATTAAGCTGAATCCATTACATACTCATATTTCATTCTGAAAGTTATTTTCGTAAATACCTGTTCATAGATCTATAATTTTACAGAGCAACTTTCTAGCAAAAGGTAGAGCTTTAAATGGTGTAATTTGAGTTGAATTCATATGGAAAACAATATTTCATTTAGAGAAACAGAGAGAGATGACTTCGGGGAAAGATTTGTGATGAAGTTTTGAGATTATCTGGAATGATAACATGACCAACATGTCCGGAGAGGTTCATTTAAATTCATTTTACTGATTTACAATCCTTTGCCTCACATATGGGATTACAGAGCAATTATTTCTCTTAATATTTAGATACCCAGCTAATTTATTTTTATGAATAATATTGCATTTGCTGCTAATTTTTGTTAATTATGATTCTTATTACAAATTTAAACCTTTGATTGCATTATTTTATGTTTGTTCAAACCATTTTCTATTCTTTTGAGCATAATGTACGAGAGAGATGGGTGAACGGAAAAAAATAAGGTATGGACTCGAAGACGAGAGAAATTCAATTTTTACCGTAATGTTGCATAAACTTTATGCTTTTTATCGATGTGCTACAAAATAAAATACAACTCCAGAGTGAAAATACTTTTTTTGTATAAAATAATTCATCCAATTAATATTTATTCGTCAGTGTTCCTTTAAGTGTCGGGTATGATTATTTGGAATGTGAAATGAAATTTTAAAGTGATCTTCTAGATACTTTTTTCTCGTGAATAATTAATGTACATAAATGTATGACTATGGAGATAATATTTAAATTATTTGCTAGAAATCATTGGAAGAAATTTAAGTGGTAAAGCTCTTTATGAAACGCGCTGTATTTTTCTGCTTAATATCACATTTCCATAGTCAAATACAGGAAACGTCTTCTATATCTCGACCCTCACACGCCACAGTTTCCAATCAATTACAGCGTCCCTCATTTACTCTCTCTCCATCCGCGAGGGTTCCACATTCCCTTCTCTGCCTTATCTTCTCCAAATACCACTGGCTACTTTCATCCGGTGCACTAGATTGAAAACAAACTGTATTCTCGATCCGTTAAAATATGGATCTGACTGCACGGCGTCGGGTGTCCGTAGACTCACCCCTCGGTACCACTCTTACACCCCCGCATCGCTACCCCCTCCCCACACCCATCAACGCCACGTACCCCTCTCAGTCGCCTGCCCTTCCCCGGACTCTCAACGCCCACTGTGACGCTTCGTATTTGAAGCCGAGCGAGCAACATTACTTTTCATTTCGCATCCCTCGACGCGAAATCCCTTCCCATCCGTCCCCCACCAACCGCGTCCCGAAACACCAGGCAACCAAGAATACACGCCTACGATATAGAACGAAATAAAATATGACGCGACGAAGAAGAAACGAGCGCTGGAGAAATTGAAAATAATCGCCCGGTGGGAGGCTTTCGGTCGAGAGTTGTGGAACTCCAATTAAAAACGGCGCTGGATAGAGAGGGAGAGAGAAGAGATAGGGAAGCAACAGTGAGATGGAAATATACACGTGTTGACGAAGAGAGTGAGTGGGAAAAGATTAATAAATCCATGAGAATCGACACATTTATGGAGAAAAAAAGAGGAAAAGAAATACAATTTTATTCAATTTAACTAATATTATCAGAAACACATTTTTTTTAAAAGAATATGAATATAATTTCATTCAACTCCCCGGTACCAATAAAATTATCAAACGGATGAAAAATAAATGCTTTCTTGATAATGTCTCTTAGAATTTTTACATACACTAAAAACAAATTTTAAATCTAATGTTTTCAAAGTACAATGTGTTACGCATGTAAAGTTTAAACGTAATAGAATTCTAAGTTTAAATATTAACTGGAAACAGATATTTAAACTGGACATTGGGGTTATGTGTGGCGATGTAGCATTTGTCAAGTCTGTGCCTTTCCTAAAATACCACTTCATCCGTACAATACAAAACCGAAGGGAACCTTACCTCAGCATTCCGTACGGGCTGCGCATCCCTCCGCTTCACCCTTAAGTGAGGGGTGGTTTAATAAAGTTTTATGCATAAAATGACAGAAGGGAGAAGTTAAGTAAAATTTTCTGCGTCGCTATGTATCATACTTAACAACCTCCCTCACCCACCCACCTTTTCTTGGACAATGGATTATTAATTGCCAGCTTAAAAACAAATGCGAAACTTTGCAAGGAAGAATGAAAGTAAGAGTCTCTTCCCTCTGGTCTCGTATGAAGTATTTCATGGAGATTATGATGCTTTTAGGTTGGAGTATACGGAGTAAATGACTGTTAAGAGTACATCACGAACTTAAAATGAAATATTTAAGGCAAAACAACAACCAAGACTTATATGGAATCTACTTGGCTTCTACGTGGTCGTATACGTGGCTTCCACTAAAAAGCAATAATGTCCCATACTAATTTCCAAAATGTGCTTTACAAAAATACTTAGGAAAAAAACAATGCATTAAAGAATTATAAATCTAACACGGGCTGGCGTTGTGCGGATGGCAGAATTCGAGATTCCTTGCATTAGTACCAGCTCGCGATTTAGTTGATTTTCAGTTATCAAAGCGTTCTGTAATTCGACATATCGGAAGAATAATAATGTCTGACGATAATGATTGCTTCTATTTTTCGTGTTATTCCGTTTCCATTCCATAATAACGCACTTAATATTGAAGATTGTAATATTTTATCAGATGCGACCGTTTCCACCCAGATCTACAACGCTGTACACTTGCGGAAGGCGGATGGGTGGTGTAGTGGTTAACACCCCTGCGATCAAAGGAGGGGGTCAAGGGGTTCGATTCTCGGCTCGTCCTCGTTTTTACCTGACCGAAAGTTATCACATATCTTCTCCGCGTGTAGGTACACGGAAGAAATATATGAATAAATTATTATATCTTGAGAAATAACAGTGGGTCTTTGACTAAAGATGTGTACGGGTTGATTCATAAATATTTACTTACATAATACAATAACTCCATCGTAATGGTCATGATACACAATAATCATCAATAAATACTTAGATTTCACAATTTTATGTAACAAACTTATATGAAGGTAATTGTAAACTCATTATGGTTTAGATAATGCAATTGCGCTTTACTTTATCTTAAAAGTCAGTGTCGCTTTTTTGGATTTCTGGCTACCTTTGTTGGTTTTTAAATTATTGAACATGGAAGTAAGGGGTTATTTGAGCAATAGTTCATAATCTGAACTTAATGCCACCTCATACCGAATCCAAAATAAATGTAAAAAGAACTTTTTAAAAACAAGCTTTTATTTGAATAATAAATTGAAAGGCGTTTCTATGTTGCTCATTGTTTTATTGGTATAAAGCTTTTTCGGCTGCATAGCAGCCATTGTCAGTAACATACACTGAAAAATATAAATGTACATAAAATGACAATAATAAAAATAGAAACATAATATGAAAGTATACAATAATTGAGTGAAACAGTATCGAAAGAAGTGTAATTTTGGTTGTTGTTGAAATAAAGAAAGGAAAGAACAATGAAAAATGAATAAAAGAAAATAAATACAGAGTGAGCAAACCGACAAAATTACGTACCTGAGTATTGAGGAATATTTTTGGCGAGTGCGCAGAGTACGCCAAGTAAGCTTTTATTTAAAAAGTAGGGATCTAAAAAATAAAAAAATGTTCAAATCAAAAAAGAATAGTTACAAAAAGGCCCTTCCTTGGTCACTCATCATAGGTGGAAGAACTATCCTAGCGGCCCGCGGGCGCATGTGCCCCACAAAACGCTTATTACGGTCTGCAGGTTATAGAAAATTTTATATCAAATTTTTCATAAAGCGTTGGGGGACAACATTGCGTTATAAATTATGTTGGTAGAATTAATATTTGACTTAACATGTCCGGTGAAAGAAAATAGAAAATAGAGTTCGGATTTGTGTTCGTCGTACATTACAATGGAAAAACATTTTATTATAAAACTAAATATTAAAAATAGTTCGAAGAAATAAAAAATATACTATTTAATTGATCAAGCTTGAAATAATATAAATTTGTTGACGAGAACCATAACATCCAGTTACAAATAAATGAAAAAAAATGACCCAATCGTTTAATTTATCGGGCAATATTTTGCCAAACCCTTACCCGTGCAGGTCCGATCGATCGAAAGTGTACAAAAATGGATATGAGTTAAAAATTTGTACATAGTATTTAATTAACATAAATCCGAAACCATTTCTTTAAAGGTGTATCTTACTCCTTTATTAGGTCGTCATTACTTTAAAAAATTAATTATTAGTTTGATGTCATAATTTTGTATATATTGTTTATTTTAAAATCTTAGTATTCTTTCACTTTATTACCTTTAAATTAAATTTCATCATAGTTATCTGGAGTCACATTGTGAAAATAAAAATAAATGAAAACACTTAGGTAAACATATTCTTAAAATATATCTTATGTTTTATAATCTACTTCCCATTACAATCAAAATGACTTAAACCTTGAATAAGTATTTATGAGTTTTATATCTTGCATATGTTTTCTTTTATATTCATGTTTGTCATCAATTTACTCACATGAGGTTTTACCCTTGAAACATACCAGTATCGTGTCGGCGTTTTCACTATGGAATACATGTTACAAAAGAAGCATGTATGGCCAACCAAAACATCATAAGCTGCTTAATGTTTCCCCCTCTAACCGTTGAAATTTTTCAGAACAAAATCTACACTTGGCTGCCACGTCATGTAAAGTGTTGTTTGCACCGTGTTGCGTTCAGTTTCGTTGTTTCATGGTCCTGTTACTGCGATTTTATTTTGAAATTCCTTTTTTGTTTGAGTTTTATTTTGACGCCAGTTTTCCTTTTATTTGTCAGTGTACATTTGCTCTCCGCGTGTAATGGTTTGTATGGAAACTCTTAACATTGCCTTCGCTTGTAGTGAGCATGCGGTGTCGCGGTGGTGCGATATATATGCGACGGACGACACACACAGAAAAGGGAAGGGGAAGGGGAAGGGATTGCTGATGGAAGATGATGTGAGAAGGATAGATTCAGGCATAACGGCGTGACACCTTAAGGGACATATGGCAAGTAAACCGATGCTTTTTGCTTCAGAGATATTAAGAGTACTGGTTCTATCCTAGTTCTCAACGATCTTACATTTCGTTTGTGAGTGGGGATCCCGTTAGGAATATTGAAAAAATATCGATATAGTATAATATGGACGATATTTTTCTTTCAACACATCAATAGTTTTGACCGACTTCTTTTTAACGGTATATAGATGTATCAATAATAAAATTCAAATATCGAAAACGACACTTTTTTAAAATAGATAAATGTCTGAAACCGAGTGAGATTGAGATCTTACTTGGCTGGCTTTAGTTACAATTAAATTAACACTAGTAAGGTACTGGAAAATCGTCAGGGAGGCGTGACAACAGGTGCACGCGTTAACTCACAGGTCCTGTCAACCCGAGTTGTCAAGGTCCCCGCAAGCTTCTGATTGGGTTAAAGCAGTGACAGCTCCACTGCACAGCAACGTCCTTGACTGGAGAAAGACTAATCATAGTTGAAATCCATTATAAAGTTCTCCGTTCCTGAGGTGCTAATTCTTGTCTTCTTCAACCGTTGTTACCATTGTGGATGTGGGAACTGGGAGGTCAGAAGTTTAACAAGTGCTGTAACGTTCAGATTATTGTCTGGTTCTGTATTGAATACAGCTGTTTCTGCGAATATTTGGCGGCATACTTGGTGAGTAATTAGCTTCAACGATCTTGAGGTTTCTTTAATACAATTTGTTAAAAACAGTTCAATTTTGTAAATCGTATGATAATTGTCAATCTGTGTAATGTTATTTTTAATTTTTAGCATTTCATTATAACTATTTTGTCAATAAAAATCGTACTAACAGCAATACATTTATATAAACACATAAAATAAGGTTATATGACAACCATTATTTTGTTAATGACTCTCTGATAAGACCAAGTAGTTACTTTTTGAAGTTGAAAATTACTCGTTAATGCAGACCAAATGTATAAATAGTTATTATATATTATAATCTAATCTGTAACTATATTTTTTGCGAAAGTTTGTTAATTTTCTTTATACCAATATTTGTCTAAGGCAAATTTCATAAATTCTTATTAGCAAAAAAGTACATTTAGTACCGTTAAACAATTTAAACATGTTTGTCATTATTACGCGTAGTAATCGCGATATATCGGTATTTTCTTTTGATATATCAAATAATCGATACATTTATTTTTAAAATATCGATATTATATACAGAATGTCCCAGAATTGTTGCGGCAAACCTCTAGGGGAGGTGGGGCACGTCATAAGGATTGAGAATTGCATCGCAACCCATAGCCGCAGACGTCAGGGGAAAGTGGTAACAGAGAGTGAATAATTTGAAACATTTATTGGACATAATGAGTACAAATGATGTACGACATGAATACAGTTCTAATGTAATAACAGATGCTCAAAGTTTGCACCATCAGACACCACGCATGCCTGACACCGACAGAGCATTGACTGCCGGACACGCTCGAACACATGGAGTTTCTTTGATTGTAGCAGCTGCGCAGACGATTCTCGCGACGAGATTCATTTAAGACTCCATCGCGAGAGATTTCATGGCTTCCCACAGAAAGAAATAAAGGTTCGATAAATGCCTTCGAACAGCCAGTCCAAAATAAGCAGGCGCCCCATCATGTTGGAACCACATTGTTGCTGCGACTCACATTTGCTGGAACATCTTCAAGCAAGTCGGAAAGAACCTGTTCCAGAAAGGTCTGATAATTTGCGGCGGTCAAGGGGGATGGTAAAAGTTACGGCACGACTAAGCAGTCGCCGGCCAAACCCACCCTCACATTAACTGTGAAGCGACGTTGTGCCGAGTGGTGCCACACGCCGTGGGGGTTTTCTGGTGCCCACAAATGCTCATTGTGGTGATTGAATACGCCATCCCTAGTGAATATGGCCTCATCAGTGAACAAGACATAAGCTGGGAACCACTGTGCGAAACGTACACGTGCACGATAGTCATCGCAGGGTAATAACTGCACCCTTTGGAGTTGAATAGCGTGTAAGGACTCGTCGTTCAAAACACGCTGGACACTGCTACGAGACATTGAGATTGGCTAGCCTGCTCCTGGCATTAGCTGCGGTTTGTGAATGAGCTCTCTCTGTTTTTCAGTTTAATCTTTCTTACTATTTTATTTTTTCGAGTTTTTTTGTGATTCAGTAGTGGTATCTAGATTCTAACTTTCATTGTAGTGTAAAATTCTTTGTTCTGTGTGAGTGTTAAATGAAAAAACACTAACATTTCCTAAGGTTTTCAAAACCCAACGGACCAAATATAACTTCATATTGTTTTCATTCAAGCGCTTCATTCAAAGGTGTGATAAGGTTTACGTAAGTACAAACGGAATCATAAATTTAACTTCTTGGTGCATTAAAATTAATTATTTTGCTGTATTTAGATTGTCTGGTGCATATACTATTACATCATTATTAACTTAAAAATAACGTACTCTATTGTTGCACTGCTCAAGTTTCGTCGTCGTAATGAGAATTATTCCAATATTTTACTATATGTTTCCTGATCTTTTTGTAGTTATTCATTACAATTTAACATAATATTACCTTAGTTATTGTCGAATTAATTTATCTGCAGTTGTCATCCTAAATTATTTCTGTCATTTTAGTTGTCGGTTTGTTTATTTCCTTATTTAAACCCTGCCTCATTGTTGCACTCAAGTTTTCGTCGTCATAATTTCATAGAATTATTACATCATTTTACAATTCGATTTTCTTGATTCTTTCGTATTCATTTGCATTTTAACACAA